>JAESUZ010001616.1:0-34418 GCA_017311185.1 Proteles cristata cristata
TGGTTGCAATCAAGTCATTTTCCAATTGTATAAGTAAATAACATTGACCACATGAAATATTCTGCCAGAAGTACATAGTTGCTATGACTTTTTTTTTTTTAAGGTGTAAAGCTAAGTGTTCAAATTTGCAGTTATTGAACTTGGGTTTCGGCACTGAACGTGTGCGGTGAAGGCGTAGGATAATTATACCTCTACGTGTTTAACACAAAGGGCATTTCTATCTCAGGGAAAAACTTTCTGATTCCCAACTGCACAAAGCTGTACCAACTTGCCAAGAAGGAGGAAATAAAAAAAATCCACTGGAAATAACATTTGGTTGCTCGCATTAGCATCGGAGACGACTGCGGTTTAGAAATTTCCCCTTTTTTAATTACAGCAAGTAAACTACTTTGCTAACTCTCTCCGGGCAGCTCAATTTTCATCTTAGCTGACGGCCTGAAAATGAAGCTGTCAAGAGTCCTAAGTTGAAATTGTTTTTCTGAAAAGGATGTTTATTGTGGTATGTCTTCAAAAATTGTGGAGAATCGGTTCAGAAAGGTACACCTTCTTCAAACTGAGCTCAATGCATAGTTTTATTATTTAAAGTGAAGAAGATCAATATGAAAAGTTCTTTGAAATGATTTAAATCACATTCATGTCAAGAACTATTTTAGTTATCTAGCTTATTTGTCTTTCAGTGTACACTGTTTTCAGAATCCGTGACTAGGCTGAAGAAATACCACCGTGGTTTTCTGAAGGCAAATTCAAGTTTGCAATAATACCAATTTTCTCCCAACATTCATCTAGCCACCAGGAAAGTTTGTTGAGAGTTGTCAAAAATTCTATCGGACAGTTTACTCTTCTAGTGTTTTTTTGTTTTAAAGTAAACTCTACCCCCAACATGGGGCTCGAACTCATGACCCCAAGATCAAGGGTCACGTGCTCTACCAACTGAGCCAGCCAGGTGCCCCTAATGGGCAGTTTAGTCTTTTCTACAATTAATGAATGTTAGGGACTGAATGATTTTGTCTCCTCCAAATTCGTATATTGAAGCCCTGACCCCTAACGTGACTGTACTTGGAGAGAGGACCTTCATGGAAGTAATTAAGGTAAAATGAGGTCGTAAGGTGGGGTCTGACCCAACAGGGTTAGTGTCCTTATAAGAAGAGACACCAGAAAGTGCTTGCACTCTCGATTGCTTGCTCGCTCGCTTGCTCTCTACCTATCCATCCATCCATCCATCCATCCATCCATCCATCCATCCATCCATTCATCCATCCATCTATCCATGAACTGAAGAAAGGCCTTATGAGGCCACAAGGAGAAGGTATAAATCTATATGTCAGGAGAGTCTTCACTAGAAACCAAATCTGCCAGCAACTCGATCTTGGACTTCCCTGCTTCTAGGACTGCGAGAAAGGAAATTTCTGCTGTTTAAGTCACCCAGTCTGTGGTATTTTATTATGACAGCCGAAGATGACTAATACAACAAACACCACAAAACTTGGTAGTACAAATATATTTCAGTTTGAGACTTAATCACTACAGCAGCACAAAGTACACTGGGATTCCATAAGAAAGAGTAACCAAAAATCACATCAGCACCTTTAGCCTTTAAATATTACAACTATTTCTTGCTGCAATGGTACAGTTTGCAATATCCACACAATTAAATGTGATATTTAGCTACCACCATATATGGCCTAAGTTACAAGAAAACATAAGGATATGATAATAAATTCATTATATCTAGAGTCAGTTTTTTCAGCCACCAAAGGCAATGTTTAATACCTCCTTTTTGTAACACAAAATCAAGGTGATGGACAATTCACAAAACAATAGTCGATGTGGCCTCCGAGTTTTAGAGGCACTTTGAATACTCTCTTCCAATACAGTTTTCTCATTTTAAAAATAAGAAAGACCAGGAACACCTGGTTGGCTCAGTTGGGGGAACATGTGACTTTCAATCTTGGGGGTCGTGGGTTCGAGCTCCATGTTGGGTGTGGAGATTAAGTAAACTTAAAAAAAAAAAAAAAAAAAGAAAGACCAAAGAGTGGAAACAACCTAAATGTCCATCAACTTGTGAATAGATAAATAAAATGTGGTCTATCTATGCAATGGAAGATTATTCAGGAATAAGAAGGAACGAACTACGGAAATACACAACATGATGAACAGTGAAACTGTTATTCTAAGTGACAGAAGCTGCCTACACAGGATCATGCATTGTAGGATTGCATTGATAGGAAATGTCCACAAAAGGCAAATTTACAGAAACAGAAAGTAGATTAGCGGTTGCCAGGGGCTGAGGGCAGGAACAGGGAGTGGCCACCAGTGGGCAAATGGCATCATTATGGGTGATGGAGATGTTCTAAAATTGGATTGTGAAGAGGGTTGCACAATTCTGTATATTTCCTAAACTTATTGAATTGCCCACCTAAAATGAGTGGACCTTGTATTTAAACTAGATCTCAAATGAAAACCCAGGCCAAACTTTGGTTAGGTTCAGTAGCATCATGAAGTCAAAACTTCAGAAGACTCAGATCTTCATTCAGTCTTGTCAAAACTTTAGACAGACTTGGACCTAATCTACTAACAGGCGTTCTTTATCTTTCCACTTTTCAGTGGGAAACTGAGTAAAGGGGAAACGATACAGTAGTCTTCACTGAGGCACTCTGGCCTATATAAAATCATTTTTGTTTTCTAAATGACGGTAAACATTTTCTTTTCCATATGGCAAAATTGGGACGAGAGTGTTCTGTTAGAATAGAGAGAGATGGAATAGATGGAGACAGATTACCATTTTCACAAATAACATACTGTACATTCTTTTAAAATTCCAAAACTCTGAATAATTTGTGGAGTGCTTAGTATTTTCAAATATCTATTATCCCTAGCATGAAAACCGATGCCACTTGTATTTGTTTTTCTTGATTTTAATTTAAAAAACTTTAAAAAAATGTTAGTTTTTTTTTTGAGAGAGAGCATGTGCGCACACAAGCATGTGTGCAGGAGAGAAGCAGAAAGAGAGAGAGAGAGACAGAGATACAAAGGGGCTCTGTGCTGACAGCAGTGAGCCTGATGCAGGGCTTGAACTCATAAACTGTGCGATCATGGCTTGAGCTGAAGTCTGACACTTAACTGACTGAGCCACTCGAGCAACCCCCAGTTTAACTTTTTTACAGTTTATTTACTTATCTTGAGAGAGACAGCAGCACAAGCAGAGGAGAGGCATTCAGAGAGGGAGAGAGAGAATCCCAGGCAGGCTCCATGATATCAGCGTGGAGCCCGATATGGGGCTCCAACTCATGCACCGTGACATCATGACTTGAGCAAAACCAAAAGTCAGATGCTTAATTGACTGAGCCACCCAGGTGACCCAATTTGTTCTCATTTTAAAGAAGACGATATCAATTCAGGTAGGAGACATAACCTGCCCACAGTAATAAATTCAGCAAGTGGTACTTGCAAACGTCTTCCCTCAGACACCCGCCCCCTCTCCCTCTTTCCTTCAGATCTTCCCGATTGTGTCCTTTCTGTGAGGGCTTCCCTGGCCTCCTTCTTTAAAGTTGCAGCCTCCCCCTTCCTTCTAAACTTTTTCATCGCACTGACCACCTTCTAATCGCTACAGAGCATATACATTTAGCTTTCGGCTGCTGAATCAATGAATGGTTCTACAAGGACTCTGATGCCTGTGTCCGTGACTTCTCACCTATTTTTCCAAAAGATATTATGCCATTTCAAAGTCCACTTGTTAATTACATTCCACTTTCTACCATTCACCAGTTTCAACCATTAAATGTAAGTGTCCTACAAAGAAGTTCACTAAAGACAACATTGCCTCCAGAATGTTAACTTGGCAGAGAATAACATAAAAATAATTGTTACAGCTTGATATAATATTAAATACTATAGATGCATGGGTACTATCAAATCTGGATATCCCCTTTTCTGAAAGTTCGAAATGTGATACACTTATTCTAACTAAAATAAGGAATCCTCTATATATGTGACTATATGTCGGGAATCACCACCATTGGAAAGAGGTGTGCTTGTTTAGCGATAACTACATCTCTATTTCAGGCACAATGATCAGGCTCCCTCTGTAGAGACCTCTGAAGGGTAGAAATAGTTGCCCCGCAAGTTTGGCCAAATGCGACAGCTTCGGAAGTATGTTTCCTTGAGATGATTCCCATTAAGAAGGTCATGAGACCAAGAAAACTTGCCATCATAGAAGACAGTTTAGACTCAGGTAAGCTTTTCCCATAATGATTTCTTCTTTCCCTTCGGTGCATTCAAAATAGTTCCTTTTTCAGGGAGCCTGGTTGGCTCCGTCCATGCAACCTGTGACTCTTGAACTTGGGGTAGTGAGTTCCAGGCCCACGTGGGGTATAGAGATTACTTAAAAATACAATCAATGGGGTGCCTGAGTGGCTCACTTTGTTAGATGTCTGACTCTTAATATAGGCTCAGGTCATGATCCCAGGGTCGTGGCATTGGGTCCCGTGTCAGTTCCATGCTCGGTGTGGAGCTTCTTGAGATTTTCTCTCTCTCTCTCTCTCTCTCTCTCTCTCTCTCTCTCCTTCCGCCCTTCCCCTGCTTGCACTCCTTCTGTCTCAAAAAATAAAATCTTAAGAACATCTTAAAATTTTTAAAATTTTCTTTTATAATCAATACATAAAGACTAAATGACAGTTTTATTTCATCTGTAAGGTCTGATGAATGAGAATGAGATTTATCCCAATATAAATCACTAAAACAAATCTATTGCCAAAACACCTCTTCAATATATTTTGGAGAGCTGTTGTAATATAATTTTTGTTGATAGACTAGCTGCACCAGAAGCACAAGGTGCCAGTTTCATGGGAATAGAAGAGGTAAACGAAATGCTTTCAAACCAGCGCCCAGTGAAATATTTAGCTCATCCCTCTTCTCCACCTAGCACCTTGTCCAGTGGGCACAGTAATCTTTCCATCTGTCACCTCACTGTTTGGGGTGGTCGCAGAGTCTTTCCTAACTGTTTACACTGTAATTCTTCTACTTAATTGGGACATTTTAAAAGTACATTTAGTGCCAAGCTTCAATTATTTAATGTAATTTAATTTTAATTTATTTAAATTAAATATTTATTATAAATTATGTCATTAGCAGGTCAAAACTTTCTTGCGTTTTTTCCTAAAGAAAAACACCATTCGGGGCACCTGGGTGGCTCAGTCGGTTAAGTGTCTGACTTTGGCTGAGGTCATGATTTCACAGTTCGTGGGTTTGAGTCCCACATCGGGCTCTGTGCTGACAGCTCAGAGCCTGCAGCCTGCTTTGGATTCTGTGTCTCCCTCTCTCTGCCGCTCCCCTGCTCATGTTCTGTCTCTCTCTCCTTCAAAAATAAATAAACATTTTAAAAATTAAAAAAAAAAAAAAAGGGAAAAACACTGTTCAATGAGAGTCCAGGGACTAACTACCACTTTGCTACCTGGTGTGGTGGCTGTTAGCAAAGCATCCAAGGAAATGGCCACAATGGCTTCCCAATGTATTGCCATCACCAGTAGCCCTGCCTCCCTGCCTTTATGAGCCTCCAGACAGACCCTTGTAATCATTGTGATTTGGTTTTGTGAAGCCCACAAAACTCCATCAAGCTGACGTAGCATGTGAATATCAATAAAAGTTACAGCAGAGCCCAAATGCCATCATACCAATAAATATTGCTAAAAAAAGGAGATGAGAAATATTAAACTTGAAGACTGAGAGAAAGAAAGGAAGAAACAAAGGAAAGATTATAATCACCTAGCCTCCTTTCCTTGACGATTTTTTTATTTTGACTCTCAAAACATTGTTAAATTTAATTTGCTAAATCTTGTTAAGCATTAGATGGATGTTGGATAAGCTTTACCAGGAAATTTGAGGCTTTATTAAATCCCTTTGTTACTATGAAGTCAATGTGCATTTCATAGCACTCGGGAGGGGGGAACCTTTTTGCATCTTAAAAATTGAGACAGCTATGAAAACTGGATCTAGGCAAGTCAACTTGACTTCTCCCAGGTAGGATGGCAGAAGGTTTGTTCAGAGGCATCCATAGTACCCTTGCTAGGAGCCCTGGGTCAGGTCTTACCGCAAAAGAAACAGAATACTGTACATGATTACAAGAAACTCAGAATCCAGTAGATAAAACAAGGCGGGCACAAAGTTACAGATGAATATAGGCATTTCTCTTTTCTAGTAAATCTAATATTTGCAACTTTGATTTTCAAGCAACAGTACAATATGGGACCAACGATTTTATAATGTTCTGAATGTGCTGGCCAGAGTACATTATATGTTAGATTAAAAACTCTGGCAAGTGGGATATTGCCACCTAGCTCAATGAACGTGGTCAATACCACATAAAAGGAGCTTTGCAAAGCTGAAAGAGATCACCTTCACATCCTCTGATTTTATGAAAGGCAGTGAAGTTTTGGGAGTTTTGTCAAGAAGCCAGTGTGTTGTGATGGAGCGAGCCTGGGCTTTGCGTCCTCGTGATTCCTACATTGTGTGTGATCTTCGGCAGGTCGTCCGACATCTCTAAAGCCCGGTTTCCTCTTCCGTGACAGGGAAACATAAAGCCTTACTCCACAGAGATTGTTGAGAGCATAAATGAGATGGTGTGCCTCCTTTCCCTCGTACATGATCAAAACACAGGAAGCCATGGTCCCTTTATTCTTAGTACCAACCAATGTTAATAATTATTGAGGGCATCTTGGCCACTGCGCTGAGCATTCTATGTTCTTCATCTCATTTGACCTTTACAACTGCTCCATGAAGGTGATACTATAATTCTTCCCACTTTGCAGATGAGGAGACAGAGACCTAGAAAGGGGGTGGAACTTGCTCAAGAGCACATTCCTATGGAGCAGGAGAGCTAAGATTTTCCTCCAAACTCTGCCAAGTATGGCTGTGCCAGCAGACTGCTAAGTGGGAGGGGCTCAGAGCATTTCTTCCCTGGGCAAATATTACGAGGTGCTCAGTATGTTTCGGGCACGGTGCAGGTTACTGAAGATGTGATGGCGGGTAACACGGATGTGGCCCTAGCCCTCCCGGATCCCATGACCTAACCAGGCTTTCCCAACTTCGGTGCTGGACAGTTCCTTGCTATGGAGGGCCATCCAGTGCGCTGTAGGATGTTAAGTAGTATCCCTGGCCTCCGCACTCTAGATGCCAGTAGCATGGCACACTTCCCCCTCATCTCAAGCTGTGACAACTGAAAATGTCTCCAGACATTGTCAAATGTCTTCTGGGGAGGAAACTACCCTGAATAAGAACGCTGCTCTTGTGAATACAATATCAAGAGTCTTATGCTGAAGGGGCCCCCCGGGCTCAGTTGGCCGAGAGTCTGACTTCGGCTCAGGTCATGATTTCGTCATTCATGAGTTCGAGCCCCACAAGCTGAGAGATCATGACCTGAGTTGAAGTCAAGGGCTAAATACACTTCTATAATTGGGTGGAGGAGGAAAGCATTGACTTCCAGGAGCCAAGAATCAAGGGTTGCTGGGTGTGGGATTTCAGTATTATCACAGTATTTTCAGGTGGCTGGTGGATTAGTCCTGGTAGGGTCACTGTTGCAATCCAGAAATTACATAACAGTCCCACATAGATGATCCTGGGTATTCCAGACTTCTGGGGTGCTTCTCTCTACATCAGGACTTAGGGATCCAGGCTTTAACAACCATATAGCTCTGCTTCCTTTTAGATGTTTGGAATTTTCACCTTCACCACTGAAAAGGGGGAAGGGAAAATATACAGATTGCAGTGGGGGTTTTTTACAGACCATGACCAGAATCCTGCTATTCCACTGATAAGCACTCAGTTACACGACTACTGCTAGCTATAAGGAAGGCTCGAAATGAAATCCAGCTATGTGTCCAGGAGGAAAAAGAGAATTGTTTGAACATGGAGCTGTACTTTGCCAATATGGCCAACGTCATTTTCATTGCCCAATTGCCATACGTGGTCTAATTTTCTGGTTTATAAAATGAGGGTATTATATATTTTATAAAGATTCTGTGAAGACCAATGAGAGATTTGTGAGCTACATTCTTCCTGAAGACTTTGTGCTATGGATGTATCTGATATCTGGAGGATAATACACTGTGCTAATTTATAGCCTCATTATGAATAGACACATTCTTAATGCCTGGCAGGCATCCTGATGTGGTCAATCCGTTATCATTCATTAAGAAAAGGCAAATGTGCTATGCAGTACAAGTTCATGTCCCCCAGCGATGGTGTAATATTTTCTTTTGCTCTCAATGTGTGAATTATTAAAAATAAGCTCGCTACAATGTCATCATTTTTGATTATATCAAAAATGAAGGCAGAGACAGGACTGCTTCCAATCTGTGAAGTTATTTAGCATTTAATATTCCCTTTGGGAAATCAATATGGTTTGGGGGAGATTATTTATATACCACCAGTCAAGTGTGGTTTAAATAAATGCACTGTGTTGCTAGAGTTATGTGAATGAAACTTTCAATGTCAAGACCTTACTATTGAATAAAGAGATATAATCATAAATCAGCTAACGGGAAAATGGTTACTAGAAATTATCTGGTCATTTTACTGATATAGATGAATACCTTAGGTTCTGTTTTCTAGTATTTATTCAAATCATAAATACGAATGGCTGGGCATTCTATGTCAAGAATTTAACATTTATTTCAAGATGTGTATTCTGTGAAATTAATTTTATTTCAGGGGGTGAAATGTGGGATGGTGGTTCAGACATGTATAAATAATTCATGTTTTTAAAAACCAGTTAGGTAAAAAAAAAAAAAAGAAGTAATTAAATCATGGCAAAGTCATTCCTACTCTTAAGTAGTCAGGGTGTATTCTTCATAATTCAGGATCCAAGTCAGTTCCTTCCGAGCTTGGTGGAGGTTTGGAGCACAGGAGGAAGGTTAGCAGGTCAGAAAGAAAGAAAAAGGGAAATGAACAGAAAAGGTCTAGGGTGTCTGAGCTAACCCATAGATCGGTTAATTTCTCCTTAGGTCACTTGACTCTTATTAGAGAGAAAAATCAAAGTTCCTGGGAGAAATGAGAAGAAAGTGCAACTAAAGAGACCAACTTGTCCGAAGCCATCCTGAGGGTATTTTGGGAATGAGAACCTGCAAGCCTCACTTTGAACAGAGGACCACCACCGGCCGCCCTTTGCTGCACTTAGCTATTTCTCAGACAACAGTTATGCCCTGCGTTCAATAAACAGAATGTGGAATCAGAGGGACAAATCCACGTGTCATTGTGAAATTTACAAGGGATCCCACACTTTACCCCAACATTTACAGGAACATGTATTAACTAGTGACTTTTCCCTGGAGCGAGTGAAAAAACCGTTTTCGGTTGAATAAAAATTATTTTCACATATTTAGGCTGATCACGATGAAACTGTCGAGGTGCCTGGGTGGCTCGGTCGGTTAGGCGTCTGACTTCAGCTCAGGTCATGATCTCACGGTTCATGGGTTCGAGTCCCACATCAGGCTCTGTGCTGACAGCCAGCTCAGAGACTGGAGCCTGTCTTCAGATTCTGTATCTCCCTCTCTCTCTGATCCTTTCCTGCTCATGCTGTCTCTCTCTCTCAAAAATAAATAAAACATTTTAAAAAACTGTCAATATCTGACCATTCTGATGGGCAAAATGACAATTTTTTAAGGTTAGCCTTAAGGTTTAGTTTTCTAGGAACCTAGCCTTTGTACAAAGTAAGACATGACCTGCTGACAAACCCCGCAACAAATCGGATGGGGAAACGATGGAATGGAATAAATCAAAGCATATTTTGAGGTAACGCAAAATCTCTACAACTCTTTCAACACTCTTAAATGTGAGTACTCGAAAAATATTTCACCTAGGGGTGCCTGGGTGGCTCAGTCAGTTAAGTGTCTAACTTTGGCTCAGGTCATGATCTCAAGGTTCGTGGGTTCGAGCCCTGCGTCAGGCTCTGTGCTGACATCTAGCTCAGAGCCTGGAGCCTGCTTCTGATTCTGTGTCTCCTGCTCTCTATGCCCCTCCCCTGTTCACGCTCTGTCTCTGTCTCTCTCTTAAAAATAAATAGTTTTTTTCAAAAGAATGTTTCACCTAAAAACGGACACGGTCCAATGATTGAGCGATTAAGATCAGCCATTGGCTTCACGGAAGAAAAAGAAGTTGTTGGCTGATGGTATCTTGCCTCTTCCACTGTTAGAAGTATCGCGTGCGTAATGAACGGCCTGGTCAGTATTGTAGAGTTAGTTCTGGGTCTTTAATATCTGGGAAAGACAGAACAGCAGGCTGCAGGCAGGTTAGGCGAGTTTTGCCCTTTCTGGCTCATTTGTCTAAGAAATACTTTGGTGACTTGACAAGTTTCTGAAAGTGGAGGAACATTATTTGAGCGAAAGCAGCCAGAGGCAGTTAGCAAATTCTGACCACCATCCCAGTTGTCATCCACCGAAATTCAAACGCGAGTCCAAATTTATACAAGTGGATTCACTTACACGGTACAGAATTCACATGCTACTTATTAACCACCACTGAGTCCTTTCTTCTGAGCCCTGTACATTCCTGGATGGCATGATATTTTGGAAGCTGTAATGCTCTTGTGATAGGTTATAAGAGCCAGGTAAAATGTTCTTATTTTGTTCTAATGTAGCACACTCATCTTTAGCTGCGATGGCGAGTTTGATTCTAAAGACAAACTTCAGGAAAGGAAGTGAAAAAGTCAGAAAGTCTGGGAAAAGTTGGGGGAGGGAGTGTGTGTGGGATGTGGGGAGTGAGGAAGACAGCGAATTCTTCCTTTTTTTTAAAAAAAGTGATTATTCACTTCTAAATGAGACAGCTCAATTTAACTGCCCTGAATTTATGGGTCTAACCATTGGGGAAGATTATGTGTCTGGAATCCTCTGGAGAAAGAAGCTACCTGGCAGTCCAACATTCACGGGCAATTGTTATTACAGGTGTGGGAACTCGTTGCTGGTAGTAAGAGAATTCCTGGGGCAGGAAAGTCAGGTGGGGTTCGCTGATGAGGTGGTTGGGAGACGGCCAAAGCTATATGCCAGTGAAGGGATTAGGAAGCTACTGGAGCTAGGAGTTTCTGCTCTGTACTTTAGAAGAATGCAGCAGTCTATTATTTGTGTCTTTGTAGAAATGTATGACCAGTTTTATGTGTCCATAGACTTTATTTTGCCCAGAAGCTGCACTAAGCTAAGAAGCAGCCAACGTTTAACTCTTTCTGGAGTGATGAGATTATATATTGCATTGTAATAGTTCATAAGTTACATAAATTTCATAATCATGTAATTAAGAAGTTATAGACATTAATAAGTGGGTTAGTTATGGGACCAACAATGTCTTTGCAGCGAAAGCCTGTGTGTAGTGAAATGCCATATCTCAAAATGCAGGAGTCCCTTAGAATAACTCGTGAGGAAAGGCTCTTACTATATAAACCGGTTTGTGATCAGGATAAGTGGATGAGGTGGATACCTCATGATTGAGTTATTATTATTATTTACTTAAAAGTAAGCTCTGTGCCCAATATGGGGCTCGAACTCACAACCCTGAGATCAAGAGTCACATGTTGTACCGACTGAGCCACCAAGGTGCCTCGTGATTGAATCATTTTTAAAAGACTTTTTCTTTTGGGGCGCCTGGGTAGCTCAGTCGGTTGAGTGTCCAACTTTGGCTCAGGTCATGATGTCACAGTTCATGGGTTCGAGCCCCGCGTCGGGCTCTGTGCTGACAGCTCAGAGCCTGGAGCCTGCTTCAGATTCTGTGTCTCCCTCTCTCTCTGCCACGCCCCCATTGATGCTCTGTCTCTCTCTGTTTCTCTCTCTCAAAAATAAAGCAACATTAAAAAATTAAAAAAAATACTTTTTCTTTTTAAAAAAATGACTCAAGTAACTCACGGTCATTGGTGAACTATTAGAAAATCCGGGGAAGTAATTGAAACAAGTTACGAGCTAGCCTACCTTCCAGAGTCAGCCGTTGGTAGCAATGGCTGTGCAAATTTTTCCCATGTTAATATAATAAATAATATGTATGTTAAGTGGGATTATTCTATACACATCACACGATAATCTGCCCTTTTAATATTTTCACTGCTATATAATATTCCATTGTATGGATGTACCATACATTATTTCGGTGAAGCCACCTTTGTTGGTCCTTTAGATGATTTACCATGTTTTGGCCCAAGTGTAGATTATTATCAAAATCTTTTTTTATACTCCTGTTAGCAGGTTTGCCCAAGTATTTCCTCAGGATAAATTCCTAGAAGTAGGATTGATTGGTAATAGGACATAATTTGGGGGGGAGGTTTTGATACAGATGATGAAGTACTGTCCTTAAAACTCGTCTTTATTTGCAATCCCAGCAGCCATATGAGAGTTATTAGCTTGTTTTAAGAGTTTCCAGCCAGGCCATTCCCTACTGTGGCGGAGAAGAGGGCACATTTCTCAACTTCCTTCCTTCCTTCCTCCCTCCCTCCCTCTGACAAACATTGATCCATAAGCTACTGTGTTCAGGCAGTAGACACAAAGTCTCTGATCACATTAGCCAGCATGTGTGGAAGTACAATGATTTCGTACATCCTTTGCTTTTGTCCGCTTATGTAATCCACGTAAATATCATGGAAAATTCCTACATGTTGACTCCCAATCTCCCTCTCCCAGATGCTTTTCACATCTGGAAGTAACACGAATTCTTGTGTCAGACCATGCTCCTTGATTTTGCTCTGGAAATACTGTCATCATAACTGTGAGAGACAGAAGCCAGCCATGTCTCATCTCCAGGCTGACTGTTGAATTCATTACATAGCTCTTCCTATTTTTCCTCCTCAGTGACGGTACGAAGGCGCCCCCTCTACACCCCCCCCACCCCTTCACCCCCCCACCCCTTCACCCCAGGTCCAAAGAAGTGGAGAGACAAGAGCGCGTGGCTTATTTCAGTACCCTTCCTCCCTTACGTCAGACTCTCTATTGCATTAACCAGCTATTTTCATGATGCTCTTAGAAGCCAGGAGGAACAACAGTCTTCTTGTCAAGGAAAGTGACAGTCAATTAATGAGAGTTTTCTTTATTGTTGTGAGTAGAAAGCCCCCGAAGAGCTTTTAAATTAGTGAGAGGCACTTCAGATGTCACCCTAGCCCCAGAGTGGTCGGACAAGTTTCAAATCATTAATGGACCTCTTTCAAGCCCCTGTAACGTTAGGGCCTTTTCTGTGACTCACTGTCAAATGAACCAGTCCAATAATTATAAATTAATAAAACCCCTTTAGATGTATGTAATGTGAAACATGATTAAAATACTCCCAGCCATAGTGATCCATATATAATTTTAGGAGTTTAGGAATTCTGGCCATGCCTCTTTCAAGTGGTCCAAATTAAAATTACATTGCATGGCTAATTCTATTCTTCTTTTCTTTTCTTTTCTTTTCTTTTCAGATAGAGCACAAGTAGGGGAAGAGGGGCAGGAGGAGAAAGAGAATCTTTAAGCAGGCTCCACGCTCAGTGCAGAGCCCGATATAGGGCTCAATCCCAGGACCCTGGGATCATGACCTGAGCTGAAATCAAGAGTTGGATGCTCAACCGACTGAGCCACCCAGGTGCCCCATGTACAGTTGACTCTTGAACAACACAGGTTTTAACTGCATGGATTCTCTTATACATGGACTTTTTTTTTTTTTTTGATAAATACAGTACAGTGCTGTAAATGTATTTTCCTTATGATTCTCTTAATAACATTTCTTTCTTCTATGAACATACAAAATATGAATTAATTGACTGTTTATGTTATTGATAAGGCTTCAAGTCAACATTAGTGGTTAAGCTTTAGGGGAGTAAGAAGTTATATACAGATTTTCAGCTGAGTGGGGCATTGGTGCCCCTAAACCTCATGTCATTCAAGAGTCAACTGTATTTCAGTTGTGGTTTTCTTCTCTTTTCATGTATTCCCTTTTTGGACAGAAAGAGAAGGAACCAAAGTTAGGATCGAGTTCATGAGGCAAAGGGTCAAGGTGCAATAGACAGCGTAAGAAAGGTTTGCACTAGCCAAATGTTGAAAGTGAAGTTCAAACCAAAAACCATAAAATACCTAGGAATAAATCTAACCAAAGAGGTGAAAAATGTATGCACTGAAAACTATAGAAAGCTTATGAAAGAAATTGAAGAAGATACAAAAAATGGAAATATATTCCATGCTCCTGGATAGGAAGAACAAATATTGTTAAAATGTCAATACCACCCAAAGCAATCTACCTATTCCATGCAATCCCTATCAAAATAACATCAACATTCTTCTCAGAGCTAGAATGAACAATCCTAAAATTTGTATGGAGTCAGAAAAGACCCCGAATAGCCAAAGCAATCTTGAAAAAGGAAACCAAAGCTGGAGGCATCACAATCCCGGACTTCAAGCTGTATTACACAGCTGTCATCGTCAAGACAGTAAGGTACTGGCACAAGAACAGACACTCAGATCAATGGAACAGAACAGAGAAGCCAGAAATGGACCCACAAAATGTACGGCCAACCAATCTCTGACAAAGCAGGAAAGACTATCCAATGGAATAAAGAGTCTCTTCAGCAAATGGCACTGGGAAAACTGGACAGTGATATGCAGAAAAATGAACCTGGACCATTTTCTTACACCATACACAAAAATAAACTCAAAATGGATGGAAGACCTAAAGTAAGACAGGAAGCCATCAAAATCCTAGAGGAGAAAGCAGGCCAAAACCTCTTTGACCTCAGCTGCAGCAACTTCTTACTCAACACATCTCCGGAGGCAGGGGAAACAAAAGTAGAAATGAACCATTGGGACCTCATCAAAATAAAAAGCTTCTGCACAGCAAAGGAAACAATCAGCAAAACTAAAAGGCAACCGACGGAATGGGAGACGATATGTGCAAAGGACATATCAGATAAAGGGTTAGTATCCAAAATCTGTAAAGAACTTATCAAACTCAACACCCCAAAACCAAATAATCCAGTGAAGAAATAGACAAAAGACATGAATAGACACTTCTCTAGAGAAACAGATGGCCAACCAACACATGAAAAAATGCTCAACATCACTCATCATCAGGGAAATACAAATCAAAGCCACACTGAGATACCACCTCACACCTGTCAGAATGGCTGACATTAACAACTCAGGCAACAACAGATGTTGGCGAGGATGCGGAGAGAGAGCATCTCTTTTGCACGGCTGGTGGGAATGCAAACTGGTGCAGCCACTCTGGAAAACAGTATGGAGGTTCCTCAGAAAGATTAAAAATAGAACTATCTTATGACCCAGCAATTGCACTACTAGGTATTTATCCAAGGGATACAGGTATGCTCTTTTGAAGGGCCACATGCACCCCAACGTTTATAGCAGCGCTATTGACAGTAGCCAAAGTATGGAAAGAGCCCAAATGTCCATGGATGGATGAATGGATAAAGAAGATGTGGTATATATATACAATGGAGTTTTACTTGGAATAAAAAAGAATGAAATCTTGCCACTTGCAACTACATGGATGGAGCCAGAGGGTATTACGCAAAGCAAAATGAGTCAGTCAGAGAAAGACAAATATCATCTGACTTCACTCATATGAGGACTTTAAGATACAAAACAGATGAACATAAGGGAAGGGAAGCAAAAATAATATAAAAACAGGGAGGGGGACAAAACATACAAAACTCTTACATGTGGAAAACAAACAGAGGGTTACTGGAGGGGTGAGGGGTTGTGGGGGGCGTGGGCTAAATGGGTGAGGGGCACAAAGGAATCTACTCCAGAAATCATTGTTGCATTAATGCTAACTAACTTGGATGTGAACTAAAAATAAATAATAAATAAAGTTCAGGGGAGTTACGGTAGCACATTGTTATAAATGTATTTTGTAATTCTTTCCTACGTTTCCAGCGATCTTCTCAATGATTTAATGTAGTGGTTCTCGACCAAGGGCACATTTGACAATGTTTGGAATATTTTTGGTTGTCACAACTGAGGTGGGGGTCTTGCATCTAGTGAGCAGAGGAAGGAATGTGGCTAAACATCCTATAATTCCTGACAGCCTCCCACACCAAAGGATTACTGGCCCTAAATGCCAGTGGTGCCAAGGTTGAGAAACCCTGCTTTAATGTACGTTTAAATCCAGTTTGTTGGATTCAAAGTTGACATTTGAATAATCATTTCAAGCATATCAGCTGTGACAACATGAGATCTTAACAAATGTCAACTCTAGCCCAGGTTATAGGTAGAAGTCTTCATCTTTGCACCCGGAACTTCTATACGGGGTAGTGTCTCAGCGACATTTGAGTTCCTTTCAAGGATAGTAGTTGAGGAAAGAAGTGAAGAGGCTCAATGAGAAATCTTCTCTTCAAGGAACCACTGGATACACGTTTGGGTTCTAGAAGAAGTCATGAAAGCTTTGATTGCTTTTCTTTGTAAGCTCTCTCTAATGATCAGATGAGGGGTAGGGAGGCTTCCTACTGAAATTAGTTCTTCAGACCAGCCAACATCTTCCACAAAACCAGGAAAGAAGAAGACACTGCTATCTGATGAGCCTGTAGCTCACTGGGTTCTCCAAGCGTGGTCCCCAGATCAGGAGCATCAGCATTACCGGGCAACTTGCTACAAATGCAAATTCTGGGGGCTGCCTGGGTGGCTCAGTCGGTTAAGCGTCCGATTTCGGCTCAGGTCAAGATCTCACAGTTCGTGAGTTCGAGCCCTGCATCGGACTCTGTGCCGACAGCTCAGAGCCTGGAGCCTGCTTCGGATTCTGCATCTCCTTCTCTCTCTGCCCTTCCCCCACTTATGCTCTGTCTCTCTCTGTCTCTCAAAGGTGACTAAATGTAAAAAAAAAAAAGTAAATAAACACATAAGAATTTTAAAAAAATGCAAATTCTGAAGCATGAAGTCTTCTCGGTGATGTTATGGCCAAGTTCAAAACCATTGCTAGGGAGGGGGTGGAGGGGATGGGAAAAATGGTGAAGGGGAATGAGAGAAACAGGCTTCCAGTTATGGAATGAAGAAGTCATGGGGATACAGTCAATGATACCGTATTAGCATTGTATGGTGACAGACAGTACAGACACTTGTGGTGAATACAGCACAGTGTGTAGAGGTGTTCACCTGAAACTCATGTAACATTGTATGCCAACTACGCTGAAACAACACAAACAAGCCATTGCTTTAGCTACAAAATGGTGGAGGGATAGAGAGGGAGAGAGAATTTCTTATGGAAGTTTTCCGTTTGTGTAACTCAAGAACAAATCAAGATATTCTCTTAACACAACCATTTGCACTAAAGATATAAAATATGGATTGGGATTTTCGTTTAGCATCTCATTTCCTGTGCAGCTCGTGATCTCTTGGAGATGTAGACTTAAAGCCCTAGTTGAGAGGGTTCAAAGGTCTTTAGAAGCTTTGACATTTAGTAAGTTTCGGGCCAGGGGCAGTGGGCGCCTCTCCCTCTGTTCCCTGGGCATGCTCAGTCACGTCACGTTAATTCCTCCTATCTCCCATGCATTCATCTCCATTGCAAGCTTTGAGAAACAGGTCATCATTCATGCTGGCATTTTCATGCCCTGTGACAATGAGATCCAGAACGCAGAGGAAAGAAAACACCATGTTTCCAGTTACTACTACAGCGCCGCCCTGGTTTAATCATGTATTCTTCCCAGGGCACCACTATACTTGTACTTGGAATTGTAGCTGCTGGCAGTGTTCCCTCTCACACACTCCACAGCAAGATGCTTTCTCTTTGCATTTTGAAAGGACTACTCTTTTTTTTTTTTTTTAATTTTTGTTTTTGAGAGACAGAGAGAGACAGAGTGCAAATGCGGGAAAGGGCAGAGAGAGAGGGAGACACAGAATCTGAATAGGCTCCAGGCTCTGAGCTGGCTGTCAGCACAGAGCCCAGTGCGGGACTCGAACCCATGAACCGTGAGATCCTGACCTGAGCCGAAGCCGGACGCTTAACTGACTGAGCCACCCAGGCGCCCCTGAAAAGACTACTCTTAAAAGAAAATGAAAATACAGTTAACGGCTGAGAGAGAGCCTCCTTATGTGCCAGTCCTCGGGCACCCAGAACCAAGCAGGAACATTCATCAGCAGGCAGCAGGAAGAAGCATGTGTTTCTGGAGCACAGCTTAAAGCAAAGCCCCAGTTAAAGTTGAATGGGAGAGGGCCCGGAAGACCCTCAGTCCCAACGGGGCCTTAAGTTCTGTGGCCGTTGGGCCAGAAATCTATACAGCTCATAGGGCCTTCATGTCCAAGTCAGGAACACCTCTGCTAAAGGAAGTACGACAGGCTCATCCTTGTGCAGAACCCACACACCCTCTTTAAAATCTGTGAGCCACCTATTTTTGTTCATCACATCTGGAACTCTCTACCATGGTTTTGTTTCCATTGTATTAGTGCTATTGCTTATTTAACCGTCGCTCATGCTTCCAGATAGCCATGGATAAAAGTAAGTCACATGTAACACGCCAATAGCCTCGTTTATAATACTCCAAACATAATGAAAAGGGAATGGAAATGAGGCCATGTCCAGTAGGGCTTGAAAAGATTTTACGTCCAAGGATCCTGCCAAGTTGTTAACATAGGGGAACAATATCATCAGACAAAAGGAAAAAAAGTGATTACCAAAGCAATTAGTGATAACATAGAGAATGCCAAGCTTTGTTTAAATAAAACAAAATTCTATCATTAAAATATGACGATTTAAAAAAAGTGTTTATTGTTCTAATCAAGACATAATATTCTTTTTCGTATACCGTACATATTGCCATTTTTAAAGGGATAATGTAATTGGAATGCATTAGGAAGTGGTCTTTTCCCAAAGACAAAGTCAGGTGTTAAGAGGTTTTCTTGGGTGAAACAGGGCATTTTTCCACACACGTGTGTGCACCCGAAGGAAAGGGCTGCTCTCTGCAGTGTGAATTCAGGAGCAATTCATCCCACCCCACACCCACACAGGGCTGGGTAGTAACAGCTGTAACAGGTTTGTATGTTTCAAACTCAGACAAATTCATATAAAGTATAATTTTGTGAGTTTCGGGCTTATCAGATCTAAAGAGGCAGCTAATGCTCCAGCAGCATCAATCAGCAAATATTTTCCATGGTCGTTTCGCGCCCAAAACCCAGGATCAGATTTCCCCTCACCCAAAGTTCAATTTGGAACGCAAGGACTGTGGGGGCAAAAGACTTCCTCAAAGTGCTAGCAAAACCAACAACTGTTTTCTTGGGCAAAGGAGATTAAACCCGAAAGCATCTCTCTCTGAAAATTAAGGCCAAATCAATAGTTTTGCACTCAAAATAGAATACTTTCTTTGAGAGCACAAGCTTGCTATTTGGGGGATTCTGCACAGAAATATTTCCAAATTGCCACCCACACAGGTCTTTGGCCATCTCCTTATATGAGTGAGTAAATGTGTGGTTAGAAAAAACCTTTTGATGTTATCCTGTGCCAAGCATAATTTTAAAAATAAGCGAATTGCTGCGTAAAAATCACATCCTACGTGACGCTTCTCGGTCCGGAGTTGGGAGACAGGGGGTGTAAATTTCTCAAAACCTCCTTCTAGTTCTAATGTTTTCTTTTGCCATGTCAAAGGATCCACCTCACTGGCTTAACCCACCGAAGTACATGTTGATATTATGAATACAAAGCAAACAGTAGAAACGCACGTGAATTTGGATTCTCAGTCCCTTTAAGTATGGATGATGTGATCTGGATATTTAGCAATGCTGACCGCTTAGTTATTCTTAATCAACTGGAGATGATAAATCTTTAAATAGGACACAAATGACCATTCCGATAGGGGAAAACGAAAACCTAAGACAAACAGGAACTAGGGATTAAGTCCATTGCTTTCCCCTACCAAACCGGCCAGGAAAGCAATAAAAATACCTTCCTGTTCTTTAAGTCTCAGGGTTAATGAATATTAGCCCTCAAGAGGAAAGCTGGCTTCTTTATGATCACGCGAGTTTTAATCCATTACTTATTTATTGATTTAAGCAGAAAAAGAACTTCCGAGGGGATTGGAGATCCAGCTCAGGAAGGAGGCAGGAACGAAGGGAGGCAAGCAGGTCAGAAACCCAGCCCGGCTCTTGCCTTAGATTTCAGCTTCGCAGGGAGAAAGCCCGTAGCAAGTTCTGACGCCGACTGGCCCGTCAGAAACGCAGAAGCTATTGCCTCTGGAAAGCATCACGGTCTTCTTCCTGCTGCTTCCCGCAACTCTCTTATCAGAGAGATTGTGTCCAGGTCGAGGAACTAAAGAACCTCTTTGAGGGGTTTGCTGGAGTTAGGGGGCCTTAGGAACGGAAGGAGGTGTAAGGGTGCCCTCTGCTGGGCAACATCAGTAATGCTGCCCGCTAAGTTTGCCGGGGCTGAAGTCAAATTTCATTTCATTTTATTCTTTTTCTTTCTTTTCTCCTCCCTCCCCCTTTTTTGGCTCAAGGGTGTTTCTGGAACAAAAAGTCCTGAGAAGTACTCTATGCGAAAAAGTCGTTGCAAAACCCCAAACCACATGAAATTAGCTTGATTCTGAGTTGACAGTGGAATTTGAAACCAGCTGTATTTCATCCTAAAATGTTAGTGCCGTAAACCCTTCATCAAACCTGGAGACAATTATTTTCTCACTATCTGGACAAGACCACATTTTTAGCGGCTGGATTTTTCCAGGGCGGACCTTGCTCTCCCATTTTCCTTTTGTAGAACTCCCCTCGCTCTGACTTGCATAAACACGCCTCATTCAAGAATGAAGGATGCCACCCTCCATTATTTTGCTATTAAAAAAGATCATAAAAGGAATTTGTCACAGAAAGCACACAGGCCGTTTGCGTTCTCAGAAATACACCGTAAGGCCAAATGTTAATTTTGAAACATCATTTGAGAAAGCTCAGAAAAACAGTGGTATTTCATTCAAGGTGTAGTTTCTTTACTTCATTTACCAGTTCTGGACCCACAGTTGAAACATTTAAACGACCTCTAACTTAAAACAGCTAAAAATAACTAAGGGGCAGCGAAAGGAGACTGTCGACCTGCATTGTGAGCTAGTAGAGCTTCTGGTAAAAAGCTAGATTACCTTCAATGGTATCTACTAACCCATGAGATATTAAGGAAACATCTGTTTATATAAAAGCCATGCGTAAAAGAGACAAAATATAATTGCCTCAAGGAATCAAAAAACTTGGCTCCTGGCTAGTGTGTGTGTGTGTGTGTGTGTGTGTGTGTGTGTGTGTGTGTAAGTTTTACTTACTTAAGTAATCTGTATGCCCAATGTGAAGCTCGAACCCATGACCCCAAGATCGAGAGTCACACACTCTCCCAACTGATCCATCCAGATGTCCCCGGGCTGGTGTTTTTGTTGCTGTTGGTGCTTGTTTTTATTTTATTTTATTTTATTTTATTAAGAAATTTTTTTTATTGTTTTATTTATTTCTGAGAGAGAGAGAGATGGCGTGAGCAGGGGAGGGTCAGAGAGAGAGGGAGACACAGAATCTGAAGCAGGCTCCAGGCTCTGAGCTGGCTGTCAGCACAGAGCCCGACGTGGGGCTCGAACCCATGAATCATGAGATTATGACCTGAGCCGAAGTTGGACACATAACCGACTGAGCCACCCGGGCGCCCCTGTTGCTTGTTTTTAAACCCGAGTCCTGGCCAGACAAGAGAAACCATGGCTTTCGTTGGTTAAGTGAATGATTGATGGATTCATTCGTTCACTGCGAGGCAGGCTTCATGGGCGTGCAACCGTGTAGCCTCACGGGAGCCCAAGCTCAGAAGGGCCCCAAGCTTGGAGGAATGCTCTCCTGTTGCCATCTTGAAATTCTTAGGAATTTTTTAACAAAGGACCCCGCGTTTTCATTGTGCATCGGGCTCTGTCAGTCATGTAGTCTGGCCCGTACATATGCTTATGCATTCAGGGCGCACTTTTGAGCACCGAGCACCTTCAGAGCAAGATGCCGGCCTTCGTAGGCCACATGGAGATGCCCAAGGTTTGGTGCTCACGCTGAAGGAGCTTACAGTCTAAGAGAGGAGATGAGACGCTCAAGGACATTGAGGACATGCAGCCAAACGCAGTGATTCGATAAAAGAGGTTGGGTGCTCTGTGGTTCAGAGGACCATGGGGAGATCATTTCCAGCTGGGCGAACCTGAAACGTCTCACGAATGGGGTGTCATTTGAGCGGGGACTTTCAAATGGATTCTTCAGTACTCATTTTGCTGTAGGAAAATATAAAACAAGGACAATAAATAGAGGGACTTTTTCTTTTTTGCCATCTGGTCCACTTTGTGGTTTGACTGTTTCTCGTGTCACCTTAGCCAACTTCGGAGTTTTAATCCTAGGATGCCAGTGCTCTTTTCCTTGTAAAGGGTGGTCTTCCATAGAAAGAATAGTTTTCATTAAAAAAAAAATCAGGGGACAGGCTCGATTTGTGTGCTACTCAGCAAGCTTGGTGACGTTGGAGGAAATGGGTGGGGGGCTGGATTTGCTAAAGGGGTTGCTCATGAGACACTGGCTGTGAGCTCAGAAGCTGTAGCACTGAGTAAGCGGTTCGGCGCATTCTTACCCCACAGGGTGGGTCAATCCTATCATGTCTCTGTACCACAACGCTCTTTCCTCCGAAGGATGACGTCACCATGACACTGAGGGTGCTGACCCCCCCATGTGGAAATCCCACTCTGTCCACTTCAGGCCCCTGAAGGAGCTCAATGAATAAAGCAGGCACCGAGGCTCCAATTCGGTGTACCGAACTAGACAGTACATATCACATCTCTCCCGACTTCCATGAGTGCCTTCTCGGCAGACACCCTGCTTAAGAGAGATTTGGTTCTGAGGAAAGCAAGAATATGATAGAATTCTCTAACTCTAAGATCTGATGTAAAAACTATAAATGTATTCTATGCGATAGGGATAAAGCTGCATGTAGCCACTTTTTAAAAAAAAAATATTTTTAAGATACATTGGCCGTATTATTCAATATAAAAAAGTTATTAAAAAATCTTTGTACATTAATGGACATAACCACATGCCACGCTTAGGGTCAATATCCTTAGAAACAGAACGTAATGCACAAAAGATATAAAACAGCCAATGAACTTTGCAGAGTACTCAGGGACATTTTTCTTTCCTGCACTGTCTCATAGGTAGTCTTTTTTTTAAAAAGTGATTCTACAACTAATGTGGGTTTCCAACTCAAGACCTTGAGAACAAGAGTCACGTGTGCTATCGCCTGAGCCAGCTAGGTGCCCCACCTTACAGTTACTCTTAATACGCTCTCTAATTTTGGGACTTCGCCTTTTAAATTCTTTTTCTTATTTTTTCAAATGTTCATTTATTTTTTGAGAGAGAGCGAGCGAGAGCTGAGCAGGGGCAGAGAGAGAGAGAGAGAGAGAGAGAGAGAGAGAAAGACACAGATTCTGAAGCAGGCTCCAGGCTCTGAGCTGTCAGTGCAGAGCCGACACGGGGCTTGAACGCACGAACCATGAGATCATGACCTGAGCTGAAGTCCGGTACTTAACCAACTGAGCTATTCAGGCGCCCCAACGCCTCCTTAATTCTTAATGGAACAAGGTAGAAGTAAAAAAAAAAAAATTCTACCATGTGTTTTGAAGTCTCTGATTGTGGGTAAAGCTACGTAAGCAAGATATACAAGAAATTACGTGTTTTGAGATTTTTCTTTTAGCCTGGTCTTCTCTAAGCCCGATATCTCACTTGATATTTAAACCAGAACCATCAAGCAGGTACTCTCTGGATATCAACAAAGCAACATTTTCCATTTCTTAGAGATCAGTAATACTACAACGAATACCAAGCTCATTTATTTGAAGAAGCTATTAATCTAATTCCCCGTGAGAGGAAAACAGTACACATTTAAATCAAATTATGTACTTGAACTTCGTGTCCAGATTAAAACAGAAAAGGAGACGTGTCTAATACTATGGGCTTAATGATTCAGGAGGAGATTGAAGACTGTAACGCAAAGTTGAGCTGAGTGTTCTTTCTCGAAGAATAGAGTCATAAAGATGCAGTTGACTAAAATCCAACAGGCTAGCCTGGTTTCATGAAGCCACCATCTGGCAGAATTTATGAGAGAAAAATAAAATTGTGTAAGTGGCAGTTGGCTTCGGAAAGGGATGGCATAGCAGAACCGAAGCCAAGAACAGCAGAGTTCACCTCTGCCCTCGTTTCCCATCTTAAGAACCGGGCCAGCATCACATGTCTCCAGCTTAGCGTTCTGGTCCCTATAACCACCACGATACTCTGGCATTCTGGCAACTCTCTGACCCACATTTGTGGTGGCCAAACTGCGGTTAGTGTGGGCCGAGGAACCAGGAACTGCTGACTGAACTCTTTCTGAGGCTCGCGGCCACCCGGGAGCCAGCAGGCAGCGGATGGATCCCTCTTCGGGCCTGGAGCACATGACGAAGTGGGGCTGGGAAGGGATACAATTAGCAAATGTTACAAGACTACTTTCTTGATCCCAGTGGAATGCTCACAAGGACTGAAGCAAAGAACTAAGTCTGCAATCAAATCTCCATTTATGTAATGTCTCTGTTATGTGGCAGAGTTTCTATTTCATCGTTATTATTTTTAAACTCTGCCTTTTGAGTCAGGAAGGACCAGCTCATCAGAGCCATGTGTAGATCCGAATTCAGCGAAAATTTGTCTGCATTCTGCTAAAGTAGAGGGGAGTTTGCAACTTCTCTGAAGACTCGAGAGCATCACCTTTTCTGTTCAAAGCAGGGGTTCTCAAAGTGCGGCCCCTGGACCAGCAGCATTAGCATGCGGGGAGGGGGAGGGAGATTGATAGAAACGCCGATTCTCAGGCTCCATCTCAGGCGTACCGAATCGCAACTCTGAGGCTGGGTCCCAGCAAATCTGCATTTCACCACGCCTTCCGTGTGATTCTGCCTCGCGCTCACCTTGAGAACCACCGATTTAAGGAATCATTGAGGACTTCCATGAGATAAGCCGTGTCTGCCTCCCCTAGGAAACGGGCTGCTTGCTAGGGTGTTACCTCGGACACTTCAACTTTGCCTTCGGTCCGTGAGATCAGGCCACTCTAGCTTAGTCTCACTTTCTAGTTTAGTCCGATTTAGCATCTAGTCTCTAGTTTTGTCAAGTTTGTACGAGGAAAAAAGCCATCTTCTCCCTCAAATTCTATTGTTTGGCTTGCTCACATCTGATTTCTCAAAGATTTTCCTAAAACCTCAGAGCACGATAATAGAATTCATATTCTTGAATAGCGACTCCTTGGAGGACCAATCTCTGGGTATATTATCATTCATTTCTGTACAAGTGAAATGTTTGTTTTCTCTTTGAAATACATTTTTCAGGGGCGCCTGGGTGGCTCGGTCGGTTAAGCATCCGACTTTGGCTCAGGTCATGATCTCACAGTTTGTGGGTTCGAGCCCTGTATCGGGCTCTGTGCTGACAGCTCGGAGCCTGGAACCTGCTTCAGATTCTGTGTCTCCCTCTCTCTCTCTGCCCTTCCCCCACTCATGCTCTGTTTCTCTCTGTCTCAATAATAAAATGAAAAAAACATTAAAAAATTTAAAAAAAAAGCTTAGCTCTGAAATACAGTTTTCAGAATTTAGAGGCTCAAAGAATTTTAGAGGTGCAATGGGTCTTTAAAAGCCATTCACATAGAGGCACCTGGGTGGCTGAGTCAGTTAAGCCTTCATGATCTCACAGTTTGTGAGCTCAAGCCCCACGTCAGACTCTGTGCTGACAGTGTGGAGGCTGCTTGGGATTCTCTCTCTCTCCCTCTCTTTCTGCCCTTACCGTACTCATGCGTACTCTCTTTCAAGAAGAGATAAATAAATGTAAAAAAATAAAAAAGCCATCCACATCTATTTTTTTTTTAACCCAGGGAGAAACACAGGCCACAAAATGATGACCAGAGGGGTAGGTAGCTGGCATCTTATCCCCTCCCCCCCCCATGTCCCACAACCTCCACATCACGGCTCTTGGAACAGTGTGTTCAATAAGTGTTTCTTGAAAAATGATATAAATTAAAACGTATTCTCCTTTCCCCCCTGCTCCTACAGGAGGGAAAACGGCATTTACTTCCAGTTCACCAGAAGGGATGAGTGAAGATGAAAAATTGCTTTTGTTTCTATTAAATAATAGGCTACTTCTTTTAAGCTACCAAACTAGAAGCCTCTGATGATATAAAATGGATTCCATTAACAAGAGGCCCAGGACAACGGACGGGGATGATCAGGTCTGTGATGTGTAGGGAAGGCTGCGGGGAGACGACTGTGTAGCACATACTCATGACCGTGTCTGGCCCGAGTCAGTTTTATTTACCACCATAAAAAACAGACTTAGCTTCTGATATTTTAAGCATCTCCAACAAAGCAAGATTTATGCTATTGGGTGCGACTTTGGACCTTCCCTCGTACCAGGTTTTCCACAGGTCTGGAGAGGCAAGAAACTGTTTCTTTATGCGTTACGAGTGCAAAGTAAGGAGCCCCCTCCTGCTCCCTTCTAATATCATCAGGAATGAATAGGCAGCGTGTTTCCCATAATTCAGCAATAACTGGGCTATTATTCTTTAATGCTTCAGTGTATTAATGTAACCACTGTGTCATTCCTACCATGCCCATGTAATTAAATTACCCGACAGACATTTGATATGAAGCTCTCAATCCCCACAAAAGCTCAGAGTTTCTATGCCCCTTTGTGAGTCCCTAATGAATGAGTGGCACAGATACTTCTGTCATCCGTGTTCACTCGCTGTCCTCTCTGACTGCTCTCCTGTGTCATGGGGGTTTGCTCCTGCAGACAAACTGGGAGCCGTTCAAAAGTGAAGGGTCACGTTTCCAAGAACAACAAGCACCAGGCATCCTATCACCTTCTTCTCTCTTTGTCTGGCCAAACCAGAGGCTGACCAAATTAAATTCCAAACCCGCGTCTGCGTGGATCAACAGCGCATTCTTAAACCTTAGCTACTGAACGCTAATCCTTCCTTAAGTCAGGAGTATAAAGGGAAAATAAACTGGAAAAAAAAGTTAGAGCCGTCATTGTGTCCATCCCCATGGATGTCATCCTCTGACTTTCTGAGAAGGAAAAAAAGAATGATTTCCATTGAAAAATCAAGTGTTTAACTTTTAAAATTCGCACAGTGGAGCGAATATTAGTGAAGCTAATAATGAAGCCTCATTCAGATGCTTTCCCAACCCTGCTCGTGAAAAGGTGCCCGTGATTATTAACAAAATAATGGACTTTTTTCTAAACCACTCAACTGTTCATTTCAAGCTGTTAATTTCAAGCTACAACTTGCTCTAAATGTTGTAGAAGTTGGGCACGGACTCTTTCAAATAACCAAAAGGGATTGTACAATAGGAATTCTTTTACTTCTAGCAACGATGCCGTAGAGGCTCAAAATGTTTCCAAAGATTTTCAAAAAGCTTCTATTTCACATTTAACAAAATGTGACACAATCAGCCTAGTATATATTTGTTATGAGGGTAGAGTGCAGATTTGAATGCAAGCCTTGACACCTGACCTTTATGTTTTATATATTTTTGACACCTGATTTTTAAATATTTAAATTACATGCTTGACACATGGCAGGAATATAAGGAAATGTAAGTGTACAGAAATAAAAATTGAGATCTAATCTCAAAAACAACTACTTGGCTTTTATAAGAAAAAAGCATCGAATCAAAGCATATGATGTCCAGATCGAGGACACTGAAAATGTTTCCAACCAACCAACTAACCAACCAAATTTTTAGATCAGACACTTGAGAGAAGAAATCACATCTTATTAGGATCCAGGTAATTTATATATGGCTAAAATCTAAATAATAATTACTCTATTACTAGGACCACCCTTTAACATTGGAATTTATGTTATCTACATATGATTAACATACTTTTGGTATGTGATGCCTCAAGTGCACAGAAAAAAATGTTGGATTTAAATCCTGAAAGTATTTGAGATGAAAAGAATATTTAGAGTTATTAGTAATGATTCTGTTAGTCTCAAAAGAAGGCAATAAAGGCATAAGAAAGCATAAAAACAGAGGGAACAAATAGTAGAGCTAATCTTAACAATGCCAGTAATTCCAATAAATATAAAGGGACCAAGCACTCCAATGAAAAGGCAGTGTCTAAGAGGGTTAAAAAAAAAAATAAAAGAACTAATTATATGCTGTGTAGAAGAGATGGAGTTTAAGTATAAAAACACAAGTAGGTTAAATGTAAAAAGATAGAAGAGATATATCATGCAAATACTCAACATAAGAAAACTGGCAGGGCTATACTGACATCAGGTAAGACAGTCAATGAATATTGCCAGAGACAAATAGGGACATTTTATAACAACATAAAGGCAAGTCATCAGGATGACATATCAATTATAAATGTGTATGAACTTAATGACTGAGTTTCAAATAAATGAAGAAAAACTTCCAGGACTAAAGAAGAAAAAGACTAATTCATGCTTATAGTTGTAGATTTTTACGCCACCTTGTAAGTAACAGATAAAACAATGAACAGGGGAACCCCCCCCCACCACCAAACACAGGTCTTTAAAAAAGTCCCAAATATTTGAAAAGTAAACAACACACTGCTAAGTAATCCATGAGTAAAAGAAGAAATCACAAGAAAAATTTGAACATAATTTGAATTGAATGAAAAAGAAAGCTCAACATATCAAAATTTGTGGGGTGCAGCTAAAACACTGCTTAGAGGGAAACTTATGGACTTAAATGTTATAAAAAAGAAAAACTTAAAATCATTGATCTAAGTATATACCTCAGGTAGCTAGAAAAAAAAGAGCAAATTAAACTCAGGATAAAAGAGGGAAGGAAAAATAAAGATAAAAGCAGTAAATAAAGAAACAGAAAGCAAATAATAGATAGTCAACAAAGCCAAAAGTGGATTCTTTGAGCTTAGTAATAAAATCGACAAACTCTTGGCAACATGGATCAAAGAAGAGAGAAAATATCAATCACCTCTATCAGGATATAACATATTCTGCAGGAATCAAAGAAATAAGGAAATACTATAAACAGTTTTATGCCAGTGATTTCTTTTCTTTTTTTTTTTTTTTACATTTTTTACTTATTTTTGAGAGACAGAGTGAGAAAGAGCGTGAACTGGGGAGGGGCAGAGAGAGAAGGAGACACAGAATCCGAAACAGGCTCCAGGCTCTGAGCAAGCATTGCGCACAGAGCCTGACGCGGGGCTTGAACTCACGAACCATGAGTCAAAGTCGGACACTCAACCGAGTGAGCCACTCAGGCACCCCTATGCCAGTGATTTCAACAAGTTAGTTGGAAGGCACAAATTTGCAGAAAAACACATTACCAAAATTGATACAAGGTAAAAATGGAAAATCTTATTAATGTTAGCTGGATAAAAGAAATTGAATTGAAATGAAATTCTTCCCCAAAAGAAAACACCAGACCCAGAGGGTTTTACCATACTTTTAAAGAAGAAAAAATACTGCCAATTTTACACAGACTTTTTCAGAAAACAGAGGAGGGAGAAATGTTTTCCCAACTCATTTTATGAATCTGGTGTAAATCTGATAACAAAATCTGATGAAGCAAATACAGCATAAGGAAAGAAAAACATGGGGTGCCTGGGGGGCTCAGTCAGTTAAGCATCCGACTCTCGATTTTGGCTCAGGTCATGATCTCACAGTTTGGGAGTTTGAGCCCTGCATTTGCCTCCATGCTGTCAGTGCGGAGCCTGCTTGGGATTCTCTCTCTACAGGCCCCCCCGCCCCCCGCCCCTCCTCTACTTGCTTGTTCTCTCTCCAAGATAAATAAACACTAAAAGAAAAGAAAATCACAAATCAATATCCCTGAAGAAGGTAGACAGGAAAGTCTTTAACTAAATGTTAGCAAATCAAGTCCAGCAACATATCAGAAGCATAATATAATCATGACCAGGAATATAAGGTTTACATTCAAAATCCATCAACCAATATAATTTACCACATTAATAGCAAAAAGGAGTTAAACTGTATGATCATTTCATTAAAGGCAGAAAAGGAATTTTATAAAGTTTAATATCCATTCAATGATATAAAACTCTCTGCAAATTGGGAATTGATAGCAATTTTATCAACCTAATGACGGGCACTTATGGAAATCTACATCGTACTTTATTGTGAAATATTGAACAGTTTGCCCAAGATCAGGAACAAGGCAACGACGTCTGCACTAAGCAGTGATAGTCGACACTGTACCGGATGCTACAGCAAGTGCAGTAAAGCAAAAGAAGTAAATCAAAGATATAAAGATTTGAAAGGAAGTAGACCTCTCCTTTTAAAAAGAAAATTCATGATTGTTTATGTGAAAAATGCTGAGAAATCTACACAACACCTGCTCAGACTTGAGCATTAAATGATGTTACAGAATGCAAGATTAATATCTAAAACTCAGTTGTATTTTTATATAATTACAGCAGGATAAAATACTGGGGAACCAATATAACTAAAGACATGCAAACCTAGACTGAAAACTATAGAATATTGTGGAGAAAAAATTTAAAAGTTAGAAACAAATGGAGAGATATCTCATGATTATGGCTTGGAAGGTTCAATATTGTGAGATGTCAATTCTCAGATTGACCTACAGATTCAACACAGTTCCAATTAAAAGCCTCATAGGCTGTTCAGTAGACACAGACAAGTTGAGGGGCACCTGGGTGGCTCAGTCGGTTGAGCGGTCTACTCTTGGTTTCGGCTCAGGTCATGATCTCACAGTTCGTGGGTTCAAGCCCCACCTTGGGGCTCTGCACTGATAGTGCGGAACCTGTTTGAGCTTCTCTCTCTCTCTCTCTCTCTCTCTCAAAATAAATAAACTTAAAAAAAAAAAAGAAAGAAATAGACAAGCTGATTCCAATATAGACCTAGAACTGCAAAGGAACTAGAACAGCCAGACAATCTTTAGAAGAATAACAAAGTCAGGGAACCTACCCTACTTCATTTAAATACTAACTATAAAGTTACAGTAGTCAACACAGTTTGTCAGTGTGTTGTCAGTCACGGCCTGCTTACTTGAAATTCAACACAGCAAGCTCTGGGGTCAACTGCTACGTAAGGCCACTTCTGTTTGTTATTTTTTCCCCCGTCTGTTTTCCACCAAGAGTCCATCAGACACAGTAGGGTTTTGAAATGCACATACTACGCGCTAAGTTGGTGGCCTCAACCTACACCACAGATTCTCTGTCATTATTTTTCTTGCCGTTTGACCTGCGTGCCTTTTCCCCTAAAAGAAAGTCTCCTATCTGTTCTCTAGGAACAAAGTTAGAGACGTTTTGTTGAAGTTTATGTATATTTGAGTATCGGGTTGAAGTTGTTTAAACCTCTTATTCTTCAAACTTCAAAACATCCTGCCTTTCCAGACAAGGAATTCCTGCGTATAACTCTGTACATTAATGGGTTTTGATACAGGTATAATGTCAGGTGTATTACCTTCTAATATCTTTCTAACTGCTACCACGGAGTACATATTGTAAATTAAAGTCAGTTGTTAAGGGTTAGCTGTGACAGCTTTCATCTACAACTGTTGTGTGTACTCTAAGTGAGATTCTCACACTGAGTTTGAAATCAGAGGGTCTTTTGAAGGGGAAGGGAGGGCTTGTTTTTAAAGCAACACTTCACAATGACTCTATTACTGAGTTTTTCTTTGGAAAGAGCAGAGGAACGTTTTGCACGTGATGTTCATAGACATTTTTAAATGTATTGTCTTTATTTATTTTTTAATGTTGATTTTTGAGGGGGGGAGGGGCAGAGAGAGAAGGGGACACAGAATCCGAAGGAGGCTCCAGGCTCGGAGCTGTCGGCACAGAGCCCGACCCAGGGTTCAAACGCACCAACCATGAGATCATGACCTGAGCTAAAGTTGGACACCCAACTGACTGCCACCCAGGAGTCCCCAAGCCATTTTTTTTTTTTTAATTCAAGACTCCAACTCCAAACCCCTTCCCCAAAGAGAACTAAAGATGGTTGTTCACACGTGTTTGGGTGTGACGATGGAGGGGGAGTGTGGTTCTCAAGGTCACCAGGCTGTCTTCAGCCCTTGGACATGTGGCAGAAAGCAGAAGCGACACCTTGAGTGTGGACTTAGTCGATTCATGACCGGAATGTCAAACTTCTGAATTCTGAGTTATGCTTTTGCTGGGGCCGCCTTCCTCTCCCTGTTATCAACGGATTCTTTAAGGGAGGGCTCACTTCCTTTTACACTTATTTGTGAGAGCTACGTAAGATTTCTTTTTTTAATGAAAGTGCTTAAACCGAATTTAAATGTAAACCAAGGAGAGGCACAGTATCTTTAAATAAAATCAGAAACCTCAAACGCCTCATGCTTTCATGGCTAACCATGGTCCGTGATATCATCCCAAACAGTCTTCTTATATAATCAGGTATTTATATACAACCACAAGCTTCAGAGGATTTGTATGTATATGCACATGGTATAGATTCACATTCAGATACAGTTTAAATATATAACCTATATTTTGAGGGAAGTACATGTACAGAGTTATTAGAGTTACAGTGTGTGTATATATACACTCTCAGACAAATATATATGCACATTCTTATTTCAAAACAGTCTCTGAATTTCCCCTCCAGATTTGGGAAATAAAGAGTCTTAGACTATTGCTTTTCATTCTCAACAAAGAACTTGGAAAGAGCTTATGAAAACCCTATTTTGATCCCTTCAAAAATATGCTTAGGAACAAACATAAGCTCCCAGGATAAGAGTGATTTGACAGACTTTCTCAGAATTCTTGCAAAACCGGTTTCTGCGGAGCCAAGCCGACGCAGTGCACGCGCGCACGCACACACATGCACGCGCGCGCGCCAGGCCCTTGTAAACGAGGCCCCATCAGCTCTCCGAGGCTAGAAAAGACCGGACTTTGTTTCAGGCAATCTGCCCTGCGGATGCACCCAGCGGCCCAATGAAGCAGGTTCCGTGTGTAGATTTGGGCCAGCCCTGTGCTGAACGTGTCACTGTGGCCAGAGGCGGGGCCGGGAGGGCTAGATGTCACAGGGAGTCCCCGCTCAGAAATGCCACCTGTCGTGTGGCACCAAGGGCAACTGTGAGGCGGCTGGGAAAGAGGAGGAGAAAACACGTGGGCGGGGGTGGAGGAAGGGGCAGAGGAAGGAGGGGCAGGATGTACGAGAAGAAAGGCGAGAGGGGTCACGGGTGGGGGGCGGGGGACGTGAGCGGGGCGGGGGGAAGAAAATGGAGAAAAGGCTGGCTGGATGGTACGGAGGGATGGGGAGAAAGGCCACCCTTAAGGAGAGGGAGATAGAATGATAAAGGGAGAAGATGTACAGCCTGGCAGAGACAAAGCGGGGGTTAGGGGTGGGGTGGGGAACGAGCAGGAGGGAGGCTGGGCGGTCCCCGGACACCCCGTGGCCTATCCCCCTGCGGCTGCTTCTCTCGTGAAAGGCTCATCTCCTAGGGAGCTCGGGTCGCCTCTCCAGTCACCGGGCGGTCCCGATCCTGCGCACACCTAACGTCACCGCGCCGGCCTCGATCCCTTGAGTTACAAGAGGCCTTCTCCTTCCCTCCCTGGTTAGGGCTCGGAGAAAGAAGAGCATCCGCAGGGAGGAATCCCACAGTGAGGCCAGGGGCGGCCGGAGTGCGGGAGCGGAAGTCGTAACCCCAAAGTGGAACCACCCACAGCGGTTCTCACCGCCGTTCCCAAGGTCATCATCATGTCCGTTGGTAAGCAGATGGAGGCCCCGCCCAGGAAAGGAGCAAGACCCAGACCGAAAAGCAAATGAGAACGGCTCTGGTACCAGGGCTCTCTGTCTGGAACCTTCTTTCTCCAGGAAGTCTGTGGGTCCATAAGCCAGAATGACCAGGTTTAGCAAACGCACAAATAGACGTTCTAGTTCACTATGGTTTTCAGATACACCATGAATAATGTTTTAGTTGAAGTAGCACTCTTTTTAGGATAAGTATATCCCATGCAGAAAGAGGGAGTGAGAGACGACACTGGGGAGGGTAAAGTGGGAAAGGGGCAGGTCTGCTTTTCTCCTCTAAGTTATTTCCCCAACTTATTTCCACTAACTAATTCCACTCTCCCGTCTACCCTTTTTCTATCTATTGGTTCATTACAGATGTTAGGATATACTCTCACAGGATAGCAATTTTCTGCTAAATGCAAACATTTTCTTAAACCTCTGTCCCATGTGCCAGGTTTTCTGGGTCTCATCTTGCTTTCTTTTGCTTTTAATCCCAGTAACACGTTTGCTTTTTCATTTTTCAAAAATATTTTTATTTATTTCTAGGAGAGAGAGAGAGAGAGACAGCGTGAGCAGGGGAGGGTCAGAGAGGGAGTCATAGACTGAAATAGGCTCCAGGCTCTGAGCTGGCAGTCAGCACAGAGCCCGACGCGGGGCTCGAACCCAGGAACCGCGAGATCATGACCTAAGCGAAAGTCGGACGCTTCACCGACTAAGCC
>JAESUZ010001617.1:0-30300 GCA_017311185.1 Proteles cristata cristata
CGAACCGCGAGATCATGACCTAAGCGAAAGTCGGACGCTTAACCAACTGAGCCACCCAGGCGCCCCTTGGTTTTGATTACTTTTAACTCAAAATAATGTTCATGCCAAAGTGGTACATGTTGGGGCGGCCGGCCATTGGCCCCTACACCCACTTCTGAAACCCCTCTCAGAATTTCTGAGCAGAGGCAGCTTTCAAAAGCAAAATCCACCTTTGGTTGCTCATCCCACCTCAGTACCTGTGTTCTGACCAGGTTAAGAAAACACTAAATCATTGGAGTTTGTCAGTCATTCACATAAGGTTCACGAGGATGGGTCTGTTCTGGTTACCGAAGTATGCTCAGCAGCGAATGCAAAAGAAATCTGTCTTGAACAAACAAATGCCGCATTAGCAGATCTTTGCACGTGCTACATATACTAGGCACAGGGAATATATTAGTGAACTGGACAAAGACCACCTCTACCAGGTTGCTCTGACAGCTTAGTGGAAGATTAAATACAGGTGCAGGTACTATATTGTTATAAGCACTGTGGGACATAGAAAAGGGGCACTGATCCAGGTTTTAGGATCAGAGAAGGCTTTCTGAAAAAGCCGACCTTTACAATGAATCAAGTGAAGGAGAAAGGGGCAGCTGGGGGAGAAAAGCAGGACCTGGCTACTTGAGAAGAGGGGAGACAACATGGCCGTTCAAAAGATGGAAAGGGTTTCAGGGAGCTCGCGTCCCAGAACTCAAGAGGGTAAGTCAACAGCAAGAAATCAGGCTACAGGGGCGCCTGGGTGGCTCAGTTGGTTAAGCATCCAACTTCGGCTCAGGTCATGATCTTATGGTTTATGGGTTCAAGCCCCATGTCAGGCTCTGTGCTGGCAGCTAGCTCAGAGCCTGGAACCTGCTTCAAATTCTCCCTCTCCCTCTGACCCTCCCCTGTTCTCTCTCTCTCTCTCTCAGAAATAAATTTTTAAAAAAACATTTAAAAATTAAAAAAAGAAATCGGGCTACAGTGGTGAATATGAGGGCCAGATTTTATGAGACCCCACAAAACATGTGACAACCTTGTACCAAGGCAAACCAGATCCTTTCAAAGCTCTTAAGCAAAGCAGTGGCATAATCTAACTTGCTTTTTAAAAAGATGCCCCTGGCAAGGGTATGGAGAACCAGCAGGGAGTGAGGCTGGAGGCTAGGATGCCAGTTAGAATGCTGGCACATTAAATAAGATGTTAGCGAAGGGAACTCTTGTACTAGAGCTGAAGGCAGCAGAAGCCTAGGCTGGTGTGAAAAAAACAGAACCCAACTTGTGTGTGGGCCAGGCTGGTCCCTGATGAACCTTGCCTCCTGTTACTTGTGCCTTTGTGTAGTCCCCTCCCCTTGAATGTGGCAGGATCCTTTAAACAAGAGAATGTAACAACCGTGGCACCACCAGCTCCAGGCCTGGGTCTTAAGGAGGCCTGGAAGCTTCTGCTTTTGCATTCTGGGGGAAGATAACCCCCATGAAAAAAGCCTAACTGCTCAGAGACTACACCTCTGTGAGAAGCAAGGCCTGGGCCCATAAGCCCAGCTGAGCCTGCAGGGCCAGCCAGGTGGAGGAGGCTATCTTGGAAGGTGAGCCTCCAACCCTAGTGGACCAGCTGATACCAAGTGAAGCAGAGACAACCCGTCCCTGCCAAGCCCTGCCCAAGCTGGACACTCATGAGCAAATAAAGTAGCTGTCGCTGTACTTCACTACATTTTGGGAAAGCTTGTTAAACGGCAACAGATAACTGAAAGAGTGTCCTCAATTCTTGCACAACCTTCTGTCCTAATACTGATCGGCACATCAACGGAATGAAAATGCTGATTATCAACGCAGCACCCAGAACTTACTCACCTGAATGGCATCACCGTTGAAGACCCCATCTATTATGAAATATGTCCAGAACACTGGCCATTCACATTCAATGTTTTCAAAGAGCTTGAGTTCAGCAGGGTCATAATGCAATCGGGTTGGGTCCTGGAATCAAACAGGAAACTGTCTAAAAGGGGATGTTGGATCCCATATACAACACCAGCGTACCTCACTGGGTTTCCCTCACTTTCTGATATAATGCAGCTTTGCAGCTGATACGATTAGGAGCCTGCTATAATGGGGACATGCTGTTTTTGGCAGTTATCCATGGAAAATTTTCAGAAAAGTAAATCAGAAATGTACACAAGACTCTTTAGTAGTTTATATTAAGCTTCCCATATCCCTAGCAAATAATTAGTAATTGGCTGATCACAGTGCTCGGCAGACTATGTTTTCTTGAAATCACTGTATTGGCCACTGTGGCTAAGAAACTCAAGAGGGAGGCCACAGTTGCTCTTTAAAACACTGTGTGAGCCACAGAACTGTTTGTCCTGGTCTGCAGGCTGGTTTGAAACCACCAGCCTGCTGTCCCTGCAATGGTCTTATTCTTCTATTGCCTAACTCCAGCCGCACTGTCTCCAAAATCAAGACATCCCTTTCCGATATTCCAACATGTAATTTTATAATCAAAGAAGGGAGAATACCACAGTGGTGACTTAAATATGAAGCAGTTAAGGAACCCTAAGAAACAATATTTAAATACAACCTCTCTTGGGGTTTTATAACCATCTCGAAGGAAGCGACAGCATCCATAACGCCCCTAAGAAGATAAAGGGGAAAAAAAAGTGCATTTGATGAAACAAAAGAACTTCTTTGCCTTTTTATTTCGATCCATGTCAGCCCTTCACCCCCATTCCCATGAATAATGCATTTAGTAACAAATGAAATGTGTACCAAGTACTTTTTGTTCTCAATACAAAAAGTTATTTTTAAGTAATAAGCAAAGTAAATTCAGGTTTGATCAGTGCCAAGAAGGGAATGCCAAAACTTGCCATCAGAGTATTAGGGCTGGGAGAGTAATTACTGAGAGTTCACAGAGTGACCAGCCTTTCATTCTGATTGGCTATGTAACACAAAGATGCAAAGGGACCCACACTGCTTGCAACAGCCACTAAGGGAGACACTCAGCCTGGACTACTTCTACTTGAAAGACTGGAAAGCGGAAAGGACATTTCTGACTTCTCACAATTAGGCTCCAAATGCAAAGAAGTAGGGCAGCTAAGTGGGGGTAGGGGCGGGGTAGTTGGGGCCTCCCAGGGCTTGGGGCCGTTGCTGCCAATTTCCCTGCTGCAGGCTCCGATACAGGTCTTCAGCTTCCTGGGTGTTAAGAAAGAAGGGTAGGGGCTCCTGGGTGGCTCAGGTGATGATCTCATGGTTCATGGGTTCGAGTCCCGCATCCGGCTCTGTGCTGGCAGCTAGTTCAGAGCCTGGAGCCTGTTTCAGATTCTGTATCTCCCTGTCTCTCTGACCCTCTCCTGCTCACACTGTCTCTTTCTCTCTCTCAAAAATAAACAAAACATTAAAAAAACCTTTTTTTTAATAAATTAAAAAAAGAAAGTAGTGCAGTGGCATGAGCTCATGACATGCCTCCCTAATCTCTGGATCACAGTGCTGGGTGTCCACTCCCCAGGTGAGGCTGCCCCCTGGATGGGGCTGTTCCCCAGGTGAGACTGCCCCAGCGCAAGGCCACGGAGGCCAGCACACTCCCGGTGGCCAGCTCCCAGCTTCTAGGTCCTGGTGTTCTGGGAGTCATGGGGAGGCCCAGCCTAGCACCTGATCTCCTTTGAACACTTCATTCCCTGCATTAACTCCCTGTCTACTGGGATGAGCTACGATAGCTTCCTTTTTCTCCACTAAACTGTGAGACAGCTTCTTTGGGGATATTACTGGGGACCCCTCTTGAATCCAAGGGCTAAAATAATTTTTATGGAATCTAAGTAGGATCATCAACATGAAGATTTTGGCTTAGGAAACAAAAATTTTAAGGAAACTTACATTCTTCATCATTTTACTGATAAATTCAGTTGCCTGGACTATTTAATGACATTCTCAGTTTGATATATTGTATCACAGTTCCTGCATTTCACCTCCAGGCAGGGATTTTTTTTTTTAACCTCAGTTTAACTTTGGGATCACCAAGTCCTCAGAAATCCTGTATGAAGTTGGAAGATACTGGGACATGAGCGTTTTATTCTGCGATCTCTAGAGGGTTAAGAAGCTCTGCATTAGAAGTCCAGGATGGATACAAATTGGGGTTCAAAGGTGTCGGCTTAGGGGTTTGAGCTCAAGCTCTGCTATCAGGAAGAGCACTAAGACACTTGATCACTCTGAGCCCACAGACTCGGCTTTGGATGTTCTGCGTCCACGTAGACAAATCAAGCCCCTGGCCTCACAGAGAGCTCATGTGAGCTGCTCCACATCATCGCATGAAAAGGGCACATACCACAGGGTGGAGGCGCGCCGGCAGGATCAACGCTTACCTGGAGCTTTGAAATAATTTCATTTTTGGTCACATTCACCAGGTTCATATCTTCCACTGCAAAGGCCGGGAAAGAGATAATGGAAAGAAGTCCAGCATCAATCTCCTTAGACGTTGACGCTCTTGGCAGCATGGAGAACAGAATAGACTGAACGAGAAACAGAGAGGTGGCTTTAACCTGGGAAGCACTAATAGTTACATATGGTATCTAGTGACCATGACCTTAGTTAGCTCCAAGGAACATCTGAATGAGTTTGCCAATTTTGAGTACAGCTTTTTCCTACCAAAAGGGCCCCGCTGGGGGACCTAGCCTACCCAGCCAATGACTCCTGCTCCTGTGGGAGAGGAAGGGCTCAGGGAGAAAAGGCACAGTACTGCCTGGAGCCCATGCTAGAACTCCTTGTCTCTCGCCCCTAGGTGCCTTCTGTGGATTGTGCTGTGTCTTTAGGACCCACAGGGGAGGAACTAAGGGCTACTGTGTCAGCAGGCCAGGGCATGCTGGCTGTGAAGATAAAGACAGAGAAGAACACACATACAGGGACCAGCACAGAGAAATGTCTGGCTTCTGTGCAATGTGACTGGGTGGACTGGGTGATCTAGAAGTGGGTGATCTCCCACTTGAAGAGGGAGTCCGATCCAAGAGACCACATGAACACTCCAGCAAAATGGTAAATAACAGAATTATTTTAGTCCTCCAACTAGGGTATTCAGTGGCACTATAACATGGCCTCAGTTATAAGGTGGTTGGACTAGGCACTGTAAACTAAAGGAAGGTGAAACGATAAGGAAAAGTTTAGGAGGGGCAGGTAGCTAACACTGGGATCTAACGTGCACAGACATGGTGCTAGACCCCTGCAAACATAAGCTTACTAAATCTCATAACAACATGGTGCACTACACTAAGTGATTTTTAGTTGTTAAACCAATTTTGCATTCCTGGAATAAATCTCATTTGGTCACTTAGAAAATATTTTTTTTTCTACTTTAAAGAAGGAATTTAGACACTGTGCCCAGGGTACACACGAGGGCTCTGAGACTCAGACACAGAGACTCGTGCGAAAGAACTAGGATTCTAACTGAGGCCCAGCTGGCTATAAAGCTCACACAGTTTCCACTAGGGACTATGCATCATTAAGATGTATCATCACTTGTCTCTGTTAAACCATAGCTCAAGAAGTAGCAGATTCCTCATCCGGGACTATTTAATGTGGGGAAATGGAATGAGCCAGAAGGTGGGTAAAGATGGGGGAACCCTCAGCTTCAGAATAAAGCTTCATTTTCTCAAGCAAATGGACCCCCAAGCCCAGTTCTATAACTAGTCGCTCACCCCTAGGCTCTCTGCCTGGAAACACACACTTCCCCCCAGAAGCTCTCTGCGTACAAGTTGATACTTCCACAACCCTGGCACGGTACCTGGCACCGAGCGGGCCCTCACTAACTAAGAGTTTGCTGACTGACCATCAATTGGTGACCTACTGTCTGCTTAATGGAGTCCCCTAATCTGCAACAAATCACTCCTTTCTCTGACCTATATTTCATGCAGTTTCTACTAACTGTGCCATTTCTCCTATCTCATCTCTCCTCCACTATCCATTCCGCCCATCCCCACCCCTCCCCAAGTGAACTACTGCTTGCAGGTTATTCAGTTTGGTGGCATCATGAAATAAACTTGAGAGAAAACCACCTATATGCTCAAAAAAGATTTTGCCTCCAGTTAAAGAAGGTTGTGGCGATTGCTGACCCCATGTATACACCTTGCAGTCATCCTGTCTTATGTTTACACAGTACCTTTTAGCTTACAGAGTGCTCTGACAAACTAAGTTGATTCACTCTGATCCTTAAAACCACCTTGTGCGACAGGAGGGGAAGGTGCCAGTATGCCCATTTTATGGATGAGGGAACTGAAGCTCAAAGAAGCCAAGTAACCACCAAGCTAGAAAGGTGAGGAATGTGGGCCGCCTGGCTGGCCCAGTCGGTAGAACATATGACTCTTGATCTCAGGGTTCTAAGTTTGAGCCCCATGTTGGAAGTAGATTACTTAAAAATAAAAATCTTTTAAAAACCCAAATAAACAAGAAAGAAAGAAAGGTGAGGAACGTGACCTGGAGCCCAGGTCTTCCATTCTGTCAGTCTCTTTCCCTCCTGTCTGGACTGAGAGGCTGGAGCTGTTACCTGGCAGTGTTCAACGTCATCTGGCAGGACATGGATCACTGATTTGCGTCCTCCATGGGCTCCAAAAAGGTCCAGCTCATCAATTGCCTCAAGGGCTGCCTACAAGCACAGGTGGCATCATTTTCACTTCCTAGTAAACATACACTCTCATGTCGACTGGTCTCTTACCATTAAGCAATCTAGCATAAATGTTTTCCCCAAGGTGATGAAACATATCTTTAAAATTCAGCTACAATGTCCTGTAGACATGTCCCATCCTTATTTTCAGTGGAATCAGACCTTTCCTGTATGTTGCTGCTCTTTGTAGAAACAAAGAAAAGATAGACAGACATTTCCCCAAATAAAGTTAGTATTTCACCAAAACCATGAAATATTAATGACTTTATAACATTGTGGGGGGGGCATAAATTCACAGATAGCTTTTCTTTCACCTATTTGTGTTAATTTTAACGTTAGCAAGTCTACCACTTAAGACACTCTGTCAGTTGAGTGTAACAGAACATATTTATTGTTGCTTTGAAAATTCTAGCCCTAGGGGCGCCTGGGTGGCTCAGTAGGTTAAGCGTCTGACTTCAGCTCAGGTCATGATCTCACGGTTTGTGGGTTTGAGTCCCGCATCAGGCTCTGTGCTGACAGCTAGCTCAGAGCCTGGAGCCTGCTTCAGATTCTGTGTCTCCCTCTCTCTCTGACCCTCCCCTGCTTAAGCTATCTCTCTCTCAAAAGTAAATAAAATATGAAAAAAAAGAAAAGAAAAGAAAATTCTAGCCCTGGAGTCTTTATTCTATCCAAAAATATACTTTAGTTTTGAGCAACAGGGAAGCACATTAAATGTCTAGGGCACGAGATATAAACTGGTGACTGGCAGACTGAATCTGCCCCACAAGTGTGTTCTGTTTGGCCTGAAGTTTTATTTATTTATTTATTATTATTATTATATTTTTTAATGTCTATTTTTGAAGGAGAGGGAAGGACAGAGTGTGAGTCAGGAAGGGCAGAGAGAGAGAGAGAGACACAGAATCTGAAGCAGGCTGCAGGCTCTGAGCTGTCAGCAAAGAGCCCGATGCTGGGCTCAACTCATGAGTCGTGAGATCATGACCTGAGCTGAAGTCAGACGCCCAACTGACTGAGCCACCCAGGCATCCCCAGGCCTGAAGAAGTTTTAAAAGTGATTTTGCAGGGAATAACTTTAGAGACAGTTCCCAGTGTCTCCAATACCCCTCAACATTTTTCTATCTGGCCAGCTTCATTTGTTTATGTTACCTGCTTGACCTGACCCCATAGACTTTTGGATGCATGAACCCTGCCCAACAAAACGGTCATGTTCTCCAGACTTCTTTACGACCGAGAAAAGAAGACTGGACAGCATACATCCAGATGCTTGGACATCCGCAAGAGCTGAGACCCGTAGGTGGTAATAATGAGGAAGGAGGGTGCTTATTTTCGGGCACAGGCACATTTCAGTGTAGGAATCCTACATCCTTTACCTATAACCTCAGTTGGCCAGGGTACATGTGCCACTTGAATTCCATACTTGCAGCTGACTTTTGAAAAATATGCTCATTAGATTCAATCCATCCCCCTAAAGATGAGAACCAAATCAAAGCAGTAAAAATGCACAGAAGGAAGAACAAAGAGGACAAGACCATCACCTTGGCCATTCCTACAGAGCTTGCATTCAATTCCGGAATGCCCTGATTAGTCTTATCTCCACGCTCCCACATTCCATAATCCTGAGGAAGAAAAAGGTAGTAATTAGAGCAGGAAAAAGATGTATATGAGCAGTGCTATGGAAACATAATTCCTTTGTGTAACCACAGGCATAATGGCAAGAATATCCCTTCTCAAAGGTCACCAGATTCACAGCTGTGCTCGTCCTAAGTTTCACTTCATTTGACCTCTGTGCAGAGTTTTGCAAGTAAATACTCAGGAGGAACAAAAATGCATGCAAAAACCCTCTCAATTTTCTGATTCCTAAAAGTTATCAATTTGTAAGAAATTCTTGATTGGTAGAGAACAAATTGTTTTATTTCTCTTCAAATGAAATGCTGCCCATCTATTTAGCGAATCCCTTTGACCTTAAATTAGAAGACAGAATAAAGAAACTTTAACAGATGCATCATAACTGGCTGAAGCCAACCAAATTATTTAAAATAACTGCATACCTATTTCTAGCATCACCTCTTGGGAAAAAGGGCTAAGCAAGAAGCAAAAGCCAAAATCACGTGGGGCACCAAATACTGAAATTTCCCGGTCTTTTAAAACAGATTAACATGAATTGGCTCAGAACACACCACCCACAGAGAGGCTGTGACCCATGCATACCTAACTTTCATAATTCATATTTTCATGTAAGAGAGGAAAACACTGGATACGGTTCCGAAATAACACTACATGCGCTGAAAAACGGCAACCCAACAAGAACAGGACCGGTACCAAAGCTTCGGCATTTACTATTTGATCTGCAAAGGTGAACATTTCCAAAATGTGCAAATTTAGACGTGGACACGCCAGAGTGGCTTTCGACTCTTTCCTGCCAGCACACCTTGTAGCTGAGCCCCAGGACTCCTCCTTTCGGTGCTCCTCACATCGGGGCCTTTCAACACTGCATGCCGTTCTCACTCCCAACCCGGAGCCAAGCGACTCATCCTCAACAATTGCTTCATGAGCTCGCTCCCCTGTGCAAGACTCTAAAATGACAACCCATTTATTCCCTAGCAGCTCACGGTCAAATCCCTTTCGCTGGCTGGCATCACACCTCTGTTATCTGGCCTCCGCTCCCTGCACGCCCACAAGCGGACCCGGTTTTCTGCTTGTCTCTGATACTCTGCTTTCAGGCTGTCTCCTCCTTCCCCCTGAACCTCCTGATCCCAAGGACCCCTCCCACATTCAGGGCCCACTCCTTCGCATTACTGCACATGCTCTTCCCGCACCCGTCCACTCATCTGAACCCTACTAACTCGCCCAGGTCCACCTGAGGTCCCACCCTTTCCACAAGGACTTCTCTGGTTTTTTTAGACCCGGCGCTGGCAACAGCTTGAGTGGATCACGCTTTGCTGCTAGTGGGATGTTCAGTGGAATCCCTCACCTCACTCACGAGGTGCCAGCAGCTCCCTCCCCTGTGTTTCCAGGTGTTGCCAAATGTCCCCTGGGAGGGGAAGACTGCCCCTCATTGAGAAGCGCCCCTTTAGAGCCCAGGTAGCCCTTGGACCAAACCTAGTTTGCTGCATATTTTTGTAAACAAGGTCTATCTGGGACACAGCCGCGGTCACATGCTCACACGCACACGCGTTGTCTAGGGCTGCCTTCCTGCGATGATGGCAGATGGAGTAGAGGCAACAGAGTGTAGGGAACGAAAAGCTGAAAATATTTACTGTCTGGCCCTTTACAGAAAATGTTTGCCGACCCTTGCTCTAAACCACAGTGGCATTTTCATTGTGTTTTTCTAAAAACAAACTCTTCCCTTTTAGTCGGCTTTGCACAGGTTCGCTGTTTTCTGAGATGCGCAGGAGGCGCACCTTCCACCCCAGAAGGAAGCCTGGAGGGACCGGGGTTGGTGCACTTTCACACCCGGCCTGGGGCACACATGTGGCGCTGGCCCCTCGGCCCGGGCGCTGCCTGGGGCAGTTCCTCCCTGCACGCCGTTGCTGCCGCCCTTCGCCGCGGGTCAGGCTGGCCTGGGACACGTTTGGTCTTATTTCAAACAAGCATAATGGATCCGAACAGAGCAGGTGGCGCATTCCAAAAACACCAACTCCCCAGCCGTGTTCCAGGACAAAAATGTGCACTTTGTGTGCAGAGGTGACAGTCACAGAGTTCTAATTTTGCCACCCTTCTGATCAGCCCCCAAAGTCTGGCCCTCCCAGAACAGGAGGAGTTTTACTGTTCTTAACTGGACACCTGAAAAAAGTACTGGGGTTGATAACTTACGGCGACTTTATACGCAGCTTCTATGTAGAAAACAAGATTCTGTATGAAGGCCACCTCATCAAGGGTGAAAACAATACGTAAACCTAGGAAAGGCAAACAAACAGTAAAGTTATGTGTTATGATGTGAAGAGACCTGTCAATTACCAACTACAAATATCACACCAGGAAAGAAACCCTGGTACCCCCATTTTCTTTTTTCTTACTAGGGCATCAAAAATCAAGTATGAAGTATGGGGCACCTGGGTGGCTCAAGTCAGTTAAGCGTCCGACTTCCGCTCAGGTCGTGACCTCACGGTTTGTGAGTTCGAGCACCACATCGGGCCTGCTGCTGTCACCCTGTCAGCATGGAACCTGTTTCGGATCCTCTGTCCTCCTCTCTCTCTGCCCCTCCCCTACTCATGTTCTTTCTCAAAAAATAAATAAGACATTAAAAATATTTTTTAATTAAGTCTGAAGTAAAATGAAACAGTTAATACCTAATCTCAGAAAGAGAAAGGAAGAAAGGAGTGTGTCCCTACAGGTAGAAAACATGGAAAGAGAAGGTGTGGGGCCTTCTGGTAGTGTTAGATTTATGCAAAGAGGTTTCCAACACAGCATGAATTTTAGCCCAGAGCAACCAGACACCATTCTTATCTTTGAGGGAGCCAGAGGGCGGGAACCTTTCCCCAGTGGCAGCCAGGGAGAGGAAAGCCCCCAAGTTCAGGAGGCGGTCCTTACCGTGGTGGAAAGGCGAGCTCCCGGGACCTCCCAGGGGGCTGCACTGACACACTGAAGCAAGCAGAGACCAAGAAAGCTGGATTTTTGCTTGCGCCCTTGAATGTTTAGTTGATTATGGCAAATACACATACTTTTAAAGTATGAACTCTTGAAGCTGGTAGAGGTATGGTGAGATAGGAAGCCTTACATCAATAGGGGGAGTTGGACTAGTAAACTGTTCCGAAAGCAACTTGGTAATATATAGAAGTAGCCGCCTTTTTAAAAAAATTTTTTTTTTCATGTCTTTATTTTATTTTGGGAGACAGAGACAGAGTGGGGGAGGGGCAGAGATAGAGGGAGACACAGAATCTGAAGCAGGCTCCAGGCTCTGAGCTGTCAGCACAGAACCTGGAGCAGGGCTCGAACCCACGAACTGTGAGATCATGACCTGAGCCGAAGTCGGACGATTAACCGACTGAGCCACCCAGGTGCCCCTTGAAGTAGCCTTTGAGTCAAACCCAACAGAAGGAAGCAAAGAGAGAAGGGGTCAAAGTTGGTACTGCAACATTAGTTATAATAGGGGGAAAAGGAATAAAGGAATACTTTGATTATAACATGTCCATTGATAAAGTCACTAAAATTATGTTTATGAAGAGCCTGTAAGATCATGGGGAAAATGCCTAAGTTACAATACTATATAATAAAGATTATTATTTATGCAAACAATAAGACCTTTAAAAGAAAAAAAAAGACTTGGAGGAGACACATTCAAATGAAAATTGACAGTGAAATATTTTCTTTATATTTTGTTATATTTTCCAAACCACTTACAGTGAATTCATATTGGTTTTCACAACCAAGAAGTATTTTTATAAGCGCCCAGTTTATTCACAAAGCTATGACAATATTATTCATGGGTTTCTGCTATCTTTTGAGTTCACACTTGCAGCCTGAACTACATGGATGCCTCTACCTCTGAAGGTCAGTTCACTGGACTGGTGACGAGAACTTGGACACAGCAGCTCAAGGACCTAGGCCCGGGGGCCAGAGCGGCAGGCCCTGTCATGGGAGGGACCATCTGGTCACTGCAGTCTGAAACCCAGGAGGCATGGCATCTAAGCTGCTATGGAAGCCAATGGCCTGGGCGGAGGAGCACTGTTCACGGTCAGGAGTTTGGAGCCCGCTCCCGGCACAGGTACTATGGACTGACTGACCACTCCGGGCAGATGGCCAACCTCTAGAAATTACACTGTTTGGATGTAATTTGGGTAAATGAGGGTGTGTCTAGAAGGGGGTCTCGGGTAGTGAGAGGAAAAGGTGAAGGGGCCAGGCCTACTGATACTAGAGAAGAAAATCCTACGAGGGGCCTTGACACTGTCTGCAGATATTAAGCTGTCAGAAGTAGATGTGATCTAGGATGCTTTGGGACCAGCAGCCCTTTGTCCAACAAGTCCTCAGGACGCTGGCTGTGAGCATGTTGCAGAGTCAATGCACATAATGTTATCAAGAGCATGCTTTTTCTTTACAGGAATAACTTATTTTGCATTCTGACCAAAGTCTGTCCCTCCCCACACCCTTCTCCCTGTAATTTGGGCTAAAGTGACCCTGGCTCACCAGACGCAGTCATCTGGGCGAGGAAGAGAAGGAAGAGGGAGGTGGCGTCCACCTGGAGGTGGCCCCACTGGTCGTCACCCACCACGGTGCTGCAGGTGGCAGTGTTGTACTTGGCGTGCAGGCTGTCCTTGGTACTCTGAGTGTGCTTGAACTTCTCCACTTTATCCACCTGAGGGAGAAAGCAAGCCGGCTCTGCACAGTTAAAGGGTAGACAGATGGCAGAGGCCACACCCAAAGTCCATCTCTTGGTTCTAGACCTCTTATCAGCCACCTCTGGGAGCCTGAAATGACCCAACGCAGTGGAATTTTAACAAGCTCTGCAGGGCGACAGGTCAAGCCAAAGGGCTTGTCTGCATACGCCCAGGAGCTGTGACACTGGGTAGGCACGCAATAAGAGAGAGGGGGGGACAGAGGACCCATTTCAACTTCAACTTCTTGTTTCCTTATGTCAAAAGGACAAGTGCAGCTAGGTCTTTGAAGACCAACCAGGCAGATGCTGATGAAGGGCGGGAACAGTATCATTCACCTTGGAATGTGTGCAGATCCGAGTAGGATGTTCTGGACACAGAACAAGCTCAATGAATTGTATATTTACTCCTCATCGAAAATACCGGTAAATAGTAATGTCAAGTTTTAAAAACTCAAGCATTTCAACTCAAATGAAAAGAAACACTTTTATAAACTCAACAAAATAAACAGTATTACGTGGCTGTCTGGGAGTGCCTTTAAAAAACGATTTCTGGGGTACCTGGGTAGCTCAGTCAGTTAAGCATCCAACTCTTGATTTTGGCTCAGGTCATGATCTCATGGTTCATGGGTTCAAGTCCTGTGTTGGGCTCCATGCTGACAGCGTGGGGCATGCTTGGGATTTTCTCCCTCTCTCTCTACCCCTTCCCTGCCCGTGTTCTCTCTCTCTCTCTCTCTCCCCCTCTCTCTCAAAAATAAATAAATATTGAAAATAAATAAATAAATAATGGTTTCTTCCCCATTTAACAAAAGGGCATGTTCTCTTTTTACACAAGTAACTCTTCAAAAGAGATTTTGAGTAATGGGAGCCTTTGAGTCTGGGTCCTTAACAAAGGTAATTTAAAAAGACAAAGGTCCATCAATGGATGAATGGATCAAGAAGATGTGGTTTATCTATACCATGGAATACTACATGGCAATGAGAAAGAATGACATCTGGTCATGTGTAGCATCATGGATGGAACTTGAGGGTGTTATGCTGAGCGAAATAAGTCAGGCAGAGAAGGACAAATACCATGTTTGCACGTATAGGAGGATTAGGAGGAACTTAACGGAAGACCGTCGGGGAGAAGAAGGGGGAAATAGTGGGGGAGAGGGAGAGAGGCAAACCACGAGAGACTCTTGAATGCTGAGAACAAACTGAGGACTGATGGGTGTGCGGGGGAGAGGGGAGATGGGCATGGAGGAGGGCACTTGTGGGGATGAGCACCAGGTGTTATATGGAAACCAACTTGACAATAAACTATTTGTAAAAAATAAAAAATAAAAAAAAATAAAAGGACAAAGTAAGTAAAGTATTTCCTATTTCTCTTCCACTTGAGAAGAAAAGCTCAAAATGCTTTAGGAATGTTAGCTGCCACCAGGGAAGTGACAAAATACCCTCAGATGAGCTGAAAACACATTTGTCATTTTCTGCCTACCTGTCTCATCATGCACTGGAGAAGACCCCGCATCAGTTTCACCACGTTCTGCGGAAATAAAGCGGCATCAGTGACAAGACCGGCTTCCGGCTCTGTGACACCACCTCCTCACTCAAGGCCAGCATACCAGGGCTACCAGAGACGCCCCCGAGAGGGCACAGATCAAGCAGATGCATGTCTCTGGTGGTTCGGATCATCTCCAATCCAGCACGAAGAAAGAACATCTTGACGCAGCGACTCATCTCAAATAAAGGAGTCGCACCAGACGGCACCTTCAGCCCTGAAATCCCTGGACTCCTCACTGGCATTTTAGCAAGACAGTGTTAATATACCTAGTACCCTGATGTTTAATTCTGATGTCACACTTCTCACGAATTCATTTTTGTTATGCTAAAGATGAATTAAGTCCACCATGCCTGACCCAAAGCAATGACACTTTGCCAAAGAGCCATTTGTGACACTGTCACTGGACTACTGAGTAAAGTTCTTACAAAATCCAAGTAGCCGCCAAGGTTTCTCAATAATATGTATTGCAACCAACTACTATAATTATTAGTATAACCAGTAACAATAGTGCGATGATAATCAGACACTGTGTTCAGGGACTGTATAAGACACGTTACCTGGATTCTATGTAATTCTTGCAAACAACCTTATGAGGTGGGTGTCATTATTACCCCACTTTATACATGAGGAAGCCGAGGCTGAGACAGATGAGGCAACATTGCTAAAGTCACCCAGATGGCAGGTGGTGGAGGCAAGGACAGAGCCCACGCCTCCGACTCCAGAGTTTGGGCTCTCCATCAATACATTAGGTTGCCTCCCATTTCCTTCTCAATTTGGGCGCATCAAAGGGCTGCTCTTAATATGTCCTATTAGAAATACCATAAAACAAATTCACACGTGGCTACAGAATAGGATATTTTGTAGGTCGAGGAAGACAGACTGGAAGAAGTCCCCACCCAGGACCATGAGCATCTCCTGTCTTGGAGAATGTACATGGTTTGCAGGGGAGGAATGTAGTGAAAGGCCATGAAAGTTAATTACCAGAGAAAAATCTTGAATGAATTATCCTTCAGATCCTTCTACCTCTAAAATCCTAGAGTTCTAGAATACACTTTCACTTTGTCATAAATTCTTTTGAGGCAGAAAATGTTACCTGATAACGTTGTAACTAGCATTGTTATAATGAACATTTTCTGCAGTGTACAGCATAAACATTTGTCAGCTGACTTCCTCTGAAGTAAAAAAAACAAGTTATTTCCTATTATGAAGAAGCACAGTGGTTCCCAACTGGGGGGGACATTCCCCTCCTCCAGGGGTGGGGGAACATCTGGAAATGTGGGGCTGGAAGCATTTTGTTGTCACCGAGATAAAGGTGGGGACTACGGGCATTTAATGAGTCGGGACCAAGGAGCTTAAGAGTCCTGCAACGCAAGGGACAGTCTCACACAATAAATGACTGTGCTTCCTAAGCCCCAAACACAACGGCATCCCTGTTGAGGACCCCTGGAAGATCCCATGTTATCTTCCATCATCAAGGGAAATGTTTCTCTTTAGTTATTAACCACACTCAACAAAACAATCTGCCCCGTTCGTGCCTCGTTAGTCACAGAGCAGCAAATCTACTCAACTCTAGGCTGTATCAGAAAACGCTTACAGAGGGGATGCCTGGGTGGCTTAGTCGGTTGAGCATCTGACTTTCGCTTAGGTCACGATCTCGCGGTTCGTGGGTTCGAGCCCCGCGTCGGGCTCTGTGCTGACTGCCAGCTCAGAGCCTGGAGCCTGTTTGAGCCTGTCCACTCCCTCTCTCTCTGACCCTCCCCCTGCTGTCGTCTCTCTCTCTCTCTCTCCTAGAAATAAATTTAAAAAAAAAAAAAAAAAAAAAGAAAACGCTTACAGAGGGGGTGCCTGGGTGGTTCAGTCAGTCAAGTGTTGGACTTCGGCTCAGGTCATGATCTTGCCATTCAGGAGTTCGAGCCCCGCTTCAGATCCTCTGTCTCCCTCTCTCTCTCTGCTCCTCCCCCATTCATACTCTGCCTCCCAAAAATAAACACTAAAAAAACCTTTTTTAAATGCTTACAGGGGGAAGTGCACAGTGTGTGTGCACATGTATGTGTAGACAGGCAGGCCTTACTTTGATTTTGTCTCAGGGAGGATGAGGTGTCTGATGAATATCCACACTAAATTATTACACTGCTAACAACGGCTCGCCACGTTATAGCTATCCAACTTCTTGGGGGAGCCCTCAGTGCTTGCCGGAAGCATTTTTTTACAACTACCTCTTGCCCCACCTCCAAGACTTGGTGATTTTATTGCCTTACACTCAACAATGTCTAGTCAAATCCACACTATCCTTCCCTTGCTCCCATAGAAAGGCTTCCTCTCTTAAGTCTCCCCACTGTCATCAAGGCTGCCCACCACTCCTGCCCACTGTGTTTGCTATAACAAGCACTGATTAGGCTGTAAGAACTCTTCCTGAATCTGACAATCTACTGGCTGGGAGGCCAATAAGGAATGTATGAATCAAAGATAAATCTAAAGGGTTCTCCCGCTAAGAGAACTATATGTCAATGCTCTCTACTTCAATGCTGTCACTCAAAATACTCTGAAAATACCTCCTGTGCTCAAAGGGAGGAATATTTTCTTGTATACTCAATGATGGCAAATCTTTGTTTTGGGGAGTATGTCAGGTTCTGATTCCAGAAATCAGTAAGAGGACTTCACAGCGCTGTACGGTAACATAGGCACGAATATGGACAACACCAATATGGTTCAAAATTAAAAGGTAACTATAAATTAATAAGACTGCTTTGGAATGCCTCAAACTAGAAAGGGATTTCTAAGGGAAACTCCCCAAGTGTTTTAAGCAGTATCAATACTGTTTGGATACATACCCTTGCAACATGACTATTACAGAGTATACACTTTGGAATGTATATTTCTGGTGTGCCGACTCTTTAAAATAATCATTATATTAGCTTATGACTGCATTTTGTATATAAGTATATATAAAATTGACATAGCAAGTGTGAGAGAAATGTAGCTAGTTACAAATTTGGATGCTTGCTTTTCCTATTCAAAATAGTATGATTTTTGTTGTTTTTTTAAGGAAGGAAAAAAATCTCAAAGAGAAAGACCAATGAGAGTTTGAGGCTACCTATCTGCCTCCCTAAAACAGTCTACAGCAGAAATGGATGTGACACACACATGCAAAACCATTCTATGCAAACAGCTGCTTCCTTCTAGGCTTTTCGGTTCAGGGGAAAGGGGCTGAGCAACCAACATGGCTGCCACTCAGCATTACCTGCTCCAGTTCATAAGCTTTGGCCTTGTCCTCGTCACGGTCTGCATTCTTCCGGTAGGCCATGCCCAGGCCCCACACTGCCAGAATGCTGTAGATGTTATCTCGCACCCAGGCATCCTTCTGTTCGTGACTGGCTGACAGCAGCCCTGTGACCGGATTCTATTAGAGAAGAGACACAAAATGACTCCGCGACACCTTTACCCAACTCCTAGCAAATGAATGCCTGCCCTGAGAGGACACAACGGGGGCCAGGAGAACAAGTAGAAATAGGAGTTCTAGTCCTTGCTCTGCCACCAACAGCATGATCTTGGGTGAGAAGTGACATCGCTTCTCTGCGCTTTGGTGTCTTCATCTGTATAACAGAAATATTAAACTAAAAAGTCTCTAGGGAACCTCCTAATGCTGAAGTTCTTGTTCTTGTGCTTTCAAACCAGATCATACTATAGTGACAAACAAAAGGAATGCCTATGAGAGTCTTAGAAATCTGAGCACTGCAGGCTTTAGGTCTTCTTCTGCCTGCATGTTGCCACACCAGCAGGTGAAACACTGAACGTGGAGTGAGAGACTCAGATGCGGGGCCCCACTCCACCAGTCCAGCTCTGTGTGCCAGAGGAAGCTGCCCACCCTGTATGGGCCTCCACAGCCTTGTCTGTAATCCAGCCATTGCATGTGCCCAAAAACTGAACTAGAGAACATCAGGGGTCCTATTTAGCTATGATATTTAAACATTTTTTTAATGTTTATTTATTTTTGAGAGAGACAGAGACAGAATGTGAGCAAAGGTGGGACAGAGAGAGAAAGGGAGACACAGAATCCGAAGCAGGCTCCAGGCTCTGAGCTGTCAGCACAGAGCCTGACACAGGGCTTAAACCCATCAACTGTGAGATCAAGACCTGAGCCGAAGTTGGATGCTTAACTGAGTGAGCCACCGAGATGCCCCTAGCTATGAGATTTAAAAGGGCAGCTGAGTCACTAAAAGGCCAGATCTTCACACACACAAAAGTATACACAATATTCATAATAACATTAGTCACAACAATCCAAAAGTGGAGACAACCCAAATGCCCATCAACTGATGAATGAACAAAGTGTGGTCTATACAATGAAATGTCATTCAGCAATAAAAAGGAATGAAGTATTAACATATGCTACAGTATGGGTGAACCTTGCAGATATAATGCTAAGTAAAAAAAGCTGGTCCCAAAGACCACATATAGTATCATTCCATTTATATGACATGTCCAGAATAGGCTAATCTGTAGAGATAGAAAGGTTAATGGTTGTCTAGAGCAGGGGTGGGGGGAGGGAGAAAGGAAATGGGGTGTGATTGACTGTTAACAGGTTTCTTATCATGGTGATGATGCACGACTCTGTAAATATACTAAAAATCATTACACTGTTTACTTTAAATCGCTTTTTAAAAGCCAGTGCTAATAAACTCTGTGCCTAGAAATAAAATGGCTAAGATAGAAAAAGAATCCCATGAAGATAAACCCTTGTTGACTTTTCCTGAAAATATGCAAAGAAATATGTATCTAATAAAATACATCCAATAGAATATGGAGCCTTGCCAGCTTAAAAAAATTACTCAAAAAGGGACTAAATTACTAGAAGGAGGCTCATGAAAAAACTGTTGGTTACTTTCAAAGTGATACTGCCACATCTATTAGGTCAAAAACAAAAAAAAAAAAAACAAAAAAACCCAAAGAAACAAACACCGGCAGAGTTCCAAATGGTCCCACATGAGGAATTAAATATTGGACTTTCTCCTTTAACTAACGTTTGCTCTCTTTAAAAACATCTAGAACTCAACTGAAACCACCCACAGGGGCAAGAGAGTTTTGTATTTTGACACAGTTCCATAGCCAACAATTACACATCAATGATTTTAAAGAACTGAAGTCTAGAAACAGCTGAAAGTACAAGTCTTACTCCAACACTGGACAACCGGAGTTTAAAAAAAAAAATCACTATGCACCAACAACGTATCACATAAGCAACTTTAACTGTCCTGAGGCCAGCTCGCTAATCCTAGGACAGCAGTCACCAGGAGATCCAGAGACAGAAATCAGCCCCTTCCTCGAACAGCCATCAACCGCGAGTCCATAGAGACAAACAGCCTTCCGATGACACAGCAGTGACTACTTACACATAGTGCCAAGTGTGGTTTGGATTATGAAATGTCACTGTCCTGTTAACTGAACATTACTTCTTTGATTCTTTAGTTCAAGCTTAACTGTTGAGGCGGATTAGTTTATCCCCACCCAGAGCTAGAATGTCTGAACCCCTCTTTTCACTACAGAGATGCAGTCTCGGTGTTAAGACCCCCAGTTTCCAAACTGCACACTCAAACCATGTTAAACTGCAGTGCTACTGCACTCAGTGAAAGGAGTTATGAACTGTAAGTTATGAATTTACTATTTAAAAAGTTTTTAAATATTTATTTTTGAGAGAGTGGCAAAGCATGAGTGGGGGATGGGCAAAGAGAGAGGGAGACACAGAATCTGAAGCCGGCTCCAGGCTCTGAGCCCGATGAGGGACTCGAACCCATGAACCGTGAGATCATGACCTGAGCCGAAGTTGGACACTTAACAAACTGAGCCACCCAGGTAACCCTTGAATTTACTATTATGAACTAAACATCTGTGTCTATTCATATGGTAAAATCTAATTCCCAATGTGATGCCATTCAGAGGTGGGGCCTTTGGGAGGCGATAAGGTAGTGAGGGTAGAGCCCACATGCCCTTCTAGAAGAGGCCAGGATACCAGCTTGCTCTCTCTACCACGTGAGGTTGCAACAAGAAGGTGGCTGCCTGCAACCTGGAAGAGGGCCGTCACCGGAACCTGACTGTGCTGGTACCCTGTTCTTGGACTTCCGGGTTTCCAGAACTGAGAAATAAATATCTGTTGTTTAAGTTCCCCTGTGTGTGGTATTTTGTTATGGCAGCCCTAGCTAAGACTTGCTTCTCTCTTCAAGTCTATAAAAAAATCACATGCTGGGTTGGAAGATGTGGGAGGTTCCGTTTTGATGTAATTCATAAAAAATCAAATGATCACACATTAGGAGATACTCTGCACTGCCCAGTCCGCTGTCCCTCCTAAGCTGAGCCAGTGGTTTTGCCTGTGTGTTACTTGCTCCCCTGCTTAGGGGTGGCTTATGCTGCACCACCTGCATTCTCGCTCACTGCTTTCTGTGAACCACCCCACAGGTCTGTTTCTTCAGAGCTCTCCCTGGGGTCTTTTTCTTGCATTAGTAATCTAAATGGAAGGGGAACAAAGGGCCTTTGTAGCTGCTGCAATCGTACAAGCCAAACAGAAACAAGCAAACAGCAGACAACAGGACAGTGCGCAGATCTTTCCAGGCTAAGCCAATGGCTTCAGGTATCATCATTGTAACCATATGCTGCTTTCCAATCTTTTAAAAATATAATTTATCTATACCCACACATAGCCTTCAACGTTTATACTTAAGAGCAGAGGTGCTGAGAGGCTCCTGGGTGGCTCAATTGGTTAAGTATCCAACACTTGATTTTGGCTCAGGTCATGATCTCGCAGCTGTGGGATGGAGCCCCATGTCGGGCTCCTCACTGAGCATGGAGCCTGCTTAAGATATTCTCGCTCTCTCCTCCCCCCCCGCCTTTCTTCCCCACTTGCATGCGCTCTCTCTCTCTCTCAAATAAAATAAAAAAAAAAACACCACCATCACAGGTGCTGGAAACAGCCTATGTAAAAAGCTCTACCACAATCCAGCTGTGACCCTGAGCAAATTACTTCAGTGTCTCCACCTATCAAATGGGGATTAGAATAGTACTCAGTCCTCATAGTGTTGTTTGTGAGAATTAAATGAGTAATTTAAATCAAGCAATTTGGACTGTGTCTACCATAAATCAGTGCTCAATAACTGCTAACTATATGATCAACCTATCTGAACAGATTTCATTCATATTACTTCTTTTTCATAGGATTATTTCTGGAAATCAGATGGAGACAGTGGTTAGGAGTACAATCTACAAGTCTCCTTAACGTAACCATCATTATTTTCATTAGGAAAAAAAAAGCCTGGTGCCTTCTTTTATTTTTACATTAAATATGACTAGTGGATAGGTTTATCCCATTGATAGGTTTGAGACAAAAACCCTGGCAACTCTCCACCCTCTCCACCCCCACGTCTTTGCCTTTCCCCTTCTTTAGCCCTGAATTTGGCTCAAATACCTATTTTACTAAACTCTGTACACTTCACCTATAAATTAATATTAGTGACAAATTCTGTAATAAGCACCACTACCGCCTGACATCCATTTCCTTCCGTGAAGGAAGAAGATGGGGCAGACTGCAGACAATGGAGCTATGAGGACAGCCACGAGGAGTCAAGGGTAGTGTCCCAATGTGGAGATGGCAGAGGCCTGAGCGAGGAGACTCACACCCTTGCTGTGAGGGAACTGACAATGACAGCCTTCAACTCGAGGAGAAGAGGCCTGAGGCAGATGAGTCCCAAATAAATTGTGTTTCATTGAGTACAAGGGGCCAACAGTTGGGCATTTTGTCCTTCAGTTTCAGACATTTGTTGCCCCCTCTTACCTTTTCCACCACTTCATTTCTAAATTAGAGAAAGTGCCCTTTATGGTGCCTGTTTATGAGAGAAAGGCCTAGAATGAATGGGGCCCAGGGCTTGGCTTCTGTGCTATGGTAACAAACATCACTAAAACCTTGGTGGCTTATAACACCAAACATTCATTTGTCTTCCATGCCTCGTGTCCATCAGTAGTCAACTATGCTTCCGCTCTGTGTTGTCTTTCTTCTAGGAACCAGGCTACTGGAGCAGCCTATACTCACAACACTGCCCATCTCATGGCAAACGGGAAAGACACAGCAAAATATGAGCTGCCTCTTTGGGCTGCCAGCCAGAATGGACACAGATTACTTCCCCTCTTATCCACGAAAGCAAGTCTCATGGCCCTGAGTTCAACAAGGTACAGATGTGAAATCCCCCTCTAAGGATGGGAAGCAAATAATGGTGAACAACTATTATGTGAACAACTATGTAAACAGCTATTATGTAAAGAATTGTGAATAATTATGCTGTCATGATGACCTTACCTGCTAGCTGTGGTGGGCTGGGACCCCCAACTTTACAGCCCACTCATAAGTGAATCTGAAGCAATCAGAGATTAATACGGTAACGAGCAATTTGCATTTTGCTCTTTGGCTTATAAAAAAGTATCAAACTGAGATTCCTACTCTTTAGGATAGGGGTAGGAGGAAAAAGGAATTCAGATAGTAATATCAGGTAAGGTCTTTGCTGACTTCCCAGAAAAGAATATTACCAGGGATGCAGAGGAATAGTACATAAAAATGAAAGGGTCAGCTCACCGTGAAGACTTAAGAAGCTTAAATTTGTCAGTACCTAATAAGAGATAAAGGGATAGACACAGAGAGGCTAGAATACAGAGTCCAGAAAGAGATCCACACAAATATGACAAATTGATTTCTGACAAAAGTCTAAAGACAAATGGGGAAAGGACAGCCTTTTTATTATTTTTTTTTTATTTTATTTTTAACTAATCTCTACACCCAACATGCATATCAAACTTACAACCCTGAGATCAAGAGTTGCATGATCTACTGACTGAGCCAGCCAGGCACTCCAAAGGGATAGCCTTTTTATTTTATTTTATTTTTAATATTTTTATTTATTTCTAGGGGGGAGAGAGAGAGAGAGACAGCATGAGCAGGGGAGGGTCAGAGAGAGAGGGAGTCACAGACTGAAACAGGCTCCAGGCTCCGAGCTGGCAGTCAGCACAGAGCCGACGCGGTGCTCGAACCCACGAACCACGAGATCATGACCTAAGCGAAAGTCGGACGCTTAACCGACTAAGCCACCCAGGCGCCCCAAGGGATAGCCTTTTTAATAAATGGTGTCAGAACACAGAAATACAAGGGGTAATAAGAGAATATTATGAACCATTATATGCCAACAAATTGGATAACCCAGAATAAATGAACAAATTCCTAGAAGCACACAACTTTCTAAAACTGAATCACACAAACAAATGGAAAGATATACCACATTCATAGAGTGGAAGAATTGTTAAGTTAATTAAATTAATTGTTAAACTGTCCATACTACCCAAAGCAATCTATGGGTTCAGTGCAGGCCCCATCAAAATACCGATAGCATTTTTCACAAAACTAGAAAAAAATCCTAAAATTTGTATAAAGCCACAAAAGACTCCAAATAGCCAAAGCGATCTTAAGAAAGATGAACAAAGCTGGAGGTATCACAACCCCAGCTTTCAAGATACACTACAAAGCTGTGGTAATGAAAACAGTATTGTACTGGCACAGAGGCTAACACATAAGTCAACAGAACAAAACAGACTGCCCAGAAATAAACCCATGATTATATAGTCAATTAACCTCTAACAAAGGAGATCAGAATATACAATGGGGGAAAGACAGTCTCTTCAATACATGGCTCTGGGAAAACTGGATACCTATATGTAAAAGAATGGAAATAGGCCACTTTTTTTACACCACATACACAACCTAGCTTGGAATGGACTAAGGACTTAAATATAAGACCTGAAGTCATAAAATTCATAAAAGAAAACATGAGCAGTAATTACTTGGATGCTGGCCTTAGCAACATATTTATGGATAGGTATCCTCAGGTAAGGGAAACAAAAGGAAAAATAAACTATTGAGACTACACCAAAATAAGAAGCTTCTGCATAGTGAAGGAAATCGTCAACAAAACAAGACAATCTACCGAATGGGAGGAGATATTTGCAAATAATATATCTGATAAAGGGTTTATATCCAAAGTATAGCAAGAACTTATACAACTCATTAACAAAGCAAAAAAACAAATAATCTGATTTAAAAATGGGCAGAAGACCTGAAAAGACATTTTTCGAAAGGTGACATACAAATGGCCAATGGACACATGAAAAGATGCTCAACACCACTAATGACCAGGGAAATGCAAATCAAAACTGCAATGAGATCACCTTAAACCTGTCAGAATGACCAGAATAGAAAGGACAAGAAAGAGCAAGCGTTAGCAAGGATGTGGAGAAAAGGGAACACATGTGCACTGTCATTAGGAATGCAAAGTAGTGCAACCACTATGGAAAATAGTACTAAGGTTCCTCAAAAAGATAAAAAAAATACAAACGCTATGTCATCCAGTAATTCCACTACCCAAATAAAATGAAAACTTACTTAAAAAGGTACATACACTCCTATGTTTACTGCATCATTATTTACAAGAGCCAAGATAAGGAAGCAATCCAAGTTTACACTGATAAATGACTGGAAAAAAATGTGGTTTATATATACAATGGAATATTACCTGGCCATAAAAATAGAATAAGATTGTGCCATTTGTGACAACATGGATGGACCTAGAGGGTATTATGTTAACGGGAGTAAAAAAGAGAAAGACAAACGCCATATGATTTCATTTATATGTGGAATCTAAAAAACAAAAACAAATAGAAACAGATTCATAAATACAAAGAACAAACTAGTGATTGCTGGGGGGTGGGGAGAAGAGGATGAGGGAAATAGGTGAAGAGGATTAAGGGGGACAAACTTCTAGTTATAAAATAAATAAGTCACAGGGATGAAAAGCACAGCATAGGAAATACAATGATATTGTAAATAACTGTGTATGACATCAGTTGGCAACTATGCTTACTGTGGTGAGCATTTCATAATGCACAATATTATCACATCACTATACTGTACCCGTGAAGCTAATATAATACCATATAGGTCAACTACACTTGAATTTAAAAAAATACCCAAAGAAATATTACAATCACTCAAGGAAAAGAATGAAAATAAAAAGATGTGCTATTTTTAAAAATGTGACTAAACAAAAACAATAAACCTTATGTGTCAAAATAGCAGTTAACATGGTTATGGAACAAAGCAAATACCAAAAATAATGAGCAAAATAAAAGATACATAGTGGAAAAATCTTTTAAAACAGTTTTGGAATGACAGGAAATCCATATGCAAGAAAATGAATCTCAATCTAAATCCTGCATCTCATACAAGAGGTAACTCAAGGGGCTGGTTAAGTCGGTTAAGAGTCCAACTCTTGATTTTGGCTGAGGTCATAATCTCACAGTCATGAGATCGAGCATCATGTCAGGCTCCATGCTGAGCTTGGAGCTCGCCAGGGATTTTCCCTCCCTCTCTGCCTCTCCCCTGCTCGCTCGCGCGCGCTCTCTCTCTCTCTCTCTCTCTCTCTCTCACACACACACACACACGCTCTCTCAAAATAAACATTTAAAAATTAACAAAATCACAGATATAAATGTTAAATGGAAACTTGTAAAACTTGTATAATTAAACAGAAGAAAAACCTTCATGACCTACAGTTAAGCAGAATTAGCCATGTTGTACTAAAAGCACGATCCATAGAAGAAAAATTGGTAAATTGGACTTTAGTATAATTAAAAACTTTTGCTCTGTGAAGGACACTGTTAAGAGATTAAAAACAAACAAACAAACAAGAGCTATGGACTAGGAGAAACTATATGCAAGTCACATAATAAGAGAATTATATCTAGAATATATGAAGAACTCTCAAAACTCAACAGTAAGAAAACAAACAGCCTAATTTAAATACTGGTAAAAACAAACAAAAAAACTTGGACACGTCACCAAAGAGGATTGATGGATTACAAGTAAGCACATAAAATGCTCAACATCATTAGCTATTAAGTAAATGCAAATTAAACTACTATGAGATACCACTACATACCTATTAAGATGGTTAAAATGAAAAATACTGCCATTACTCAATGCTGGCAGCGATGCAGAATCACTGGAGTCTTACGTTGCTGGTGGGAATGCAAAGTGGTGCTGCTGCTATAGAAAACAGTTTGGAAATTTCTTTTTTAAAGTTTATTTATTTTGTGAGAGAGAGAGGAAAAGAGAGAGGGCATGAGCAGGGGAGAGACTCTCAGGCAGTCTCAGCACTGCCAGCACAGAGCCCCATGTGGGGCTCGATCTCAGAAACCGTGCGATCATGACCTGAACAGAAACCAAGAGTCAGATGCTTAACTGACTGAGCCACTCAGGTGCCCCCAGTTTGGCAATTTCTAATAAACTTGAACACTTACCCTACAACCCAGCAATCCTGCTCCTGAATATTTACCTGAGAGAAATAGAGATCTCTAAAAGCATGTTTAAGGCAGCTCAATTCTTATCTACCAAAAACTGGAAACGCAAATATCCTTCAATAGGTGAATGGATAAACACACTGTGATATGTCCTTATAATGAAAACTACCCAGCAATGAAAAAGAACAAACTATCAACCAGGGTACCTGGGTGGCTCAGTCGGTTAAGCGTCCGACTTTAGCTCAGGTCATGATCTCATGGTTCGTGGTTTCGAGTCCCACGTTGGGCTTTGTGCTGACAGCTAGCTCAGAGCCTGGAGCCTGTTTCAGATTCATTCTCTCTCCCTCTCCCTCTCCCTCTCTCTCAGAAATAAATAAAACATTTTAAAAATTTTAAAAGAACTAACGATACACAGCAACTTGGATGAATCTCACAGGCCTTATGCTAAGTGAAAGAAACCACTCCCAAAGGTAACCTGCCCCATGATTCCACTCATATGACATTCTTTTTTTTTTTTTTAATTTTTTTTAATGTTTTACTTATTTCTGAGAGAGAGAGAGAACATGAGCAGGGGAGGGTCAGAGAGAGAGGGAGGTACAGAATCTGAAACAGGCTCCAGGCTCTGAGCTAGCTGTCAGAGCCCGGCGCAGGGCTCGAACCCACGAACTGTGAGATCATGACCTGAGCCGAAGTCAGACGCTTAACCGACTGAGCCACCCAGGTGCCCCTCATATGACATTCTTGAAAAGACAAAAATATAGTAACGGAGAAGTGATCAGTGGTTTCCAGGGTTAGGGGTGGGGAGAGGGTGTGACAAAAGGGTAGCAGGAAGGAGATCTTTTGGGGATGAAGGAACTGCTTTATATCTTGATTATGGTTATGGTTACATGACTCTACACATTTTAAAATTTGTAGAATTGTACACTAAATATACAAAAGAGGAAATTTATTTTGATTTCTAGCATTTTTATTTTATTTTTTAAAATATAACTTATTGTCAAATTGGCTAACATACAGTGTGTACAGTGTGTTCTTGGTTTTGGAGGTAGATTCCATGGTTCATCACTTCCATACAACACCCAGTGCGCATCCCAACAAGTGCCCTCCTCAGTGCGCATCACTCACTTCCCCCTCTCTCCCCGCCTCCTACCCTCAGTTTGTTCTCTATATTTAAGAGTCTCTTATGGTTTGCCTCTCTCTCTCTCTGTTTGGAACTATTTTTTTCTCCTTCCCCCACGGTCTTAAGTTTCTCAAGCTCCACATATGAGTGAAAACATGTTATATCTTTCTCTGACTTATTTCACTTGGCACAATACCTTTCAGTTCCATCCATGTTGCTGCAAATGGCATGATTTCATTATTTCTCACTGCCAAGTAATATTCCATTGTATAGATAAGCCACACCTTTTTGATCCATTCATCAGTTGATGGACATTTAGGCTCTTCCCATAATTTGGCTATTGTTGAAAGTGCTGTTATGAACATTGGGGTACATGTGCCCCTATGCATCAGCACTCCCATATCCTTTGAATAAATTCCCAGTATTCTAGCACTTTAAAAAAAAGTTTTATTGGGACATAATTCATAATTCATATACCATATACTTTACCTATTTAAAGGGTACAATTCAAAGCTTTTTGCTATAGTCAGAGACTAACAGAAACATCACAGTTAATTTTAGAATATTTCCATCACTCCAAAATGAAACCCCATATCCATTATAAGTCATTTCCCATCTGCCCCTGACGTTCAACCTCCCAGGCCTCGGCAACCACTAATTTACTTTCTGTTCCTACAGATGTGCCTGTTCACATTTTGTATAAATGGACTCATACCACATGTGATCTTTTATGCCTGGCTTCGTTCAATTAGCATAGCGTGTTCATGGTCTTTCAGTGCTACATCCCTTCTTATTGCAAATAATATTCTACTGTATACATACAGTATATTTTGTGTTCCCACTCATTAGTGGATAAACATTTTGGTTTCAGCGAGTGTAGGGGGTGCAGTAGTAGAGGATGACCAAAGAAAACAGTATACATGACTCCCTAAGGGTGGTGTGTATGCAGTTTAAAAAATACATATTCAACATTATAAGTATCTGCTAGAAAAATTAAAAAAAAAAAAACCTAAAGCATTCATACAAGCTCAAGAAAGAACACTTACACAATCTCCTTGGCTGGTTACAATACAAAGATGATTCTCAGAGCAAGCAGAAGACGGGGCATATTTTAGCAGCAGAAGAGAACAGAGGTGTGGAAATGGTGACAGTTGCTGCCCTTACAGGGTGTGTAGGTAGAACAGAAGAGGAGGTAAGAGCTGCAAAGTAAATGCTGACCCAGTACTGGGCCAGGAGAATGCTTATGGACCTAGACAATTGGTCAAAACAAACTAGACAGAATTCAACAAGAATTTATGGGGCTCATATGTTTAATAAATGTTTGCTGAACTTTATTAGCCAACACTCCCACATATTTGATTTGAATCAGTTCCCTTTATACATACATTCCCACCCCAGGGGCTCCAAAACATCTTTAACAGAACTTCTTCTGTCTTTTCCAAATCACCTCCTCCTTCCCAAACCCAGCAGCTAACCTGTGACACTGACATTATCCCATCCCAACACAGAGGTACAAAAAATTTCAACCATACAACATTGACTACAAGTTTTAACAGTAACCTATAAACTTCATGTGAGTGGATACCAAAAAACCCAATGCTGTGTTAATGGAAGTAAAATTCTGAGAAGGAGGGAAACAAGAGTCTCACTAAACTAGCAGTCTCAAAGACCACATCTAGCATAGTCACAGCCAAAAATCATGCTTTTTAAAAACTCTTAAATGTTTTTTATTTATTTGTAAGAGTGAGAGTGCGAGTAGGGAAGTGACAGAGAGAGAGAGGAACAGAAGATCTGAAGAGGGCTCTGCGCTGACACAAGCAATCCCGATGCGGGGCTCAAACTCATAAACTCAAAAACTAACCCTAACCCTTGACCAAACCCTAAGGTTCACCAGAACACTGCACCAGGCTTGGCCCCGCACATGGGCCCTCATTTCAGCTTTCAAGGGAGATCAAGGGACTGGTGCCACTTTGGCCATGGAGACTGTCCAGGTCGCAAACCAAACCCTAGACAAGGCTCTGACCCGATAGGGAGAGGAGTCCTAAGTCTGAGAACATAGGGGGCCTGAGGCCCAAAAGCGGTACAGACTACTGCGGCATGGAAACCGAAATGTCAACACAACATTCGCAAAGCTCAGAAACAGCCCAACGAGAGGGGTCCTAAAGTCTGAATAAGCCCGGTACGTCCAAACACTAAGGCTGGCCGACACCGTCCTATGTGCTATCAACTCAGCCCTATTGGAGGACAACAGCATCATCAGTGGGTCAGTTCCCTGAGCATTTCGAGCCTAGACCATGACC
>JAESUZ010001618.1:0-41879 GCA_017311185.1 Proteles cristata cristata
AGGGGCGCCTGGGTGGCTTAGTCGGTTAAGCGTCCGACTTTCGCTTAGGTCATGATCTCGCGGTTTGTGGGTTCGGGCCCCGCGTCGGGCTCTGTGCTGACTGCCAGCTCAGAGCCTGGAGCCTATTTCAGAATCTGTATCTCCCTCTCTCTCTGACCCTCCCCTGCTCACGCTGTCTCTGTCTCTCTCTCCTAGAAATAAATAAAAATATTTTTAAAAAGTTTAAAAACATAATAAAAAAATTTTAATGTAATACTTACGTGATGGTAGTTTCCAACTGGAGACTCTCCCAACTGTGGTCTGTATAGAAGAATGGTACCAGGGAAAATTCTGTTTATATATCATTTCCTGTAAAATATTTAGCTGTAAGCCATGGGTAAATTGCTCAGGCTACATGGGTCTTTAATGAATTTGCTTACAGCATATTTCACAGTAAATATCCGAGTCACTGCTATTAATAACTTTTTAAGTAATCTGGAAAGAATGACTCTTCTATTTTTGTTGCATAATGTAGTGACTTCTTGTTTTCCCTTTGAATGCTTGAGGAACGCATTCTTCATTGGTTTGACAACCACCTAAGGTTTTGAACCTGTTAAAGCCTGACTGCCTCAAATCTTCTGTAAAAGGAGGTGGATTATATATAAATAAATGTATATATGTAATTACAATAGATTAAAATTGATATTCAAGGGGGGACGCCTGGGTGGCTCAGTTGGTTAACTGTCTGACTTTGGCTCAGGTCAGGATCTCACTGCTCATGGGTTTGAGCCCCACACAGGGCTCTGTGCTGACAGCTAAGAGCCTGAAGCCTGCTTTGAATTCTGTGTCTCCCTCTCTCTCAGCCCCTCCCCCACTTGTGCTCTGTCTGTCTGTCTCTCTCTCAAAAATAAATAAACATTAAAAAAAATTTAAAATTGATGTTCAAGGTAGGAGTCTTCAGGGTATAATACAATGAAATTTAAATGTTTTCTGTGTCTGTTTAAAAGTCCATGCCGAGAGATGTGGCTTTTTTTCGTTTTCAGTATTTTCTTTTACTCTATGTGTGAGAGAGAGGGAAGGAGAGGGAGACAAGGAGGGAAGAAAAGAACGCAAAACCCAGATAGACACTAAACAAGAGTTTGGCTTTCCCTAAGGCTGAAGACTTTCATTCTGAAAGCATATGTTTTTTCGAACTGATCAGTCGAATAATAGTAATTTCCAAATATTCTTAGCCTCCACAATAGGGTTAAAGTAATATTTCCACCTTGTATCTATCCATCCCATTAACATCCACATGCAGTGTTCTCAAAAAACAACTGCCCACTGTGAGGCAGGGATTCGTTTTTTATGGACTCTCGGATCTATACTATTTCTATTGAGGCGGAGGACAAGGTTAAGTATGAGATTAGGGAGTGCGAGATAAAGGATTTGGGGATAAAGTCCAGGCTGAGGTGGCAAGCAGAAGAGAGCCTAAAAACCTGAAATTCTTAAAAAGAGTGCTGTCACAGGTTTGAAAACACATTGTCATGATTTTCTAGAAATACTTTCCTCCTTAGAACATACTTGTAGTTAGTTTCTTGAACCACACTAACTACTACTTATTTTAGGGCTCATTAACATTTTTGGAAGACACAATTTTTGCTGAGGTGAAAATTTTGGCAGGCGTTGAAAGCTTGTCCTGAGAATATAATACCTGGGGTATAGCAAGCTCATACTCAGCTAAGAGTATTTTCAAACTGCTGAGGATGATACTGCTGGCAGCTGTTGGCTCATAGTTGACCTGTTTGTCTTTGAGGATTTGCAATTGGAGCCATAACTGACTGATAAACAGACCACTGGTCTATTTCAATACCTAAGCTTCTGGCACCTGTTCTTTTCTCCCTTTCCAAGAGATAAAGGGTATTCTCAGATTTATTCCCTGTTTAGCAGACAATAACAGCTAGTGATACAAAAGAATAGAGGGTTACCATTTCTATAGAAAAGGAATAACCTGGAAAGAAATGCTCTAAAATTAACCTTCACATTCAGCCTGGTAGACAGGCCCACATATAGTTCAAGTCTATAGCTTCATATCTCCATTTCCCTATGCCTTCTTGTGCAAGCATTGAAAGGTTCTACAAAGCTGTAAGTTCCACCAAGGTGAAAGGATACATATAGCAGATTTCCTTAGTAATTTGCCAGAAATATAATCAAGAGCCCAGTTACTCCAGAAGGCTTTCTCTGACCATCAAAGATAACATACCTTCACTAGCTTTTTCTCTCCTTTCCCAGAGTTTCTACTACATTTTCAATGCCCCTTTGGCTCTTATCATGCATCACCAAGTACCATGGATGCAATTTTTATAAATGCTTGATTTTTCCCTACACACATGCTCAAAGGTCCTAAAGAGAAGTACTTTTGGTTTTCCATAGATCGCAGCACAGTGTTTCACCCATAATACGCTCTCATCTTAAGTAACTGAAGAAGCAGAAACACTGTCAGAATTTTATTGTTGTTAGTGCCATTATCTCACATTGCAAACTATTTCTAGCAAATCATTAAGCAGCAATGAGCAACTCCCTGCCAAGAAATTCCATGAAAAAGTCTGATGACTTATGTTAACTCTACATAGCTCTACCTTGTTATTAATTTCTATTTGAAGTAAGCCAAACTAAATAAGATAAGTTCACGCGCGTGCGCGCGCGCGCACACACGCACACACACACACACACAGGTTTTGTTGCCAAGAGACTATATGAATTAACTATTCAGGAGCTAAAATACAAATAGACAACATTGATAATGGATAAAGAACCTCTGACTCCTACCTTCAGTTGCTTCCCTATCCCACCATGCATATCAGTCAAACACACTAAACATCCATATCAAAGGTGACTTTTCAGATCCTGTTTCTGTAATTAATTATATTAACTCTTCCTTTTAGTTTTGAATCATTTTTATGTGTGGTCAGCGTATTATCTATGCCCACACTTAAGTCAGCAAAGAAAATGTTAAACTAAGACAAAGCCAAGGACAAATTCTCCTGATAAGCCACACTAGAGGTCTTTCTCAGTGGACATAAATCCATTAAAATTAACTCCTTAGATCCAATTACTTAATCAGTCATGAACACGTTCAACGCTATATGCACTCTCTTTTAGTCCAAAATTCATCAGTTTTCCCAACAATACTAACATGAGATGTTTTATAAGATGTCTTTCTGAACTTCAAATAAAGTACATTATTCCTCTGCTCTTGTTATACATAAACGCAGCCATCTGACTACTCTACCCCCACCAAAATACCAGAAATTCCGTGGGCACTGACTGGCTATGGAGTTGAGGAACAGAAAGACAGAGATTCTCTGTCTTTATCTGCCATAATTCTCTGGAGTCAAGATTAGCCTTACTCACGTAACAGAATTTTTGCCACTTTAATTGAAAGACTGAATTACTCCCTAATCTTTCACTACGTTAAAAAAAAAAGACTGCCTAGAAACATATAAACCACCAAAACTGAAACAGGAAGAAATAGAAAATTTGAACAGACCCATTGCCAGTAAAGAAGTTGAATCAGAAATCAAAAATCTCCCAACGAGCAAGATTCCAGGGCCAGATGGCTTCCTAGGAGAATTCCCCAAACACTTAAAGAAGAATTAATACCTATTCTTTTGAAACTGGTCCAAAAGATAGAAATGGAAGGAAAACTTTCAGACTATTCTGTGAGGCCAGCATTAAGTTGATTTGAAAACCAAAAACCCCACTATAAAGAATTACAGACCAATGTCCTTCATAAACATTGATGTAAAAATTCTTAACAAGATACTAGGAAATAGAATCCAACAATATGTTAAAAGAATTGCCATGATCAAGTGGTATTTATTCCTGAGCTGCAGGAGTGGTTCAATGTACACAAATCAATCAACATGATACACCACATTAATAAAAGGATAAGAATAATATGATCTTTTCAATAGATGCAGAAAAGCATTTGACAAAATACAGCATCCTTTGTTAATAAAAACCTTTAAGTAATTAGCAATAGAAGGAACATAAAAGCCATATATGAAAGACCCTCAACTATTATCATCCTCAATGGGGAAAAACTGAGAGCTTTCCCCCTAAGGTCAAGACCACGATAGGGATGTTCACTCCCCGCACTGTTGTTCAACATACTGCTGGAAAGTCCTGATATCAATAATCAGTCAATAAAAAGAAATAAAAGGCATCCAAATCAGCAAGGAAGAAGTCAAATTTTCACTCTTTACAGACGACATGATACTCTACATGGAAAACCGAAAAGATTCCACAAAAAATAGACTAGAACTGATACATGAATTCAGCAAAGTTGCAAGATATAAAATATGATGATGGAAACAAAGGCAAGAGAAATGTAGCTTAGATTAAATCTCCTTACAGCTCGCAGCCCACTGATAGACACCTGAAACATGCAGAGTGTGACCTTTATCAAGGAGCTCATGGCTGCCTTACTTCTTTAGTGTTTTTATTTTATTAAAGACTACAAGTAACTTTTATCTCAGCAGTAGTTAGCCCCTAAAGGCCCTGAAAGCCTTGCTTTCAAATTCCTTAGAGACTTATGCTATCTTCCTCCCTCCACAAACTTGAAAATATATAAATCATGTCACTCATCACAATGCCAATACAGCTCTTTCTGCCCACAGATATTGTCCCCTTGCTTTAATAAAATCACCTTTATGCACCAAAGATGTCTCAAGAATTCTTTCTTAACCATTTGGTCAAGAATCCCATAATTTTTGGTGCTCTTACATGGGGCTTTGAGTCTTTTCATCTGGATTCTGACCCTTGGTGAAAACTTGGTGAGTACTTTCTCTTTACTTCCTTTATTATAATTATAGGGGCTTTTCAAGTAGCATGGTTTTATTGGAACACTTTCATGTTGATTGCGCAGGCTGCAATTCTCTAGCCCATGGCTACTTTACAGTGAGAAGAAAGCCTGCCTTTTGGCTGGAAGTTAGTACCCTGTGTGGAACAATAGTAAGACTCAGAAACTTGATGCCCTGTCTTTATTCCTGTCCTTATACAAAGTTGACTGTCCTGGTCATGGAACAGCCACCTAATTGACTAGCACGGCTGCTAATCTTGAGACTCCCATGTGAGGTTTCCTCTTTACTGGCCTAATGTGATCCCCTTCACAGCCTTGGTCTCGCCCTATTTTTTTTTTTTTTTTTTTTTTTTTTTACAAATAGTTTATTGTCAAATTAGTTTCCACATAACACCCAGTGCTCATCCCCACAAGTGCCCTCCTCTATGCCCATCCCTCCTCCACCCCACATCCATCAGTCCTCAGTTTTTGTCAGGATTCAAGAGTCTCTCATGGTTTGCCTCTCTCCCTTTCCCCCACCATTTCCGCCCTTCTTCTCCCCCTTGGTCCTCTGTTAAGTTCCTCCTAATCCTCCTATACGTGCACACATATGATATTTGTCCTTCTCTGCCTGACTTATTTCGCTCAGCATAACACCCTCAAGGTCCATCCATGTTGCTACACATGGCCAGATTTCATTCTTTCTCATTGCCATGCAGTATTCCACCGTATAGATAAACGGTATAGATAAACGTATAGATAAATCTTCTTGATCCATTCATCTGTTGATGGACACTTCGGCTCTTTCCATGTTCTAGCTATTGTGGAGAGTGCTGCTATGAACATTGGGGTCCATGTGCTCCTATGCATCAGCATTTCTGTATCCCTTGGGTAAATTCCTAGCAGTGCTATTGCTGGGCCATAAGGGAGTTCTATTGTTAGTTTCCTTAGGAACCTCCACACTGTTTTCCAGAGGGGCTGTACCAGTTTACATTCCCACCAACAGTTTAGGAGGGTTCCCGTTTCTCCACATCCTCGCCAGCATCTAGAGTTCTCTGATTTGCTCATTTTCACCACTCTGACTGGCGTGAGGTGGTACTCTGTGTGGTTTTGATTTGTATTTCCCTGATGAGGAGCGATGCTGAGCATCGTTTCATGTGTCTGTTGGCCATCTGGATGTCCTCTTTGGAGAAGTGTCTGTTCATATCTTCTGCCCATTTCTTCACTGGGTTGTTGGTTTTTCGGGCGTGTAGTTTGGTGATTCCTTATAGATTCTTGATATTAACCCTTTATCTGATATGTCATTTTTTTTAAAGTGATTTTATTTTATTTTACTTTTTTTTTTATTTCTAGGAGAGAGAGAGACAGCGTGAGCAGGGGAGGGTCAGAGAGAGAAGGAGTCACAGACTGAAATAGGCTCCAGGCTCTGAGCTGGCAGTCAGCACAGAGCCCGACGCGGGGCTTTAACCCACGAACCGTGAGATCATGACCCAAGCGAAAGTTGGACGCTTAACCGACTAAGCCACCCAGGCGTCCCATCTCATATGTCATTTGCAACTATCTTTTCCCATTCTGTTGGTTGCCTATTAATTTTCTGGGTTGTTTCCTTGGCTGTGCAGAAGCTTTTAATCGTGATGAGGTCCCAACACTTTATTTTTGCTCTTGATTCCCTTGCTTTTGGGGATGTGTCAAGTAAGAAGTTGCTGCGGTGGAGGTCAAGGAGGTTTTCCTGCTTTCTCCTCTAGGGTGTTGATAGGTTCCTGTCTCACGTTCAGGTCCTTGATCCATTTTGAGTTTATTTTTGTGCATGGTGTGAGAAAATGATCTAGTTTCATTCTTCTGCATGTTGCTGTCCAGTTCTCCCAACACCATCTGTTAAAAAGGCTGTCTTTTTTCCATTGGATATTCTTTCCTGCTTTGTCAAAGATCAGTTGGCTGTATACTTTTGGGTCCACTTCTGAGTTCTCAATTCTGTTCCATTGGTCTCTGTGTCTGTTTTTGTGCCAATACCATACTGTCTTGATGATGACAGCTTTGTAGTAGAGGCTAAAGTCTGGGATGGTGATCCCTCCCGTTTTGGTTTTATTTTTCAGGATTACTTTGGCTATTCGGGGTCTTTTGTGGTTCCATACAAATTTTTGGATAGTTTGTTCTAGTTTTGAGAAGTATGCTGGTGCAATTTTGATTGGAATTCCATTGAATGTGTAGAGTGCTTTGGGTAGTAATGACATCTTAACTATATTTATTCTTCCTATCCATGAGCATGGAATGTTTTTCCATTTCTTTGTGTCTTCTTCAATTTCCTTCATAAGTTTTCTATAGTTTTCATCATACAATCTCTTGTATCCTAGGTTAGGTTTATTCCGAGATATTTTATGTTTTTTTGTGCAATTGTGAATGGGATCAGTTTCTTGATTTCTCTTTCTGTTGCTTCATTGTTGGTGTATACAAATGCAACCGATTTCTGTACGTTGATTTTGTATCTTGCAACTTGGCTGAATTCTTGGATCAGTTCTAGTAGGCTTCTGGTGGAGTCTGTCGGGTTTTCGATGTAGAGTATCATGTCATCTGCGAAGAGTGAAAGTTTGACTTCCTCTTTGCCAATTCTGATGCCTTTGATTTCCTTTTGGTGTCTGATGGCTGATGCTAGGACTTCTAGCACTATGTTAAACAACAATGGTGAGAGTGGGGATCCCTGTCGTATTCCTGATCTCAGGGGGAAAGCTCTCAGTGTTTCCCCGTTGAGGATGATGTTAGCTGAAGGCTTCTCATAGATGGCTTTGATGATGTTTAAGTAGGTTCCTTCTATCCCAACTTTCTCGAGAGTCTTTATTAAGAAGGGATGCTGTATTTTGTCAAATGCTTTTTCTGCATCTATTGACAGGATCATATGGTGTTTATCTTTTCTTTTATTGATATGATGGATCACATTGATTGATTTGCGAATGTTGAACCAGCCCTGTAACCCAGGAATGAATCCCATTTGATCTTGGTGGATGATTCTTATGATATGCTGCTGGAATCGATTTGCAAGGATCTTGTTGAGAATTTTCTCATCCGTATTCATCAAGGATATTGGCCTGTAGTTCTCTTTTTTTTGCTGGGTCTCTGTCTGGCTTGGGAATCAGAGTGATGGTGGCTTCATAAAATGAGTCTGGGAGTTTTCCTTCGCTTTCTATTTTTTGGAATAGCTTGAGAAGAATTGGGATTAATTCTGTTTTAAATGTCTGGTAGAATTCCCCAGGGAAGCCATCAGGTCCAGGGCTCTTATTTGTTGGGAGATTTTTGATCACTGACTCAATTTCTTCACTCGTTATGGGTCTGTTCAGGTTTTCTATTTCTTCCCGTGTGAATTTTGGTAGTGAGTGTGTGTTCAGGAATTTGTCCATTTCTTCTAAGTTGTCCAATTTGTTGGCATATAATTTTTCATAGTATTCCCTGATAATTGCTTGTATTTCTGAGGGGTTGGTTGTAATAAGTCCATTTTCATTCAAAATTTTGTCTATTTGGGTGCTCTCTCTTTTCTTTTGGATAAGTCTGGCTAGAGGTTTGTCAATTTTGTTAACTTTTTCAAAAAACCAACTCTTGGTTTCATGGATCTGTTCAATTGTCTCTTTGGTCTCTATGTTGTTTATTTCTGCTCTAATTTTTACTATTTCTCTTCTTCTACTGGGTTTAGGGCGTTCTTGTTGCTCTGCCTCTAGTTCCTTTAGGTGAGCTGTTAGATTTTGGACTTGCGCTTTTTCTAATCTTTTGAAATAGGCCTGGAGAGCAATGTACTTTCTTCTTAGGACTGCCTTTGCCGCATCCCATAGATTTTGAATTGTTGTGTTTTCATTTTCATTTGTTTCCATATATTTTTGAATTTCATCTCTAATTGCCTGATTGGCCCATTCATTCTTTAGAAGGGTGTTCTTTAACCTCCATGTTTTTGGAAGTTTTCCAGACTTCTTCCTGTAATTGATTTCAAGTTTCAAAGCATTGTGATCTGACAGTGTGCATGGTATGATCTCTATTATTTTATATTTATTGAGGGCTGCTTTATGTCCCAGTATGGGATCTATCTTGGAGAATATGCCATGCGCACTTGAGAAGAAAGTACATTCCCTGGCCTCAGGATGTAAAGTTCTAAATATATCCGTCAGGTCTATCTGGTCCAATGTGTCTTTCAAGTCCATTATTTCTTTAGTGATTTTCTGTCTGGTTAACCTATCCATTGCTGTCAGTGTAGTATTAAAGTCCCCTGCTATTAGCACATTCTTATCTATAAGCTTGTTTCTCTTTGTGATTAATTTTTTCAGATATTTAGGGACTTCCATATTCAGTGCATAGACATTTATGATTGTTAGTTCTTCCTGATGGATGGACCCTGTAATTATTATGTAGTGTCCTTCTTCATCTCTTGTGATTGTCTTTAATTTAAAGTCCAGTGTGTCTGATATAAGTATCGCTACTCCGGCTTTCTTTTGATTTCCTGTAGCATGATATATATTTCTCCATCCCCTTACTTTTAATCTGAAGGTATCTTCCCGTCTAAAATGAGTTTCTTGTAGACAGCATATAGATGGATTTTGTTTTTTAATCCATTCTGCTACCCTATGTCTTTTGAGTGGAGCATTCAGCCCATTTACATTCAGTGTTATTATTCAAATATATGGGTTTAGAGTCTTTGTATCTTTTGTAGGGTTCATGTTTGTGGTGGTGTCTCTGGAATCTTTGTTCCTTGCAATCTTTCCTTCAGAGCATCCCCATCAGGATTTCTTGTAGGGCTGGCTTCGTGGTGACCAATTCTTTCAATTTCTGTGTATTTGGAAAGGTTTTTATCTTTCCTTCTATTTTGAATGACAGGCTTGCTGGATAGAGGATTCTTGGCTGCATATTTTTGCTGTTCATCACATGGAAGATCTCCTGCCATTCCTTTCTGGCATGCCACGTTTCAGTAGATAGGTCTGTCACCACTCTGATGGGTTTCCCTTTGTATGTGAGGGCCCTTTTCTCCCTAGCTGCTTTCAAAATTCTCTCTTTGTCCTTGTATTTTGCCGTTTTTATGATGATATGTCCTGCAGAAGATCGATTCAAGTTACATCTGAGGGGAGTCCTCTGCGCCTCTTGTATTTCCACATTTACTTCCTTCTCCAGGTCGGAGAAATTCTCTGCTATAATTTGTTCCAGGACTCCTTCAGCACCTTTCCCTCTCTCTTCCTCTTCTGGGATTCCTATGATACGGATATTGTTGCATTTGACTGTATCGAATTCTTTTTTCCTGTACCTGGATCAATTTGTCTCTTTTTTTGTCATCTTCTTGTTTTTCTGTAATGGTGTCTTCTAAATCACTTATTCTCCTTTCTGCCTCTTCAATCCGTGCATTAAAGGCCTCTAATTTATTATGTATCTCATTTATCGCATTTTTAAATTCTTCATGCCTGTTTTTATTTTCCATTCTGTCGGTAGCCATAGTTTCTTTGATGTCCCCTATGTTTTTTCAAGACCTGGTATTAATTTTACCATTATTATTCTTAAATCTTGTTCAGTGATGCTGCTGATATCTGTTTTGAGCAGTTCATTAGCTGTCATTTCTTCTTGGAGTTTCTTTGGGGGAGAGCTCTTTCGTTTCGTCATTTTAGTTAGCTTTCCGGCTCTTGTTGGTTTTAAAGACCTGTTATGCTCTCTGTTTCTATGAGCGCTGCTATAACCAAGAAGACTCTTTGACTTTCCAGGGCCTATCCTTTCAGAGATTGTTTTTTGAATGGTATCCCTCGGTCTCTCTTGTTGGGACCTTGGTTATTTTATTTTCCTATTCGTAGTGATATTTGGTACTCTCCACCTTGTGTACTCTAGCTTGTTTCTTGAGGTAGCCCTGGAAAAGAAAACAGACAGACAAACACGCAGGGAGCAGGAGCACACAAACGCACAGTCTAATTCAACTAACATGCAAAGCGAGAGGGAAAACGAAAAAGTTAAGAGGAAAGACGGAGGAGGGAGGGCGAATAATAGGGAGTATAAAATACATAAAAGGGTCAAAAAGGGGAAAAGAAAAGGAAAAAAGAAGAAAACCGATGGACAAAGTACGGTTTAAAGCATATACCTGGATTTCCCAGCTACAGTTAAATAGCCGTGTGTATGCAGTGCTGGTTGAAGAGCATAGAGAAAAGATAGAAGGCAGGCGAGATGAGGCACAATTGGAAATAGAATGAATAGGCAGAAGGGATAAGAAGCTTTTTTCCAAGAGGTAAAGGGTAGAATATGGTTGGATAGGTGAGAGAAGGATGCTGGAATTATCCAGAGAAACTATATAGCCTAATTACTCCTGAGAGAAATAGCTGGAAAAGTCGGTAGGTGTAGAATTTACATTTACAGAATGAACTTGTGATTGTTTAAGCAAGCTGGCGACCAGAGTTAATCAGGTCAGTGTTTTGGGGAAAAAAAGCGAGAGAAGAGAAAGAAGAAGAAAAAAAGAGAAAAGAAAGGGGGAAAAAAAAGGGAAAAAGAAAAAAAAAAAGGGAGGAGGGCACCTCTCAGGCAGAGATGGACGTGGCGTGATCCGATGCCTCAGGCGGGGGTTCTGCCTTGGCGGTTGTGGGGAGGAGAGTGACGGTGCTCCAGTCCCTTCTTGAACCCCGTGCTGCAGCTCGCTTTCTTGGGCGTGTCAACTCCCCGTTCCGGGGACGCAGCCGAAGTTGGTTGCACTCTTCAGCCCAGGCCAGTTCCAATCTCCAAATCCCAGTTGCGCGCCCCGCTGAAATTGCCTTAGACACAGCTTCCTAGACAACCCCCTTGGGCTATTCCAGGCCCCCTGCCAAGCTCTGGGGGCGGAGTCAGAATCGCTGCTTCCTTCTCTGGGTCGGGCTGGCGCGCATGCGCCGGGGCTTGCCTGCCGGATGCCCGTAGCCCGAGCCCGCTGGAGTGAGGAAAATCGGGTCCCTCTATGGCTCGTCACCCGAAACACGAACTCACAGGCCTTCCCAGTTGCAGCTCTTTGCCTTCCTTCTCAGTTCGAGCCAGCCAGGAGCGCGGACGCCCGGTGTCTTCAATGAAGACACAGAGAAATGGAAAAACATTCCATGCTCATGGATAGGAAGAATAAATATAGTTAAGATGTCATTACTACCTAAAGCACTCTACACATTCAATGCAATTCCAATCAAAATTGCACCAGCATACTTCTCAAAACTAGAACAAACTATTCTAAAATTTGTATGGAACCACAAAAGACCCCAAATAGCCAAAGTAATACTGAAAATAAAACCAAAACGGGAGGTATCACCATCCCAGACTTTAGCCTCTACTACAAAGCTGTCATCATCAAGACAGTATGGTATTGGCACAAAAACAGACACATAGACCAATGGAATAGAATTGAGAACTCAGAATTGGACCCAAAAATATACAGCCAACTAATCTTTGACAAAGCAGGAAAGAGTATCCAATGGAAAAAAGACAGCCTCTTTAACAGATGGTGTTGGGAGAACTGGACAGCAACATGCAGAAGAATAAAACTAGATCATTTTCTCACACCATGCACAAAAATAAACTCAAAATGGATAAAGGACCTCAACGTGAGACAGGAAACTATCAACACCCTAGAGGAGAAAGCAGGAAACAACCTCCTTGACCTCCACCGCAGCAACTTCTTACTTGACACATCCCCAAAGGCAAGGGAATCAAGAGCAAAAATAAACGATTGGGACCTCATCAAGATTAAAAGCTTCTGCATGGCAAAGGAAACAATCCATAAAACTAATAGGCAACCGATGGAATGGGAAAAGATAGTTGCAAATGACATATCAGATAAAGGGTTAGTATCCAAAATCTATAAGGAACTCACCAAACTCCACACCCGAAAAACAAATAATCTAGTGAAGAAATGGGCAGAATACATGAACAGACACTTTTCCAAAGAGGACATCCAGATGGCCAACGGACACATGAAAGGACGCTCAGCGTCCCTCCTCATCAGGGAAATACAAATCAAAACCACACTGAGATACCACCTCGCGCCAGTCTGAGTGGTGAAAATGAATTAATCAGGAATCTCTAGATGTTGGTGAGGAAGTGGAGAAATCGGCACCCTCTGACACTGTTGGTGGGAAAGTAAGCTGGTGCAACCCCCCTGGAAAACAATATGGAGGTTCCTGAAAAAACCTCAGTTTGTTCTCAGCATTCAAGAGTCTCTCATGGTTTGCCTCCCTCCCTCCCCTTGTTTGCCTCCTATCAGCCCACCCACTTGTTGGGATGACCACTGGGTGTTATATGTAAACCAACTTGACAATAAACTATATAAGAAAAATAAATAAATAAAAATAAGAATAAAAAAAGACTTCTCAGAGAGAGAACTGCTCCAAAACAACCTTTAGTAATAACTCAGCCCTTTTGAGTTATTATATGTATAACCATTTCTCACAGTGCACCTGTTATTCGATGAAGATTACAATGCTCTATTAAACTAGTTACTTGAGATTGGTCTAATTCATAAGTTATTTAATGAATATATTGACCACATACTTCCAAAACCTGACTAAACTATAACTAAAAGTCCACACCAGTAAGCCTCAGAGACACAGTTTATTTAAAAGACTGAATATCAGATATTTAAGGGGTACTTAAATCCAAAATGGAAGGGTCCATATCAGGTCATATTATGCACCCTCACTGCAGTAAAATTAGAGGGAAACTCTTCCTGGACTCTCATATCTAGAATGAAACCTGTATATCCTTCACAGGAAACCATTGAACAAACTAATGAGCCTTCTTACTCCTGTGAGCCTGTAGAAGATCACAGAATTCTCTTAACGCAATGATAAAGACAATCCTTTCTATTTAAGGAGATTCATATATATTGTTTACCTTAGATTCTACTGCCTCTGCCTCTCATAACTCATTTTAAATTCTCAACATTTATCCATAGGTAGAGACATATCTATGCCCCTATTCAGCAGGAAAAAGCTGCAGAAGATGAGACCTTCCACCTTCAACAACCTTAAAGATTTAAGGGTCAAAGTTGTTCAAGAGGGAAAATGATGAGGGAAACAAAGGCAAGAGAAATGTAGGTTAGATTAAATCTCCTTACAACATGCAACCCACTGATAGACACCTAAAACATGCAGAGTGTGACCTTGCTCAAGGGGCTCATGACTCCCTTATTTCCTTAATGTTTTTGTTTTATTAAAGAATAAAAGTAACTTTATCTCAGCAGTAGCTAGCCCTTCAAGGTCTTGAAAGACTTGCTTTCAAATTCTTTAGAGACTTATGATATCTCTCTCCCTCCAAAAACCTGAAAATATATAATCAGTCACTCATCACAACCCCTGTGCAGCTCTTTCTGCCCTTGGGTCCTGTCCCAACGGTTTAATAAAATCACCTTTTTACATCAAAGGTGTCTCAAGAGTTCTTTCTTAGCGTTTGCTAAAGAATCACATCAAAATCAGTTGCATTTCAATACACCAATAATGAAGCAAGATAAAGAGAAATCAAGAAATTAATCCCATCTACAATTGCACCAAAAACCATAATATACCTAGGAATAAACCCAACCAAAGGGGTAAAAGATCTGTGCCCTGAAAATTATAGAAATCTTATGAAAGAAATTGAAAAAGACACAAAGAAATGAAAAAACATTTCATGGTCATGGACTGGAAGAACAAATATTGTTAAAATAATACTACCCAATGCAGTTTACACATTCAATGTAATCCCTATCAAAATGACACCAGCATTTTTTTCACAGAGCTAGAACAACCCTAAATTTTGTATGGATCCAGAAAAGACCCCGGACAGCCAACATGTATTTTGAAAAAGAAAAGCATAGCTGGAGGCATCACAATTCTGTACTTCAAGCTGAATTAAAAAGCTGTAATCATCAAGACAGTATGGTACTGGCACAAAAACATAATAGAGAACCCAAAACTGAACCCACAAATGTATGGCCAACTAATCTTTGACAAAGAAGGAAAGGGTATCCAATGGAAAGGAAGACAGTCTCTAGCAGCTGGTGTTGGGAAAACTGGATGGTGATATGGAGAGGAATAAAACTGGACCACTTTTTTACACCATACAAAAAATAAATTCAAAAGGGATGAAAGATCTAAATGTGAGAAAGGAAATCATCAAAACCCTAGAGGGGAAATCAGGCATCAACCTCTTAGACCTCAGCCACAGCAACTTCTTACTAGATATGTTTCTGGAGGCTAGGGAAACAAAAGCAAAAATGAACTACTGGGACTTTATCAAGATAATGACTTCTGCACAGCAAAGGAAACAATCAACAAAACTAAAAGGCAACCGATGGACTGGGAAAAGATATTTGTTTCTCTTTTAATTTTTTATATTCAAAACATTTTTAAATGTTTTTTATTTATTTCTGAGTGAGAGAGACAGCGTCAACATCTGAGGGACAGAGAGAGAGGGAGACACAGAATCAAAAGCAGGCTCCAGGCTCTGAGCTAGCTGTCAGCAAAGAGCCCGACGCGGGGCTTGAATCCATGAACCGTGAGATCATGACCTGAGCTGAAGTCGGACGCTCAACCGACTGAACCACCCAGGAGTCCCTGGAAGAAGATATTTGGAAATAACATATCTGATAAAGGGTTAGTATCCAAAATCTATAAAGAAGTTGTCAAACTCAACACCCCTCAAGTGAATAATCCAATTAAAAATGGGAAGAGATATGAATAGACATTTCTCCAAAGAAGACATCCAGAAGACCAACAGACACAGAAAAGACAAGGTTATTCTTTGCATATGGGTATTTAGTTGTCTCAATGCCATTTGTTGGAAAGACTATTATTCCCCATTGGAATTTCTTGGCATGCTTGTCAATAATCAATGGACCATTAACCATTGGTCTCTATGGGTGTCCCTTTTCCAGTGCCAAATAGTCATGATTACAGTAGCTTTGTAATAGTTTTGAAATCGACACGTGTGAGTTCTTTGATTCTGTACTTTCCCAAGATTATTTTGGTTTTGCCAGGTCCCTGCATTTCCATTTGACTTTTGGGATCAGATTGTCAATTTCTGCAAAAAGATCATCTGGGGCCTTTGATAGATATTTCACTGAATCTGTGGGTCTATTTATGAAGTTCCATTGGCCATCTTAAGAATATTAAATCTTCTGATCTATAAACATAGAATGTATTTCTATTTATTTAGGTCTCTAATTTCTTTCATAGGTATTTGGGGGTTTTTTATGCTACTTTACATGAAATTGTTTTCTTAATTTTTTTATTGTCTTAATTTTGTATTGGATAATTTATTGATAGTGTATAGAATTACAATAAATATTTATATACTGATGTATAATGCTACTTAGCTGACCTCATTTATTATTTCCAATAATTTTGGGGAAGATACCTTAAATTGTATATGATTATATTATTTGCAAATGTAGATATTTTGACTTCTTCCTTTCCATTATTGTTGCTTTTATGTTTTTCCTTCCCTATTTACCCCTGGCTAGGACTTCCAGTAAAATGAACAGACGTTGGTAGAATGATCATGCTTGTCTTATTCCTGATTTTACAAGTAAAGTTTTCAGGCTTTAACCACAAAGTATGATGTCAGTTGGATGTGTGGGGGGCTCTGTTTTCGTTTTTGTTTTTGTTTTTTTTTTTATATTTCTCTTATCAGTTTGAGGAATTTTTCTTCTATTCTTAGTTTCTTAAGTGCTTCTATCATGCAGGCATGGTAGAGTTTGTCAAATATCTTTTCTGCACCTATTGAGAGAATCATATGGTTTGGCCTTTATTCTGTTAACATGGTGCGTTACATTAAGGGAATATCAAACGTAGAACCAAATTCACATTCCTGCGGTAAATCCCACTGCTTAATATTATGCAATTTTTTTTAATGATTTATTTTATTTTAATTTTTTTTCTCTTTCATAGTTTACTGTCAAGTTGATTTCCATATAACACCCAGTGCTCATTCCATCAAGTGCCCTCCTCCACGCCCAAAGCCTTCGTTCCCCTCTCCCCCACTTCCATCAGCCCTCAGTTTTTTTCTCAGCATTCAAGAGTCTCTCATGGTTTGCCTCCCTCCCTCTCCCCAACTAATTTTTCCTCTTCTCCTCCCCCATGGTATTCTGTTAAGTTTCTACTGATCCACTTAGTAGTAAAAACATAAGGTATCTGTCTTTCTCTGTCTGACTTATTTTCGTTCAGCATAACACCCTCAAGTTCCATTCACATTGCTACAAAAGGCCAGATTTCATTCTTTCTCATTGCCATGTAGTATTCCATTGTATAGATGAACCACATCTTCTTGATCCATTTATCAGTTGATGGACATTTAAGCTCTTTCCATGTTTTGGTTATTGTTGAGAGTGCTGCTATGAACATTGGGGTACATGTGCCCCTATGCATCAGCACTCCTGTATCCCTCAGGTAAATTCCTATCAGGGCTACTGTTGGTCATAGGGGAGTTCTAGTGTTAATTTTTTGAGGAACCTCCACACTGTTTTCCAGAAGGACTGCACCAGTTTACATTCCCACCAACAGTGTAAGAGGGTGCCCGTTTCGCCACATCCTCGCCAACATCTCGAGTCTCCTGATTTGTTTATTTTCGCCACTCTGACCGGCATGAGGTGGTATCTTAGTGTAGGTTTGATTTGTATTTCCCTGATGATGAGGGACGCTGAGCATTGTTTCACGAGTCTGTTGGCCATCTGTATGTCCTCTTTGGAGAAGTGTCTGTTCCTGTCTTCTACCCATTTCTTCACTGGATTATTTGTATTTTGGGGGTGGAGTTTGGTGAGTTCCTTATAGATTTTGGAAACTAGCCCTTTAACTGATATGTCATTTGCAACTATCTTTTCCCATTCTGTCAGTTGACTATTAGTTTTCATGATTGTTTCCTTTGCCATGCAGAAGCCTTTTATCTTGATGAGGTCCTAATAGTTCATTTTCGCTCTTGATTCCCTTGTCTTTGGGGATGTGTCAAGTAAGAAATTGCTGCGGGTGACGTCAAGGAGGTTGTGTCCTACTTTGTCCACTAGGGTTTTGATGGTTTCCTGTCTCTTTGTCTTTGCCAATTATGATGCCTTTTATTTCCTTATATTGTCTGATGGTTGATCCTAGGACTTCCAGCACTATGTTAAGCAACAGTGGTGAAAGTGGACATCCCTGTCATGTTCCTGAATTCAGGGATAAAGCTCTCAGTTTTTCCCCGTTGCGGATGATATTGGCTGTGGGCTTCTCATAAGTGGCTTTTATGATGTTTAAGTAAGTTCCTTCTATCTCGACTTTCTTGAAGGTCTTTATTAAGAAGGGATGATGCTGGAAAGAGCCTAAGTGTCCGTCAATGGACGAATGGATCAAGAAGATGTGGTTTATCTATGACATGGAATACTACATGGCAATGAGAAACAATGAAATCTGGTCATGTGTAGCAACATGGATGGACCTTGAGGGTGTTATACTGAGCGAAATAAGTCAGGCAGAGAAGGACAAATATCATATGCTTGCACCTACAGGAGGATTAGGAGAAACTTAACTGAGGAACAAGGGGTAGAAGAAAGGGGGAAATGGTGGGGGAAAGGGAGAGAGGCAAACCATGAGAGACACTTGAATGTTGACAAAAACTGAGGACTGATGGATGTGGGGGGGGAAGGGTGATGGGCATGGAGGAGGACTCGGTGTTATGTGGAAACTAATTTGACAATAAACTATTTGTAAAAAAAAAAAGAAGAGATGATGCATTTAGTTGAATGCTTTTTCTGCATCTATCGACAGGATAATATGACTTTTGTCTTTTCTTTTGTTGATTTGATGTATCACATTGATTGATTTGTGAATATTGAACCAGCCTTGACCCGAGGAATGAATTCCACTTGATCATGGTGGATGATTCTTTTTATGTGCTGTTGGATGCGATTTGCAAGTATCTTGTTGAGGGTTTTTGCATCCGTATTCATTAAGGATACTTGCTTATAGTTCTCTTTTTTTTGCTGGGTCTCTGTCTGGTTTGGGAATCAAAGTGATGCTGGCTTTGTAGAATGAGTCCAGAAATTTTCCTTCCATTTGTATTTTTTGGAATAGCTTGAGAAGAATGGGTATTAATTCTGTTTTAAATGTCTCGTAGAATGCCCCAGGGAAACCATTTTGCCCAGGGCTCTTATTTGCTGGGAGACTTTTGATAATGGATTCAATTTCTTCACTAGTTGTGAGTCTGTTCAGATTTTCTGTCTCTTCCCATGTGAATTTTGGTAGTGAGTGTGTGTTTAAGATCTTTTCCATTTCTTCTTGGCTGTCCGGTTTGTTGGCATATAATTTTTCATGGTATTCCCTCATAATTATCTCTATTTCTGAGGGACTGATTGTAATAAATCCATTTTCACTACTGATTTTGTCAGTTTGGGTACTCTCTCCTTTCTTTTTGAGAAGCCTGGCAAGAGGTTTGTCAATTTTGCTTATTTTCTTAAGAAAAAAAAAAAAAACTCTTGGTTTCATTGATCTGTTCAACTATTTTTTATGGATTCTATATTGTTTATTTCTTTGCTAATTTTTAAATTTCTATTCTCCTACTAGGTTTGGATTGCTTTTGTTGCTCTCCTTCTAGTTCCTTTAGGTGCACTGTTAGATTTTGTATTTGTACTTTTTCAAGTTTCTTGAAATAGCCCTGGAGAATAATATACTTTCCTCTTAGTACTGCTTTTGCTGCATCCCATAGAGTTTGGATAGTTGTATTTTCATATTGATTTGTTTCCATATACTTTTTAACTCCACACACAAAAAACAACTAATCCAGTGAAAAAATGGGCAGAAGATATATGAACAGACACTTCTCCAAAGAGGACATACAGATGGCCAGCAGACACATGAAATGATGCTCAACATACCTCCTCATCAGGGAAATACAAATCAAAACCACACTGAGATACCACCTCATGCGAGTCAGAGTGGCTAAAATGAGCAAATCAGAGGACTCTAGATGCTGGCGAGGATGTGGAAAAACGGTCACTCTCCTTCACTGTTGGTGGGAATGTAAACTGGTGCAGTCCCTCTGGAAAACAGTGTGGTTTTTCAAAAAATTAATAATGAAACTCCCCTATGACACAGCAGTAGCACTATTAATAATTTACCCAAGGGATACAGAAATGCTGATGCATAGGGTCACATGTACCCCAGTGTTCATAGCAGCACTCTCAACAATAGCCAAAATATGGCAAGAACCATGAGAGACTTTTGAATGCTGAGAACACACTGAGGGCTCATGTGGGTGGGGTAGAGGGAAAGGGGGGTGATGGGCATGGAGGAGGGCCCTTGTTGGGATGAGCACTGGATGTTATATGGAAACCAAGTTGACAATAACCTATTTAAGAAAACAATATTGTTTCTGTTTGTGATTAATTGTTTTATGTATGTGAGTGCTTCCGTATTTGATGTCTAGACATTTATAATTGTTATCTTTTCCTGATGTATAGACCTTGTAATTAATATAATGTCCTTCTTCATTACTTGTTACTACCTTTACTTTAAAGTCCCGTTTGTCTGATATAAGTATGGCTACTCCAGGTTTCTTCTGACTTTCAGTAATATGATATATATTTCTCCATCCCCTTACTTTCAATCTGAAGTTGTCCTCAGGTCTAGACTGAGTATCTTGTAGACAGCAAATAGATGGGTTTTGGTTCTTTATCCATTCCGTTATCCTATGTCTTTTGATTGGAGCATTTACTTGATTTACATTCAGTGTTATTATTGAAATATATGGGTTTACGACATATTTCAATAATAACACTGAATGTAAATGGGCTGAATGCTCCAATCAAAAGACATAGGGTAGCAGAATGGATTAAAAAACAAAATCCATCTATATGCTGTCTACAATAAACTCATTTTAGACGGGAAGATACCTTCAGATTAAAAGTAAGAGGATGGAGAAATATATATCATGCTACAGGAAATCAAAAAAAGGCCAGAGTAGCGATACTTATATCAGACAAACTGGACTTTAAATTAAATACAATCACAAGAGATGAAGAAGGGCACTACATAATAATTACAGGGTCCATCCATCAGGAAGAACTAACAATCAGAAATGTCTACGCACCGAATATGGGAGCACCTAAATATCTAAAACAATTAATCACAAACAGAAACAAGCTTAAGAATGTGCTAATAGCAGGGGACTTTAATACTCTACTTACAGCAATGGATAGGTCGACCAGACAGAAAATCACTAAAGAAATAATGGACTTGAAAGACACATTGGACCAGATGGACCTGACGGATATATTTAGAACTTTACATCCTGAGGCCAGGGAATTTACTTTCTTCTCAAGTGTGCATAGCACATTCTCCAAGATAGATCACGTACTGGGACATAAAGCAGCCCTCAATAAATATAAAAGAATAGAGATCATACCATGCACAATGTCAGATCACAATGCTTTGAAACTTGAAATCATTTACAGGAAGAAGTCTGGAAAACCTCCAAAACATGGAGGTTAAAGAACACCCTTCTAAAGAATGAATGGGCCAATCAGGCAATTAGAGATGAAATTGAAAAATATATGGAAACAAATGAAAATGAAAACACAACAATTCAAAATCTATGGGATGCGGCAAAGGCAGTGCTAAGAGGACAGTACATTGCTCTCCAGGCCTATTTCAAGAGATTAGAAAAAGCGCAAGTCAAAATCTAACAGCTCACCTAAAGGAACTAGAGGCAGAGCAACAAGAACGCCCTAAACCCAGTAGAAGAAGAGAAATAGTAAAAATTAGAGCAGAAATAAACAACATAGAGACCAAAGAAACAATTGAACAGATCAATGAAAACATAGTGTTCTTATTTCAATCTTCTTAAAAATCCCTGAGAATTGTTTTATGGCCTAATTGCATTGTGTATTCTGGAGAACATTTCATTTTGCGCTTCAGAAGAATGTATATTCTACTATTGTTAGATGGAGTATTCTATAGATGTCTGCAGTTTTATCTGGTTGATTCAAAGTGTTGTTTGTATAGTCCTTGTTATTTTTATGCCTAGTGATTCCATCTAATGTTTTGGATATGTTAAAGTGGGATATTAAACTCCCAAAACTTGTCTGTTTCTCTTTTCAATTCTTTCAGTTATTGTTTCACATATTTTGGGGCTCTGTTGGTGGGTGCATATATATGTTTATAGTTATGTCATACTGATGGATTAACTCTTTTATCATTTAAAAATATCCTTCTTTTTTTCTAGTAACAATTTTTGTCTTACATTGTATTTTGTCTGATGTTATTATAGCCACCTTTGCCCTCTTTTGATTACTCTTCCTTTGGCATTCTATTTCCATACTTTAATTTCAGGTTGTCTTTGAATTTAAAATTTGTCTCTTATACAGGACGCCTAGTTGGCTCAGTCGGTTGAACAGCCAACTTCGGCTCAGGTCATAATCTTGTAGTCCCTGGGTTCAAGACTCACGTTGGGCTCTGTGTCAACAGCTAGGAGCCTGGAGCCTGCTTCGGATTCTGTGTCTCCCTCTCTCTCTCTCTGCCTCTGCCCCGCTTGCACTTTGTCTCTTTCTCTCAAAAATTAAATTTACATTAAAAAATTAAAAAAAATAAAATTTGTCTCTTAAAGACAGCATATAGTTATCTATTTTGCCTATGTCTACATTTTGAGTATGTTTATTCACATTATTAATTTGTCTTATGCTTCTTTTATTCCCCTATTTCTCCATTCTTGCCTTCTTTTGTGTTAATAGATATTTTCCATGGTGCCACTTTATTTTCCTTGCTGTCTCTCTTATAATATTCTTTGAGTTATTTTCCTAGTGGCTGAGATATAAATTATAATTAATCTCTTAGTTTATAATAATCTAGTCAGATCAATGACCAGTTAATTTTAATAATATACAAAATTTTGTTCCTATATTGCTCCTTTGTTCATCCTTTATGCTATTATAGTCACAAATTATACTTTCATATATTGTGTTTATAAAGATATAATTATTGGGGCACCTGGGTGGCTCAGTCAGTTAAGTGTCTGACTTTGGCTCAGGTCATCATATCGCAGTTTGTGAGTTCGAGCCCCACATCGGGCTCTGTGCTGACAGCTCAGAGCCTAGAGCCTGTTTCAGATTCTGTGTCTCCCTCTCTCTCTGCCCCTCCCCAACTCATGCTCTGTCTCTCTCTGTCTCAAAAATAAAATAAAAAATAAAAAAAGATATAATTATTGCTGTATGCAGATATTTTGGAAATCATATGCGAATTAACAATACAAGAAACAACAGATTTTGGCGAGGATGCAGAGAAGGGGGAACCCTCACTACTGGTAGGAATGTAAACTGGTGCAGCCACGTTGGAGAGCAGTATGGAGGTTCCTCAAAAAACTAAAAATAGAGCTACCTTATGATCCAGCAATGTCACTATTAGGTATTTACCCAAAGTATACAAAAATACAGATTGAAAGTAGTACATGCCCCCCAGTGTTTATAGTGGCATTATCAACAATAGCCAAACTATGGAGAGCCCCCAAATTTCCATCAAATGATAAATGGGTAAGGAAGATATGGTGTGTGTATATATATGCAATGGAATATTACTCAGCTGTAAAAATGAAATCTTGTCATTTGCTATGACATGGATGGAGTTAGAAGATATTATGGTAAGTGAAATAAGCCAGTCAGAGAAAGACAAATAATATATGATTTTACTGATATGTTGAATTTAAGAAATAAGACAAATTAACAAAGGGGTGAAAAGGAGAGGCAAACCAAGAAACAGATTCAACTGTAGTTGAAAAAAATCTATGGTTGTCAGAGGGAAGGTTGGTTGAGGGATGGCTTAAATAAGTGACGGGGATTAAAGTGTTCAACTGTGGTGAGCAGAGGGTGTTTTATGGGTGTTGGATCACTATATTTTGCACCTGAAGCTAATATTATACTGTATGTTAACTGAAATTTACACGAAAACTTTAAAACAATCAATTTTGTGGGATTTCAGTGAAAATTAGATACTTGGATTAATTCTTGACATTGCGACAAAGTGAGGATAGTTAGAACAGCCAACAATTACCAAGCCATTATATATAGCTTTTAATCTTTACAACTTTTCAATGCAGCAACTCCTAGTAATATCTCCCTTTTAGATAAATTGAGCAAACTGAAACTTAAAGCTGATGAGTGCAGGAGTGAGGAACAGAACACAAGTTTCTTCTTTGTGTTGCTCACAAATCTCTGCTACTCTTAGAGATTCCTTGTCTCTTGGAAGGATTTCTTGCAAGCAAAACTGACAATAAAGTGAATTCCTGTGCCGTGAATTCCTATGGCATTGTCCTCCAAATTATTTTATTTTTGTTACTTTATAAGAATACTCTTAAGTAGAACTAAGTTTAAAGGTAATTTTGAACAATTTTCATGATTCATGTGTTATGATGTTTATACTTTTACCCATATTGTTTTTACATCATCAGTGCAACCGCCAGCACAATGAAAGGGCAAATGTCTTCTGGGTATGATTATGAATGTAGCTTTGGCCCTATGGATTCCCTGAATGTGTCCTTGTTACCCTCAGCGACTCACAGACAACACTGAGAGAAGCACTGAGCAGCCACCTAAAGACAAGCATGAATTTTTACTATATTCCACAAGGTGGTACTATTATAGTGTGCATCATTAATTAAATTTTGAATCAAAACTGATTTTAAAAGTTTGGTAAGTTTTAGGATACAATGTAGCTACATTTTCTTTTCCTTTAAGAAAGTTTCCTTAGTGGGCTCTCAGAGCACCAGATTTGTCTTCTTATCTAAACCCTCACTTCCAATACAGAATCTTATTCCTTCAATTTGGCTTTCCCACAGTCATCTTCCATATAAACACTTTTCTCAGGGGCAAAGAAGCACATAATGCTAATTTTGATGGTGACATTTTGCAATCACAAAAGCCAAAGGACTCTTGAAACTTTATCATTCAATGGCTTTTCATTAAGAAAATGTTACCTCGTTCCAAATAATCTTTATTATGTTTTTGCAAATCACACACTTCTGGAACTCTATGCAGTATTCTTGACGATGAGATCCTTCCGTTATGTAGTACTTAACCTTTATTTTATGAAGTGTGAAGGCACAAATCTTGTGAATTTGACTAAAGCTGTGGACATTCTTCCCAGAAAAATGAACATGTATGTACATGGAATATTTTCAAGGGGATTAAATATGCCCTGAAGTCATGACACAGATTAAGAACTTCTACTTTAGTGGTAAAAAACTGTTGCCAAGCCCCACCTTTCCCCTTTAGCTTAGGTAAAATAGAAGTTTGTTTTAAACATGAGATTTAGAGTCTTTATGTCATCATTTTTTAAAATTTATTTTTTATTTTCTTAAAGTTTTTCTTTAAATCCCAGTTACTTAACGTACAGTGTAATATTAGTTTCAGGTGTAAAATATAGTGATTCAGCACTTCCATGCAATACTGAGTGCTTATCACAAGTACATTCCCTTATCCCCATGACCTATTTAATCCACCCCCCTACCTCCCCTCTGGTAACCATCAGATGGCAACCCTCTGGTATCCATCAGAGGGTTCTCTATAGTTAAGAGTCCTTTTCTTGGTTTGCCTCTCTCTCTTTTTTCCCTTGCTCCTTTGTTTTCTTTCTTAAATTCCACATATGAGTGATATCATATAGTATTTGTCTTTCTCTGGCTGACTTATTTCACTTAGCTAACTCCATCCATGTAATTACAAACGGCAAGATTTCATTCTGTTTTATGGCTGAGCAATATTCATATATATGTATCTCCATTCCTTAGTCAATGGACATTTGGGCTGTTTCCTTGATTTGGCTAATGTTAATAATGCTGTTCTAAACAATGGGATACCTGTTTCCCTTTGAATTAGTATTTTTTAATTCTTCTTAAAAAAAACTTCTTGGGATGCGCACTGGGCGTTATATGGAAACCGATTTGACAATAAACTATTTAAGAAAAAAAAATTTTATTCTAATAGTGCAATTGTTGGGTCGTGGGGTAGTTCTATTTTGAACTTAAAAATTTTTAATGTTTATTTACTTTTGAGAGAGAGAGAGAGAGAAAGATAGATAGAGAGGGAGAGATCAGGGGAGGGGCAGAGAGAGAAGGAGACACAGAATCCAAAGCAGGCTCTAGGCTCTGAGCTGTCAGCTCAGATCCTGATGCGGGGCTTGACTCGTGGACTGTGAGATCATCATGACGTGAGCCGAAGTCATCCAAATGCCCCTCTATTTTTAACTTTTTGAGGAACCTTCATACATATCATTTCCCAGAGTGGCTGCACCAATTTGCATTCCATCCCACACTGTAAAAGGGTTTCAATTTCTCCACATCCTTGCCAAAACCTGTTGTTTTTTGAGTTGTCTATTTTAGCCATCCTGACAGATGTGAGGTAATACCTTATTGTAGTTTTGATTTTTATTTCCCTGATGATGAGTGATGTTGAGCATCTATATATATTCTGTTGTCCCTTTGGAAAAATGTCTAATCATGCTTTCTGCCCATTTCTTAATTGGATTATTCATTTTCTGGGTGTTGAGTTTTATGAGTTCTTTTTATATTTTGGAAACCGACCCTTTATCAGGTACGTCATCTGCAAATATCTTCTTCCATAATGTAGGGTTGCCTTTTATTATTGTTGATTGTTTACTTTGCTGTGCAGAAGCTTTCTATTTTGATGAAGTCCCAATAGTTTATTTTTGCTTTTATTTTCATTTTCTCAGGAGACGTCTCTGAAAAAAACTTGCTATGAAGTTTTTATGTCATCTAATGTTTGGCTATTATTAAGAACTTTGTCAAAAAATAAGAACTTTGCCTCTATGCTGTAAAGAGTGTTTTAATCCTTTCAAAATATCAGGTGTCTTGGTGATGAATATGAAAATTTCATGTCTCCACTAGAATTTTGATACAGTTTTTGCCAAGGGGGGTGATTACTCTTTGCTTTGAGAATATGTCCTATCTTCTTTACATTCCCTACTAGCCAAGAAATTTTCCAGGATTTAATTTCTTTTATTTTCTATTACAAAGCAGTAAGATCTTTTAATTTTTATTTATAAAATTATAATATTTAATATTATTTTCTCCTTTAAATCATCTGTCACTTATACTACCCTCAGTGCCTTTGACACTTTCTGAAAGTTTCTACTATCTAAAATTTTTATTCAACATTTATCAATTCAAACACTCCAACAAGATGTAACAATTATAAATATAAATGTACCAAACACTGAGGCGCCAAAATACATAAAACAACTATTAACAGATGTTAAGGAATAAATTGACCAAAATACAATAATAATTGGGGACTTTAACACCACACTTACATCAATGGATAGATCATTCAAACAGAAAATCAATAAGGAAACAATGCCTTAGAATGAAACATTCTAGACCAGATGGACCTAACAAACAATTCTATCCAAAGACAGCACATTACACATTCTTTTCATGTGAACATGAAACATTCTCCAGAATAGATCACATGGTAGGCCACAAAACAAATTTCAACAAATTCAAAAAGATAAGAATTATGGTATATATCTTTTCCAACCACAACAGTATGAAACTAGAGATTAATCACAAGAAAAAAATCTGGAAAGACCACAAATACATAGAGATTAAATAACAGGCTACTAAAAAATGTATGAGTAAGCAATGAAACCAAGGAGATAATAAAAAAAAAAACACATGGAGACAAATAAAAATGAAAACACAATGGTCCACAATATTTGGGACTCAGCAAATGATGTTATTAGCAATGCAGGCCTAAAGTAAGGAGAAAGAGAAATCTCAAATAAAGAATTAGTCTTTTACCTTAATAAGCTAGAAAAATCGAAAAAGAAAAGAACAAAGCCCCAGGCCAGTAGAAGGAAGGAAATAATATAGATGAAAGAAGAAGTAAAAAAAATAAAGAATAAAAAAGCAATTGAGCAGATCAATAAAATCAGGAGTTAGTTCTTTCAAAAGATTAACAAAACTGATACACCTTTAACCAGAGTTACAAAGGAAAAAAGGAAAGAAGAAAAATAAAATTAGAACTAAAGGAGGAGAAATCACAGCCAATACCAAAAATATATGAGAATATGAAAAATTATTATATGCTAACAAATTGAAAAATATAAAAGAAATAAATTCTTAGAAGCCTGTAAGCTTTCAAAACTGAAGGAAGAAATAAGTCAGGCAGAGAAGGACAAATATCATATGTTTGCATGTATAGGAGGATTAGGAGGAACTTAAGTGAGGACCATGGGGGAGAAGAAGGGGGGAAATGGTGGGGGAAAGGGAGAGAGGCAAACCATGAGAGACTCTTGATTGATGAGAAACAAACTGAGGACTGATGGATGTGGGGGGGAGGGGGGATGGGCATGGAGGAGGGCACTTGTGGGGATGAGCACTGGGTGTTATATGGAAACCAATTTGACAATAAACTATTTGTAAAAAAAAAAAAAAGAAATTCTAAGAAACAAAAAAAAAATTGAATGAAGAAGAAATAGAAAAATTTGAACAAAGCAATTTCAAGCAATGAAATTGAAACATTAATCATAAGCGCCTAACAAAGTAAAGTCCAGGACAAAATGGCCTCACAGGTGAATTTTACCAAATATTTAAAGAGTTAAAAATATGCCAAAAAATGGAAGAAGGAAAGCTCCCAAGTTCATTCTACAAAGCCACCATTATGCTGATGTCAAAATCAGATAAAGAGTAAAAAAAAGAAATTTAAAGACCAGTATGTCTCAGAAATATAGATGTAAAATTCCTCAAAACGTCCTTGCAAACTGAATTCAACCATACATTAGGGAAATCACCATGACCAAGTGGGGTTTATTCCAGTGATGCAAGGAATATTCACGTTCAGTATTCACAAATCAATCAATATCATGCATCACATTAAGAAAAAAAGGATAAAAACTATATAATCATTTCAATAGATGCAGAAAAAGCATTTGGCAAAATACAACAATCCATTCAAGATAGAAGACTCTCAACAAAGTAAATTTAGATGGAACATACCTCAACATAATAAAGGCCATATGCGAAAAAAGCACAGGTAACATATTCTGTAATGTGGGAGAATGGAGACACTATGATTAGAAATAAGACAAATATGTCCACTCTCACGTTTATTCAACATAGTACTGGAGGTCTTGGTCACAGCAGTCACACAAGAAAATGAATAAGGCCTAGATTAGTAAGAAAGAGATATAACTGTCAGTATTCGCAAATGACATGTATAGAAATTCCAAAGACTCCACCAAAAAACTACTAGAACTGATAGATAAATTCATTAAAGTCACAGAATGCACAATTAATATATAGAAATTGGTTACATTTCTATACATTAATGTAATAAAAGAAAGAGAAATTAAGAAAGAAATCTCATTTACAATTGCACCAAAAAGAATAACTGCTAATGAATAACCTTAAACAAGGAGGTTAAAGACCTCAATTCTGAAAAGTATATGACATTGATGAAAGAAAGATGAGACAAACAAATGGAAATGTATTCTATGCTCATGGATTGGGAGAACAAATATTATTAAAATGTATTTACTATACAAAACAATCTGCAGATTTAATTCAATCCCTAACAAATTAAAAAACTACTAATAAAAGGGAAATTTTTGAAAATTAATGCATGGATTTTGTTTTTGAGGGAAGTAAATAGTATACCAGATTTGGAGAAAAATCAAGAACAAGAATCAAAGGCAAGGGGAAGCACAAATAAAAAGAGAGAACAAGAACATAAGTTCTAACCTATAGCCTAAAAATCCATTAGTTATTTATTATGCTATAGACAGATTTTGCTGTTTTTCGAATGATAGCAAAAATTGCCAATGTTGTTTCCAGTTTCCTTTTGAGTTTGAACATAATGTAGTCCAGGTCAGACCGAAGGTGAATGAACCCCTCCAATATCTTTAAACAACCACTCTTTGACATGCTAAAGAGGTAATTGTAAGTGAAAACACCAGATTGTCATTAGAGCATTTTTGCAAATTATTTCTTAAAATTTCTTAATGTTTTAAAAAAAGTTTTGATTTTAATTTCAGTAGAGGTAATGCATAGTGTTATATTAGTTTCAGATGTACAATATAATGATTCAACAATTCTATGCATTACTCACTGCTCATCAAGTTAAGTATACTCTTTAAACATCATCACCTAATTCACCCATTCCCTCCGAATGCCTCTCCTCTGGTAATCATCAGTTTTTTTCTCTATATGTAGGAGCCCAACAGTGGTCACAAGAAAGAATGGTTGGGCGGAGCATGCCTGCATACAGGATGTTCTGCCAAGGGGCCTGCACACAATATCCAAGGTTAACGGTCCGCTCGCAAATGAGGGAACGTGCCCTCCTTGAAAATAGGGAGGAGGCTGGAGTTCTGGGCAGGCTTCTTAGTAGATATGCTGTGGTCACTGTCTCCCTTTGTTCCCCCCGTCCTTGGAATGTGCTTGGCTAGAAGAATGCGTTTTTTAGATTTTGGTATGTGTCCAGCTACTGGGGTATAAAAATAAACCGCATGAAGGCTCGGGGAGATCTTTCTCCCTCCGGCCGGGGTTGTGTCTTTGTCTGTCTTTGTGTGTGTTGTCTTTTTGTCATTTCGTTTGGTACACTATACCTAAGAGTCTGTTTCTTGGTTTATCTTTCTCTTTTTGTTGTTGTTGTTGTTCATTTGTGTTGTTTCTTAAATTGCACATGAGTGAAATTATATGGTGTTTATTATATTGTGTGACAGACTTATTACATTTAGCATTTTACTCCTTAGCTCTATCAATATCATTGCATATGGCAAGATATTGCTCTTTTTTATGGCTGAATATTCTGTAACCCAGAAATGAATCCCACCTGATCATGGTGGATAATTTTTTTTTAATTTTTTTTAATGTTTTTTATTTCTAGGAGAGAGAGAGACAGCGTGAGCAGGGAGGGTCAGAGAGAGAGTCACAGACTGAAACAGGTTCCAGGCTCTGAGCCGGCAGTCAGCACAGAGCCCGACGCGGGGCTCGAACCCACGAACCGCGAGATCATGACCTGAGCGAAAGTCAGACGCTTAACCGACTAAGCCACCCGGGCGCCCCGGTGGATAATTTTTTTTATATGCTTTTGGATTCGAGTTGCAAGTACGTTTTTGAGGATTTTTGCATCTGTATTCATCAAGGATATTGACCTATAGTTCTCTTTTTTTTGCTGGGTCTCTGCATGGTTTGGGAATCAAAGTGATCCTGACTTCATAGAATGGGCCTGGAAGTTTTCCTTCGATTTCTATGTTTTGGAATAGCTTGAGAAGAATGGGTATTAACTCTGATTTAAGTGTCTGGTAGAATTCCCCAGGGAAGCCATCTAGCCCAGAGTGCTCATTTGTCGGGAGATTTTTGATAACTAATTCAATGTCTTCACTAGTTATGGGTCTGTTCAGATTTTCTATCTCTTCACATTTGAATTTTGGTAGTGCATGTGTGTTTAGGATCTTGTCCATTTCTTCTATGTTCTCCAGTTTGTTGGCATATATTTTTTCATAGTATTCCCTGATAATTGCTTGTGTTTCTGAGGGGTTGTTTGTAATAAGTCCATTTTCATTCATGATTTTGTCTGTTTGGATGCTCTCTCTTTTTTTGGCGGGGGGGGGGGAATCCTGGCTAGAGGTTTATGAATTTTGTTTATTAAAAAAAAACAAATCTTGGTTTCATTGATCTCTTCAACTGTTTTTGTGGATTCTACATTGTTTATTTCTACCCTGATCTTTATTATTTCTCTTCTTCTGCTTGGCTTGGGGTGCTTTTGCTGCTCTGCATTTAGTTCCTTTAGGTGTGCTGTTAGATTTTGTATTTGTGCTTTTTCTGGTTTCTTGACATAAGCCTGGAGTGCAATGTACTTTTCTCTTAGGACTGCTTTTCCCGCATCCCAAAGAGTTTGCATTGTTTTGTTTTCATTTTCATTTGTTTCCATATATTTTTTTTAATTTCTTCTCTAATTGCCTGATTGGCCCATTCGTTCTTTCATAGAGTGTTCTTTAACGTCCATGTTTTTGCGGGCGCCTGGGTGGCTCAGTAGGTTAAGCGTCCGACTTCAGCTCAGGTCACGATCTTGCATTTCATGGGTTCCGTGCTGATAGCTAGCTCAGAGCCTGGAGCTTGTTTCAGATGCTGTGTCTCCCTCTCTCTCTGTTCCTCCCCTGCTCATGCACTGTCTCTCTCTGCCTCAAAAATAAATAAAAACTGTTTAAAAAATAAAAAAACCCTCCATGTTTTTAGAGGTTTTCCAGACATTTTCCTGTGATTGAGTTCAAGCTTCATAGCATGATCTGAAAGTGTGCATGGTATGATCTCAATTTTTTTATATTTATTGAAGGCTACTTTATGACCCAGTATGTGATCTATCTTAGAGAATGTGCCACGAACACTTGAGAAGACAGTGAATTCCATTGCCTCAGGATGTAGAGTTTGAAATATATCTTTCAAATTCATCTGGTCCAATGTTTCATTCAAGCCCATTGTTTCTTTAGTGATTTTCTGTCAAATTGATCTATCCATTGCTATAAGTGGAGTATTAAAATCCTCTGCTATTAGCACATGCTTATCCATAGAATTGTTTCTGTTTGTGATTAATTGCTTTATGTATTTCGGTGCTTCTGTATTCGGTGCGTAAACATTTATAATTGTTAGCTCTTCCTGTAATTATTATAAATGCCTTTCTTCATCCCTTGTTACTGCCTTTACTTTAAAGTCCAGGTTGTCTGATAGAAGTATGGCTATTATGGCTTCTTTTTGACTTCCATTAGCATGATAGATATTTCTCTGTCCCCTTCCTTTTAATCTGAGGGTGTCCTCAGGTCTAAAATGGGTCTCTTGTAGGCAGCAAATAGATGGATTTTCTTTTTCAATCCATTCTGCTACCTTATGTCTTTTGATTGGAGCATTTCATCCATTTACATTCAGTGTTATTCTTGAAAAATATGGGTTTAGAGTCATTGTGTTCTTTGTAGGATTCATGCTTATAGTGATGTCTCTGCTACTTTGTGTTTCTTGCAACATTTCCCTCATAGAGTCGCCCTTAGGATTCCTTGTTGGGCTGATCTAGTGGTGACAAATTCTTTCAATTTTTGTTTATTTGGAAAGACTTTTATCTCTCCTTCTTTCTGAATGACAGGCTTCTGGATAGAGGATTCTTGGCTGCATATTTTTCCAGTTCATCACATTAAAGATTTCCTGCCATTCCTTTCTGGCCTGCCAAATTTCAGTAGGGTGGTCTGCAACCACTCTGATAGGTTTCCCTTTGTATGTTTAGGCCCTTTTATCCTTAGGTGCTTTCACAATTCTCTCTTTGTCCTTATATTTTGCTAATTTCACTATGATATGTCATGCAGAAGATCGATTCAAGTTACATCTGGAGGAGTTCTCTGTGCCTCTTGGATTCCAATGTCTATTTTCTTCCCCAGATTGGGGAAGTTATCTGCTATTATTTGTTCAAGGACTCCTTCAGCTTCTTTCCCCCTCTCTTCATCTTCTGGAATTCCTATGATATGGATATTATTCCGTTTGATTGTATCACTCAGTTCTCGAATTCTCCTTTCATGCTCCTGAATCAGTTTATCTCTCTTTTCTCGGCTTCTTCTTTTCGTGTAATTTTGTCTTCTAATTCACTTATTCTCCTTTCTGCCTCTTCAATCTACGCATGGCCACCTCCATTTTACTATGCATCTCATTTATAGCATTTTTAAATTCATCACAACTATTTTTAAGCTCCATAGTCTTTGTAGCAATAGTTTCTCTGATGTCTTCCATGCCTTTTTCAAATCCCGTGATTAATTTTATGAGCATTGTTCTAAATTCTTGTTCAGTTATGTTGCTTATATCTGTTTTGAGCAGTTCTTTAGCTGTCATTTCTTCCTGAATTTCCACGGAGGAGGGTTCTTCTGTTTCATCATTTTGGTTAACTTTCTATTTCTTGCTCGTTTTAAAAGCTTGTTATGTGCTCTGTACCTGTGAGTACTGCTATATTAAAGAAGGCTCATTGACTGTCTAGGGCCTGTACATTTAGGAAGTGTTCTTTTAATGGTGTCTGTTGGTCTCTCTTGTTGCGACTTTGGTTATTTTCTTTCCCTACTTGTAGTGGTATTCGGGACTCTCCACCCTGTATACTTTGGCTTGTTTCTTGCAGTAGCCCTGGAAAAGAAAACAGACAGACAAACACATAGGGAACAAAGGCATGCAAACGCACAAACCAAGCCAACAAACAAACAAACTGAAAGGCAAAAAGAAAAAGAAAAAGAAGGAAAAAAAGAGATAAAAAAGAAAAGAAAAAAGAAAAAACCCAAAAGAAAAAAGGGCAGTCTAAAAGCATAAAACCAGAATTCCCAGCTACAAATTAAGAGCAGGGTGGATGCAGTGCTGATAGAAGAGCATATACAAAGAGAGAAATGACAGGGCGGGGAGAAAGCAAAATTGGACAATGACCAGGCAGAGAGAATAAAAGTTTTAAGTCAGAGAGAGAAAGAGGAGAATATGGTAGGAGGCGAGGAGAAAGAAACAAAGATGTTTCTCAGAGAAACTATATAATGTGATTACTCCAGAGAGAGAGAGAGAGAGAGAGAGAGAGAAAGAGAGAGATAGCAGTGGAAGTGTAGAATATACATCTAGACAATGGATTAAATGTGACTGTTTATGCAAACCAATGACCAGAGTGCTCAGTCCGGCAAAGGGGAGGGATATGAATGAGACATGGGAAAATGTATCCGAATAGAAAGAATTGATCGAGAATTAATCATGGCAGTGCATCCATGTTGGTCTTTCCCTGGGCTCTGGTAAAAAAAAAAAAAAAAAGCAGCTCTCTAGTGGGGATGGGCGTGGTTTGGTGTTGGCAGGTCTTAACCTCCACCTTGGTCTCTCAGGCCACTCCCTGAGGTCCTTCCCTGGTGGTTGTGGGGAGAAAAATGGTGGTGCCCCAGTCCCCTCTGGAATCAAGCATTGCAAATCAGTATTTTGGGTCCGATCTCCCTGTGCCACCGGTCTAGCCAAGGTGCGCCGTGTTCTGTGTCCCAGGCCTCCCCTCTCTTCCAGATCTTAGACCATGCGCTTTATTGATACCGCCCAAAATATAAACCCGCAGGTTGGGTCCTCCCTAGCTGGGAATCAAGCTGGTGAGCAGTGGAGAAGATTCAGGTCGCACTGCTTCCCTGGTGGATGGAGCCAGGAGAGCAGTGGAGCAGTTTCTTCTGGCGCTGCCTGGACCGGGGCACCCAGCCCAAAGTCAGCACCACAGCTGGAATCAGGATCACTCTCCATCCTGAGCCGAGGTTTTTCTCTTCTCCGGGGACAGTTCTATGAGCAGTTTCAGCTGCTCTTTCTTTTCCCTTCGACTCACCGTGGCTCCCTCCAAAGGGGGTTCCCTCCCCTCCCTCCGTGTCTCTGGGTCCCAGCCCTTGTTTATCTTCCCCAGTTCGCACTCACGCGCCGATGAGGTTGTTTTCACACTGAACTTTGTCTCATTTCCTCCCAAACTCCTGTGGTTCAGTGTCCTATGGCTTCAGGTCTCTCGGTTTGAGAGATGGGGGTGAGTGAAATGTACGGAGCTACCTACTTCTCCATCATCTTACCTCTTCCAGAAAACAAACATTAAATGTAACTCAACTAAAGTTGGTTATTGCAAGCTAAAGGTGACAGGGTCCCCATGGGAATCAGAAAGGTAGCATTCCAGAAGGAAGTCCTGGAGGGGGATGACAGTTGGGGCTGCTAAGAGGGTTGGGGCTCCAGAAATGTGGGCTTCTTTGTACCTGATGCCCAAATTCTTTCTGCTTACTCTTCCATCAGGTAAATACCCAAGTTACTTTCCACCCATCCTCATGTCAGATTCTATTTGGTTGCATCTTCCAGGACATCATACATGTGCACTGCATCATACCTAGGAAAAATGTGTTCTTCTGATTTGTGTCCTCTTTGATCATTCCTAGCTCATGTTACTCCAAAAGATTTTCTTATTTGTCACCTTCTTCCCTCACCCTCCAGGGCCAAGACCCAAGCGTCCCTTCCTTGGGTGTGGTCTAAGAGAGCACTTTTGTCAATTGTCATATCTCAGGGAGAAGCAGTCTTTTATCACCAACTACAAAAATAAAGGTAAAATGAAGGCATTCAAGATAAATAAAAACTGAGATAATCTTTTCTGGAAGACCCACTTTACAAGTAATAGTAAACAATGTTCTTCAGATTGAAATCAAATGAGCTCATATATAATATGAATGCACATTAAAAAAACAAAGAGCAAAATGAAAAGTTATTATGTAACTGTAAGGCGGTATAAATGAATATTTTTTACTTAAATGATTTCTAAAGTAATTATATTAAATATGCCAGTAATTATACATTGGGGGCACTGACAGTTAAGGAAATTTGTACAAATCACTAGCTGACCATTTAACTAATAGAATGGAGAATTCAGTGGGCATGCATGACCAAACACAGTCTTTACTAAAAGAAAACAGAAAAACAAACACCTACAATCAACAATAATTAGTGAAAGAAAGAAAGGAGGAAGAAAGAAAAGAAAGAAGTTAAGAAAGAAAAAAGAGAGACAATCTACTTTCCAAAGCTACTATATTGTAATACTCAAAAATATCCTATTTTCTTTTTTTTAAATTATAATTCCCGTATAACTAACATACTGTGTTATATTAGTTTCAGGTTTCAATATAGTGGTTCAATAATTCCATACATCACCCAGTGATCATCACGATACGGGCACTCCTTAATTTCCATCACTTATTTCACTTATACACCCACCCACCTCCCATATGTTTGTTTCCTTAGAGTTAAGAGTCTGTTTCTTGGTTTGTCTCTCTCCTTTTTTTCTCTTGCTTGTTTGTTTTATTTCTTAAATTCCACATCCTATAAATTTTAGAATACACTTGCTCATATCTCCAAAATTCTTTGCTGCTACTTTTGTAGAAATTGCATTAAGTCTGTAAATCAATTTGGGGACAATTGATGTCATTTTTATATTGAGTTTTCCACTTCATGACCACGGCTTTTACGTCTTCTTTGATTTATTTACTCATAATTTTATAATTTTCAGCATATTGATTCCTATGCATATTTTGTTAAAGGTATACCTGAGCGTTTTATTTTCTTTGGAGTGATTATAAATGGTATTTTATTTTTAATTTCAGTTCCTACATGTTTATTGTTAGTATATAGGAATGTAATTGATTTTCATGTCTTTATCTTATATCTTGTGACTTTGCTGCACTCGCTTATTTTTTTTTAAATGTTTTTTATTTATTTCTAGGAGAGAGAGAGAGAGACAGCATGAGCAGGGGAGGGTCAGAAAGAGAGGGAGACACAGAATCTGAAACAGGCTCCAGGCTCTGAGCTGGCAGTCAGCACAGAGCCCGACGCGGGGCTCGAAGCCACTAACCACGAGATCATGACCTAAGCGAAAGTCGGACGCCCAACCGACTAAGCCACCCAGGCGCCCCGTGCTGCACTCGCTTATCAATGGTAGAAATATTTTTTAGATTCCTTGGGATTTTCCATGCAGACAATCATGTCTGCAAATAGACACAGTTTATTTCTTCTCTTCCAATTTGTTTACCTTTTATTTATTTCTCTTGCAGCAGATAGATCTTCCAGTGTTAATGTGAAATAAAAGCGATCAGAGTGGATATCTTTGCCTTCTTTCTGATCTTAGAGGAAAAACATTCAGCCTTTCATCATTAAATATGATAATACCACTAAGTTGTTTTGTAGAGTAAATGGGATAAAGATGCACTTTATCAAGTTGAGGAAGTCCTTCTCTTTTCCTTTTTTTCTGAATACTTTTATCATTAATTGTTGTTACATATGTGATTTAAAATTCTTTAAAAGCCTTATAAAAATTTTAAGGTAATGTTAATTGTAATGTACTTTATTTAACCCTACATATCCAAATTGTTGTTTTTTTGTGTACAAAGTATAAAATTATTAATGAGATATTTTACAGTTTTTGTACTAAATTTTAGAAACCTGATGTATGTTTTACACTTACACCGCATCTCAATTTGGACCAGCCACATGTGGTTCATAGCTGCTATATTGAACAGTTAGATCTAAAGTGGTGAAATCTTAGGGAAGAAGCAGTTGAGAATCTGTTTAACTTAAGTTGATTTATTTTGTTTTTCTCTTTAATCTTTATGAAAATTCCATGGTGAATAGGATGGCATAGTCCATCTGGACATTACTCATTTTCAATTCAAACCACACGTACAATACAACAATATTATGCTTTAAAAATGTAGTTTTGCATGCATGGTTTTAGTTTGATATTCAGGAAATGAATGGACAGAGGAATTCTTGGTAGGCATCTTTTGTTTAGATGAGCAACTAGTATAGCTACAGCCCCTGGATTAACAATATAAGCATGACCTAAAATTGCAGGATAACAGTGGAGTGGGAAGGATGTCAAAACCTAAAATCACAGATTTAACCAAACAGCCGTGTAACTTTGGATAAGTTCCTTGGCTTTCTTGGAAATCATTTAACCATCTGAAAAATAAGGGATCTATGTTCTCTTGAAATTCCAGGACTATAACAGAATTCTTTGATTCATGCATTTTATCAATAAATATATGTGAAAGCTCTATTATGTGCCAGACACTGTGTTAGCATCTGCATATATACAAACTTACTCCAATAAAGATGAGATTAAACAAATAATTACAAAAATGTTACAGTGATGAAAATGATGTGAAGAAAAAAATCTAAGATTATCTAACCTACTTGGCAGAAACCGGAGATCAAGAAATGATTTAAGAAAAGCATGTCAGTCATCAGCTTTTTGTCTCATTGCTAAACCCACTTATGCTAAAAACTAAAATGTCAGTTAATTTTAAGCATATTTAGTGATCATATTCTAAATGCCAATAAGATAGGGGCGCCTGGGTGGCTTAGTCGGTTAAGCGTCCGACTTTCGCTTAGGTCATGATCTCGCGGTTCGTGGGTTCGAGCCCCGCGTTGGGCTCTGTGCTGACTGCCAGCTCAGAGCCTGGAACCTGTTCAGTCTGAAAACCCTCTCTCTCTGACCCTCCCCTGCTCACACTGTCTCTCTCTCTCTCCTAGAAATAAATAAAAAAAAGTAAAAATAAAATAAAAAAAATGCCAATAAGATAAATATGGTACTACAAGACAGAGGACTTTTCTTTTTGTGTACAGAAACTATATGATATTATTATTATTATCAACAAGAATACAACAAGAAAATTAGAAGAAAACAACAAGAATGCTGAGGGGCTTTGAAAATATCCCATATAACTTTCAAAGGGACTTAGTCTGTTTAATCTGAAGGCTTGAGATTTCAGTGGAATGGAGGATAAGGTAAATTTGTTCAGATAGCTTAAATGTTGTCATAGGGCAATGACAACAGTTTTGTTCTGTGTAATCCCAAGAAGGAAGATACAGAATGAAAGATGTCATCTAAATCTAAGAAAAGATTTTCTATTAGAAGGATGCAGTTAGGGTGGGGAGATTGAGAGAGTTGAAGGAGATTAAAATTTCAACAGATGGACTGAATTTGATGACCTTGATAGTTTCTTTGAACTTTGAAATTCCACTAAATTCAGCATCATTTAGAGAGATGCAAAAACAAAAAAAAAATCCATTAAGTTGTTTTTCTTCTTTTTTTTTTAATTTTAAACTGGAATATTGACAAAATACAAATATGGGGTTAGGAAAAAAATAAGAGATATAATTAAAAATTAATAACTCAGAAAACCCTGGAAACTATCTAAAATCTCAGGATACCCATGGCTGAAAGTAAAAAAAAAAAAGAATACTAGGAACTTAGGGGAAAAAAAAAAACAAGCAACGACCACATAACTATCTGGCAAAATCAGAAAGGCTATGGCAGAAAGAGAAATAATCATTTAAAGACTGGAAAGAGAGTCCAAATCTGGAGAAAGGGGAAGCAAACAACTTGTAATGCTTGAGGTAGGAATTTCTAGGAATCCTGGATTCCATAGGGGTGGGAGTAGGGAGAGTTCCAGATGTGACACAGAATTTGGGAGTGTGGAGATCTGATCCAGGGTAGGAGAGATAAATGCTTATCTCTGACGTATGTTTTATCATTCCAATTTTTTATTGTTTCACCATTCCCCAATCCTGTGTTCTTCCATCCAAGCATCTCTTTTTTCAAAGTGTATTATTATTTTCACATTTGTTTTAAGAAAACTTTGTTTTCTGAACTTAAAAAAGCAGAGGAATTGAACACCTGCTCACTACTCTTAACAAAAATTGAATTAGTAAAGATAATTCTGACTTGTATATTGACTCCCAATTGAATTACCCCCAGCCATGTAGGTCAACAATACATGATAGAAAAAGTTTTCCTAGTTCTGTTTTAGTGCTACAGCCAGACTGAGATTATGGTTGATCAGGGGAAGAATGAGAAAGCTAGATAATCAAAGGTTTCTATTCCTCTGGCCTGTTCACAGTGGTGCTATCCATTCCTTTCATAATTCCTCAAATGAGAAGGCTGTCTGGGAAGTCAAAATTATCTGTTTTAGCATGATAGTATGAGTGAAAAAGTATTTAAAGAAGAACATGAAGAAATCCATTGCTTGGCTGGAACAAAGTGAGTGGATTGTCAAGAGAGTAATTTATGAACCTGCAATAGTCGTGTTGATGCTTTATTCCAAACTCATGAAGAGTCATTCTTAAGTCCCCTTCCCTTCTCAAATCTCTCTTTAGTGGCACCCTGTAATTCAGTTTCTTCTTTCCTTAAGACTTCATATAAAACACTCACTTTTATAATTAAGAATTTTCAATTTTTAAAAGAAGTTACAATGTGCAAAGGTTCTAAATTAGTGGGATGTATTAAATATTCTTCCCATAAAATGGAATTATGGATGATGCCAATAATTAAATTATAATCAGATATGGTTGTGGAACATTTCCAAACTTATTTATCAAAATTCTTGTTGATACACTTGTTATTTCACTGATAAATGATTCACCCAGATATTGGCAACCTGCAGATTAGTGAATACATTTTGTCATTTGAGATTTCTCTACTTGATTTACCTTTGAGAAGTTAATTCTTAGAGGAAAATAGTGACCAGGAAATACTGGGCTTGTTGCCCCCAGATTTGGAACTTATATGCGTTCACGTTCAAATGGAAGCCATCTCACCTCATCCAGCTGTAGTGGGGGGGGGAGTGGGAGCTATTCTGTGTTGCCCAGCTATTTCAGGAGGTAGAAATTCAGATTTTGTGTTTTTTTGGGGGAGAAGGCTTCCCTGGTCAAGCATGGGAACATGCTTCTCAATAAATATAAATGGCAATGCAACAAATTTGACACCATCGTACTGAAATTAAGATGCATTAAAGCAAATTTTCACTACTACCTGCTAATTAAGAGTGCTATGATTTCTTGCACTCTAATTATAAAAACAATACCATATATGGATAGTGACTTATATATTCCAAAGTGTTCTCAAATTTTTGGGTCTTATTTGATATTTTCAACAGACTCATGAGGGAGGTCTAACTGTCCTCATTTTACAAATGAAAAAATAGGTTTGGAAAGATTAAGGGACTTCAGATTTCACAGCAATGGAACCACAAAGCTAAACTTCATTAAAAGTCAAGTTTATTTACTCCAAATCTAGTGAGGTTATTATTTTTTTTGCAGGTATTTCATTTCCTCTTAATCAATGGCAGAGAAAATCTAAAATAATGATTTCACATAATAAATAAATGGCAGAAGTGGGACAGTCAACCTTTCAAGCCTAAAACACTCTTTCTATTTCCCTTTGATTATTTCCCATAACATTTAAATGCAACACACACACTACACATTTTTTCTGCCTGAAAAACTTAGTGAATCCACATTATATTTTTATTTATAATCACAATTTCTTGTTATGCTCTATTAAAACCTCCCTCATGCTTGAGACCCTTGTCATATGCCATGACTTCGTTTTTTCTTTTTCCTTTTTTTTTTGCCAACAACATATAATTGTATTTTTATTCTTATTTTCTATTTTTTTTTACAAATAGTTTATTGTCAAATTAGTTTCCACATAACACCCAGTGCTCATCCCCACAAGTGTCCTCCTCCATGCCCATCCCCCCTTCCCCCCACATCCATCAGTCCTCAGTTTTTGTCAGCA
>JAESUZ010001620.1:0-309355 GCA_017311185.1 Proteles cristata cristata
CAGAGCAGTGACAACATCCAGGGTCACCACACAGCCCCCCGCCCCCTCAAGGAGGCTGGTCCTCTACCTTCCTGCCGTGAGCAGTGGAGAAACAAACACCTGTCCATCCTGAGGTCTGACTCTTTCCCGGCCCGTCCGGCGTCCCTTGGATCCAGGTTCCCGGCCTGCCGCGGCCGAGTTCGCCCCCACGAGCCGTCCGGGACCCGCCTCCCACACCCCTGCATTCGGGAGCTTTTCCAGAAGCTCGCGGGAGCCGTCTTCTCAGATGTGTGTCAGCGCCGCCGCCAGAGTGGAGTGGCACCGGGCTCAGTGAACGCCCACCCACAGCCGAGGGGACGCCCTGACCGGGGGTGACGGATGCCATCGCACCTCCGGAATCAGCCGCCGCGTGCCTGTCGTGGTGCCCACGCACGCCCACGGGAAAGTGCGAACACCCCGCCCGCGGAGATGCCTCACGGTCACTCTTCTGCCGCATTTGCTTCTTCCTTCTTCCACCTGCGGCCGAAGAGGGTGCCCAGCCCCGTCCCTGGAGTGTGCGACGAGGCCACCACACAAGGTGACGGGGACGCTGCAGGGGGGACCCGGCTGGCACTGTCGGGCGGGCACAGCCGAGTCGCAGGAACCCTGAATGTGGGCAGCCTCTCCCGGGTGACTCAGGGTGGGCACAGGGCGGGGCAGGGGGGCCCAGGTGTGAGGACGCCACCGGCCCTTGTGGGCTTGAGGATGGAGCAAGGCAGCCATGGGCCGAGGGCTGTGGGAAGCTTCTAGAAGCTGAGAATCGTCTTCACCCCGGCTGCCAGCAAGGCCAGGAATGCCTGGAACTGAGTTGAATTCTGCCAACATCTGCACAAGCCTGGACGCAGCTCGTCTCCTAGAGCCTCCAGGCCGGTGCCCCGGGCGCCCCCCCGCCCCGCCCCCGGGACACCCCGGTCTCCTGGCCAGTCTACACACCTCTGGGGCCTGGGGCCCCTCTGCTCTCCCCGCCCAGCTCCGACACACCCCTGCGGGGACGGTTTTCCGCTCTGTTCATTGTCCCTCCTACCCACCACCCTCCCCCCCTTCCTTCCTCCTGGAGGGGAAGCACGGCGGCCTGCAGACCCTTCCTCCCGCTGACCTGCGGCCTCCTCCCCCTGCCCCCCTGCCTGCCCTGCACCTGGGCGTCAGCGGGATCCTGGTCCCCATCCTGGCTGGGAGAACTCAGCCTCCGACCCACGCCCTGGCCCCCACGGCATCCCCAGGCCACGGCGCACCCCTCCCCCGAGGCGTGCGGCGGTCATGTTCCCGCTCCTCGGCCGGCCCTTGGCCTCAGGCCGTGCTGGTCCCCGGGCCCAGATGGGGCGCAGCCACAGCAGCCCACGGGGCCCCTCGGCAGCTCAGCCCCAGAGGCGCCTCTTGCTGACTTGCTCTCTGCCTGCTGGCTGCCCGCCTCGCTCCAGGGGCGGAGGGAGCCCTCCCGGTCCCCGGGGCCTGGCTCTCGCGGGGGCTCAGTTGTTACTGTTGACTGAATAAGGAAGTGTCCTTGAGGCTGTATTCAGCCGTCCGGCCCGCGTTCGTCGCTGCCATGGTCTCCTTCTCACCTCCGCGAGCGCGGGGCCACCACAGGGCCGGCTACCACGGGGACTTTGTTTTCTCCTCTTTCTCCTTAGCTTTTCCCCTCGGGGTCTGTGTTCTTGGTCCCCTGAATGTCCTTTACGGGGAGCGGCCGGAGCAGTGGGAACAGATGACGCAGGAGGCCACGTGCCCACCCGGACCCGGCCGGCGTCAGCGCCCCACGTCCCCCGCGCCCTCTCCCCTCTGTGTCGTTTCGGCAACGACTGCTCTTCCCCCACGATTTCACACCAACACGTCCGCTCCGTGTCCCGCGCCGCCGCGCCCCTGCTGGCCCAGGGCCCCGCGCTTGCTGGCGCCTGTTGTAACTGCACGTGAACAGGCCTCGCAGAGTCTGTCCCCACCCGGCACCCACCACCCCTCCCATTTCTCGTGCAAACTGCGAGTGTTTCCAGAGTCCGGGGGAGCTGGGTCCCAGCGTGGGGGGCCGGCGGGGCCCAGCTTCACCAGCAGACCGACGGCTGTCAGAGGGTGGAGCCTGCATCTCCGCCCTCGGACTGTCTGAGAGCTTACCTGCTCCTCGTCAGCGCCGCTGCCATTCGGCCCTTGTTCTTTGTTAATGCAAGGGTTATGACATCGTTGCTTAAATTTGCATTTTCCTGATTCCTAGGGAAACGGTACCTTTTTCGTGGTTTATAGGATATTCAGTTTCCACCTCTGTTAACTGCATGTTTATATCCTCGGCCTGTTTTTTGGCTGGTTCTTTTTTTGTATTGCCTTATTGATTAGTATAAGCTCTTTATATATGCTGGATAATGATCGTTTATACGTTATATTTATGGAAATTATTTCCTCATCTGCTGCTTGTTGACTTTTCACTCGGTCTATGGTGCCTTTTGCTGTACAGAAGCTACTACTTATGAGATGGACGAGTGTGTCAAACAGACCTCAACTTTACGGTGTACAATTGCATGTCTTGCTTAAGAATTTTGTTCTGTACCCTTGACGCCATAAAGCCGTCTCTTCCGAATGCCTCGAAGCCCCGCCTGTCGCACGGAGGACCCTCACTTCTGTCACAGCTCCACACAGAGACTTGCTATTTGGTCGAACGCATCCCTCTCCTTTTTGCTCGGCCTTCAGCCTGTCCTGACTGCTGTCGGTCCTTCAGCGTCCGGGGGAGGGGTGTCCACCTGCCCAGGTGCCCCAGAGACATCGTTAGGATTTTAAATGAAACTGTATTTAGTTCATAGGGACAGAGAAAATGAACCTTTAAAACTGAGTCTTCCTACTCACGGTCTGTCTCTGTAATGGTTAAACCTTCATCTATATCCTCCAATAAAATTTTAATATTTTCCCATTTGAGAAGCCGCACAGCTTTATCTACTGCTACGTACGTAGAGTCCTGTCGCTATTGTGAGCGATGTGGGTCTTTCCTACTGTGTTTCCAGTTCGCGTTGGCCATCGGGTAGCGGTGCTGTGGGTTTTTATAGCCGGCACTTTCTCTACATAGGAAGTTATGCTGTCTCCACATCCACAAACAAGTCTGTGTCTCCTTCCCAGCTCTGACCCATCTCTTTTGTCCTGGCCTCGTGACACCAGCCAGACCCCCAGGGCCGTGAGAGCAGGCCGGCCCCTGACCCCCGACCCCACGGGGGCCGCACCTGAGGCTCCCGGGGAAGCCGCAGTTCTGCTGTGGCATCTAGTACCTGCCCTCTGTCAGGTAAGGTGACCCTTATTTCTGTTTCCACTGGGAAGGGGGACAGTGTCGAATTCAGTCTCCATCCTCTGAAATGACCACACGCTTCTCTGCCGAAGCCATGAATTGCACCCGGTGATTATGTTCCTGGAACAAAACCAGTGACTCCTGGCGTGTGACCCGTCAGGAGGGCCGTGCAGCCACCCCCGCTGCCTGCCCGCTGGCCCTGTGGCTCTGCTGGCCCTGCCCAGCCTCTGCCCGGCCCCTGCCCGGGTGGCTCACCAGACAAACTCTAGAAGGAGAATGGACCCATTACCCAAACAATTATTGCCAAAGACCCTCCTATGCTGAGATCAAACTAGTGACTGATTCAGGCAGGAGGTGGACTTGTTTCTGTTCAGAACCAAAGGTCGGTGGAACTTTGTCTGTTCTACCGAGCGAGCAGCCCCGTTACTGATGAGCTCCGAGTCCAGGCACCCGGGGTCCCGCTGGCTTCTCCGCCTGCACTTCTGCCTCCGCCGCAGCCACTCAGGCTCCCCTCCTCTGAGCAGTTGTCACTGCTTTCTCTAGGATGATGTGTCCCCCCCACCCCCTCCCTGAATAGGCTACCGTTTCCCAGACAACAGTACACAATGGGCGTAGCCTAGCAACGGGGGCGGGGGTGGGTGGGTTGTGACCCGGCCTCTGGAGCCTCCCACATTCTGTTTCCTCTGCTCAGTGCCACTCGCCCACCCCCCACAAGGAGGAGGTGTGGTCCAGGGCGGAGGATGTAAGCTGAATTCGCACATTACTTTGGGGTCCCCGGCTGTGCAAGTGGAGAGGTGGCCCACACACTCATGGGTCCGTAGTTCAGTAAAGAGGCTTGGAAGTCGTGAGCATGAGCTTGGAAGCCACGGCCTCAAGGCTGTCTGACCCACGTACCAATCACGGGCCAAGGGGGAGCTAATAAAGGAAGGGAGGAAGGAGACAGCAAATGAATCAGTTATATGAAAAGAGCTACAGTATTGTGATTAATGGTTACTCCCTGAGCCCGTGCCTGCTTCTCCTTGACACTGAGGACCTGCCGTGGAGTCCAGTGTGGGGACCGTGTCCCAGGAGGTGGCTCCAAGCGCCCCTGCGTTTCTCATTATTCTGCTCCAATGGTCCCTGACAGGTCACTGCCATGGGACAGAAAAGCTATCCCTTCGTGGCACTTTGTTACAGAATTTGTGACCCACAAAACGTTACCTGACTGCTGTCTAGAACACGTCCTTGATGGAGTCGCAGGTACATCTTCCTCGGCAGAGTCAACAACGGGGGGGCTTTGGCCTCTGCCCCTGGTCTTTTTATCTCAAGGGCAGAGACTTCGGGTGTCTGAGAGTGTGCGGTGTGACCTCCCAGGTTAACGGTGGGAGGGGGCTCTGGAAGCATGGCATTCCCCTCCACTCTGTCCCGCTCGTGTCTGTCTACCTGCCTCCCCTGAAACGGATGCTGGCTCCCGGTGGCTCCAGGCCAACAGGAAAGACGGAAAAAGAGGAGGCACGATGCCCGTCTCGACACATCTCCCGTGGTGAGCCCGTCAGGGCCCCCTCTCTGGCGGAACTGCTGTTTGTGGGCAATCCAGCAATCGCATCTGGGCTCCCAGGGCCAGGAAAGAAAACGGCCCAAACGTGGGCCGGGGAGGGGCAGCCCAGAGACGGAGAAGGTCAGTCAGAACCCCAGGAGCATATGGAGCTGCTGGGAGCTCAAGTCGCATAAGATGATGAGGATGACGAGCAAAAGGACGTCCGTGCACAGGGGACAGGTGGCTGCGGAGCCAGAAAGAATAAATAATTTCAGCACAAGGACAGAAGGACATTATGATCACTGTTTGGACCCGAATCAATGGCCTGGAAAGTGAAGCATAAAACATATGAGCAAAGAGCAAAACTAGGGGATGGAAGTAATGGCAGAAGACTTGGAGCTCCAAAGGGGGCAAAGATAGAGATGTTTCTAGAACAGCCCTCCCCTGAAATTTGAATTTGCTTGGTATTTGTCTAATGTTTGACTAAAAGTTCTGGGTAAAGAGCCACTTGCATTCCGTGATAAGAAGGGCACACATGATCAACTTGACTCGCTGCTATCGTCCCGACCACGACTATCCAGCTGACGCCGTGCGGTCAGACCCTCCATGGCCCCGCCTCTAATATTTACTCTTAACCCTAGTGTCATATGTTACTCCTTGGAGGACAGTCACCATGAGCAGCCCACACTGCTCATGGGGGGGCAGGGAGGAGAGGGAGATGACATATGTATTTGGAAATTCTACTACATGGGACGTTGCTTCTTCCCGCCATTTACTTAGATCAGCATGGACTCAGGTATTTATTTTCTGTTTGGGCCTATAATCATCTACTAATTTGTCTTCTTTTATTATTATTTTAGAGACCAGCAGAGTAGTGACAGAAGAAGAGAGAGAGAATCACAAACAGGAACCTCACTCAGCTCAGAGCTCAAGGCAGGGCTCATGAGATCCCATGGCCCTGGGATCACGATCAGAGTCAAATTAAGAATGTACACTCAATGGACTGAGTCTTCCAATAACCCTCAATTATGTTATTTTAAGGCTCAAATTATGACAACTTTGGCCATCAGAGCCCATTCAAGATGGTTCCCGTGTCCCTTTGACATAATTTCTCGTTGTGGGGTTTTTAACTACTTCTATACTTTCTGACACCCCAAGATGTTCCAGACTCCTCTTGTATAACTCTCACAGGTACACCTAACCCTAACCCTAACCCTAACCCTAACCCTAATCCCTAACCCTAACCCTAACCCTAACCCTAACCCTAACCCTCACCCAGCCGTGCCATCAGCTGTACCTCCAAGGATCTCTGGTTCCTTTTACTGGAGAATGTTCTCAGAAACCAAGGTCTAGTCATTAGGTGTGCTTATTGTGACTGGGACATCACTGGAAATTCTTCAGTTGAAAAGTACAATAAGTAAAATGAAACACTCACTGGAGGGGTTAGCAGCACAGGTCAGCTGGCAGAAGAAAGAACCCACCAACTTAACGTGAGATCAATAGAGATTATGCGATTTGAAGACTAGAGAGAAAACAATGAAGAGAAATGAGTCAAGCCTCAATGAAATGTGGAATGCCACTCAGCAACACACATGCAGTGGGGGGACCAGACAGGGACAGGAAAAATACCCAGAAAAATAATGGCTGAAAATTTCCCAAATCTGATGAAAAATATAAACTTCACATCCAAAAAACTCAGTATTTCAAGTGGGGGAAACACAAAGAGGTATCCAAATACATGAAAATCAAAAAATTGAAGACAAAGACAAAACCTTAAAAACTGCAAGAGAAAACCAACTCATCACATATAAAAGAACTCCAACAGGGGGCGCCTGGGTGGCTCAGTTGGTTGAGCATCCGATGTCAGCTCAGGTCATGATCTCGTGGTTCATGAGTTTGAGCCCCACATCAAGCTCTGTGCTAACAGCTCAGAGCCCGGAGCCTGCTTCAGATCTGTGAGTGTGTCTCTCTCTGCCTCTCCCCTGCTCATGCTCTGTCTCTAACACTCAAAAGTAAATAAACATTAAAAAAAAATTTTTTTTTAAAGAACTGCAATAAAATTAACAGCTGGCTTGGAAACATTGGATCCCAGAGAGCCGTGGGATGAAGTCATTTGTGTTGAAAGGAGAAGTCTTCAACCAAAAGTTTTATACCCAGCAATACTATCTTTAAAACATGAGGGCAGGGGCGCCTGGGTGGCTTAGTCGGTTAAGCATCCGACTTTCGCTTAGATCATGATCTCGCAGTTCGTGGGTTCGAGCCCCGCGTCGGGCTCTGTGCCGACTGCTGGCTCAGAGCCTGGAGCCTGTTTCAGAGTCTGTGACTCCCTCTCTCTCTCTCTGACCTTCCCCTGCTCACGCTGTCTCTCTCTCTCTCCTAGAAATAAATAAAATTAAAAAAACAAAAACAAAAACACATGAAGGCGAAATAAAGGTTTTTCTAAACAAAAACAGAGACAATTAGTTGTTAGCAAATCTGCTACAATTCAAATCCATACAAATAAAAATGTCAGTAGAGGTAATTATGTAGGTGATTATGAAACAATATATTGCATATTTCTTCTTCTGTCTTGACTTACTTAAAAGCAAGTTCACGAAAAATATATTGTGCTTGGAGGCCTGTACCACAGATGTGTGATACAGGTGATAATAACAGAAGAAAAGTGGTGGCAAAGCTGTGACGGAGCCAGAGGACGGCGTGAGGCGTGAACTCGAGTCCACGGGAAGAAATGACAATTAAAAAAAAGGTAAATAAGGTTAAAATAAGAAGCTCCACAGGTACATCCTCGCTCTCCATTCTTCTCTCGGCTTCCCTGGAAGTCATGGTAAAACAAGGGAATGATTTGAACAATGTTCAGTTTGTAACACATGTGGATGCAAGAGGTATAAAAATAGCACAGGAAGAGGGAGGGACAGGAGCAGTACAGAGCAAAGTTTCTGTATTTTGCTGGAACTAAGTGAGTATAAATCTGAAGGAGATTCTGAAATTAAAAAATATACACCATAAGCCCCAGAGAAACCACTAAAAATAACTCAAATATGTCATTTTAATCTTACATAAATTGTCAAAGAAATGCACGATTCTTCATGTTGCATTAGGACGCATCTACTTTATACAAAGTACGGCAGTAACAGAAGAGAAGAGCAGTGAAAATGACATAAGACACAGGAGACAAGAAGCAAAATGGCAGGCGTAGATCTAATTATACCAACAGTAACTCTAAATGTGAGTGGACCAAAAAGTCCAATCAAAAGGCAGAGATTGTCTGATTGTCTGGAAAAAAAAAAAAGAAAACCCCCCACAATCTAATCATATGGTGTCTATAAGAAACACATTTTAGATTCAAAGATACAAATAGGTTGAAAGAGAGGATGCAACTGGATAAAAGTGCCAGAGTGGCTGCACTGTGATCAGACAGAATCAACTTAAAAACGCAAAATATGTTACTAGACATAAGGAGGACCATTTCACAGCAATAAAAGGGCCAATTCATCGGAGAAATACAAGCATATTTCTTCTTAAACATATGTGCAACTAGCAACAGACTCTAAAAATACATAAAGTGAAGCTGACAGAACTGAAGGGAGAACTAGTCAAGGCAACTACAGTAACTGGAGATGTCAATGCCCATTTTCAATAAGGGGAAGAACGAGCAGGCAGCATATGAATAAGGAAACAGAGGACTTGAACAACACTATGAACTAACCAGACCTCAGGGGTGTTTGTGGAGTGCCCCGCACAGCAACAGTACAACACATCTTCTCAAGCACACACATAACATACTTTGGGATAGATTCTATGTTAGACTATACACCAAATATAAATAAGTGTAAAAGGATTTAAATGATACGAAATATTTTCTCCAACTACGATGAAGTTAGAAATCAACAATAAAAGGAAATTTGGAAATTCACAAATATGTGGAAATTAATCAATAGATTCTTAAATACCCAGTGAGTCAAAGAAGAAACCTCAAGGGCAATGAGAAAACACACTTAGATGAATGAAAAGGAAAATGTAATATATAAAAACATACGAGGTACAACTAAAGTTAGTAAAGATACTCAGAGGGGACTTTATAGCTGTAAACATCTATATTAAAACATAAGATCTCAGGGACGCCTGGGTGGCTCAGTCAACTGAGCATCTGACTCTTGATTTCAGCTCAGACCACGATCCCAGGGTCATGGGATCGAGCCCTGCATTGGGCTCTGCACTAAGTGTGGAGTCTGCTTGAGATTCTTGCTCTCTCTCTTTCCCCCTTCCCAACTTGTGCTCTCCCTAAAATAAAAATTATAATAATGATTTAAAAATAAGATCTCACATCAATAACCTATGCTTTCACCTTAAGAAACTAGAAAAATAAGACTAAACTGAACCCAACGCAAACAAAAAGAAGGAAAGAATAAAGACCAGGGCAGAAACACCTGAAATAGAGACTACCAAACAATTGTTTGTAGAGACTACCAAAGAATGTTTAGTTCTTTGAAGAGACAAAAGTGACATATCTTTAGATACACTGACCAAGAGAAAAAGAGACAAGACTCAAAACTTTTAAAATCCGGAATGAAAAGGGGGGCACCATTACTGGTCTTACAAAAATAAAAGAGATTATAAGGAAATACTATTAACAGCTGCCTGCCAACAAGCTAGATCACTCAGATGAGACAGGAAAAACCTAAGAAGAGAAAAACGACCTGAGCTAACTCAAGATAAAGGAGAAATCTTAGTGGACTCGTAATAAGAGACTGGGTTAGAAATCAAAACTCTTCACCAAGGAAAGCCCAGGTTTGGTAGGTTCACCGGTGAATTCTACCAAATGGAATAGGAATCCTTCACAAAGTCTTCCAAAAAATAGAAGAGGAGAGAACACTTCCAACTCATTTTATGAGACCAATATTGCCCTTCTACCAAAACCTCATAAAGACATCACAAGAAAATAATTTACAGACCAACATCCCCAGTGAATTCTTTTGTCGATACGAACGAGAAAATCCCCAACAAAATAACAGCAAACAGAACCCGGCAACATATAACACGGATTGCACTCCATGACCACACGGGATGTGTTCTGGAAACATAAGGTCAAGTTGCCACACAAAAAATCAATTAATATCAACAGAATCAAGGACAAAACCACTTGATCATCTCATAGATACAGAAAAGTGTTTAACAAAACCCAACACTCTTTTGTGATAAAAACACTCAAAAAACTAGGGATAAAGGAACTCAGCTTGATAAAAAGCATCCACAAACACCTCAAACTCCCTTCACTCTTCGCAGCAGAAGACTGAAAGCTGTTCCCTGTAAGATCAGAGACAAAGATCTCTGCTGTTGCCACTTCTATCAACATCGTATGGAAGTTCTAGCTGGGGCAACTGGGCAAGAGAATGAAATAAAAGACATTCAGATTCTAAACGAATCACAACTATCTTTATTTGCAGAGGACAGTATCACATGTATCAAAAATCACAAGGAATCCACAAAATACTACGATAGCTAATAAACCAGTTTGGCAAGTTTTCAGAATATAAGATTAATTACACAAAAATCAGTTGTATATCTACACACTAGCAAAAAAAGAAAATCCAAAAACATAATTAACAATTCCTTTGACAATGGCATAAAAAAATAAAATACGTACAAATTTAACAAAAGAAGTGTAGGATCTACTCGCTGAAAACTATGTTGTTGAAAGAAACTGAAGACAATCAAAATAAATAAAAATATATTCCATGTTCACAGATCCAAAGACTTGATATTGGTAAGATGATGACAGTCCCCAAATTGATCTACAGATTCAACATAACTCCTATCAAAGCTCCCACCTGACTTCTTTATCGAAATCGACAGAATCAAAATCCTAAACTTTATATGCAAATGCAAGGGACCCAGACTATCAGGAGCAAAAGAGTTTCAAAGAAAAATATGGTTGGAAGACTCACACTTTATGATTTCAAAACAGGCTACAGGAATAAAAAGAGTGTGGCAGTGGTGTGAGAGCGGCTGCGTAGGTCAGTGGGGTAGGACCGGAGGTCCAGAAACTCACCTTCACGTTGATAGTCCACAATGTTTCGACAAATTGCAATCAATGTATTTCCGGCACAAGCAAGTAGAAGAAAAGAATAATCTTCTCAACAAACGGTGTTGGAACAGCCACCTGTCTACGTGCGGAAGAACCGCGTTGGACCCCCAACTTACACTCTCCAACAAAATGGAAACTCACAATGGATCAGAGGCCAACATGTAAGAGATAAACTATAAATATAAAACTCTTAGAAGCAAACATAAGAGTCAATGTTCATGACCTTGTGTCAGGCAGTGATTTTTAGGCCGTGACACCGAAAACACAATGACAAAGGAAAAATAAACAAACCAGACTTGGCCAACATTTTAAACTTCAGGCTTCAAATGATACCACCAAGAAGGTGGAAATACAGTCCACACACTCGGAGAAAGTGTTTGCAAATCATTTATCTGATAAGAGATATCCTTTATATGTAAAATCCTTACAACTCAATAATGAAACGTGAGCAGCCCAATTTTAAAATAGGCAAAGCACTTGAACAGACATCTCTCCTAAGAAGACATACCAATGGCCAATAAGCACAAGAGAACACGGCTTACCCCGTCACTCCCCAGGGAAAGGCACAGAGAAGCCACAGCAAGACTCCGCGATTACCAGCTGGCGAGAATAAAAAGACATAATGTAGGGGCTCCTGGGGGACTCAGTTGGTTGAGTATCTGACTTCGGCTCAGGTCATGATCGTGTGGTTGACAGGTTTGAGCCCCGCATCGGGCTCTGTGCTGACAGCTCAGAGCCTGGAGCTGCTTTGGATTCTGTGTCTGCCTCGCTCTCTGCCCCTCCCCCGCTCATGCTCTGTCTCTCTCAGTCTCAAAAATAAATATAAACATTAAAAAGAGAAAGACATGGGGCACCTAGGTGGCTTAGTCGGTTAAGTGTCCGACTTTCGCTTAGGTCATGATCTCGCGGTTCGTGGGTTCGAGCCCCGCGTCGGGCTCTGTGCTGACTGCTGGCTCAGAGCCTGGAGCCTGTTTCAATCTGTGACTCCCTCTCTCTCTGACCCTCCCCTGCTCATGCTGTCTCTCTCTCTCTCTCTAGAAATAAATAAAACATTAAAAAAAAAAAAAGAGAGAGAGAAAGACATGATGGCGAGTGCAGGTGAGGGTTGGAGAACCTGGAACTCTCATAATCTGCTAGTGGGAACATAAAATAATGCAGCTGTTTTGCAAACCACTTTGGAAGTTTCTCAAAATGGCAAACAGGTGTACATAGGATCCAGTAGTTCTGTGTGCGTGTGTACACCCAGGAGAAACAAAACCCGAGTACACGATCCTTAACGTGAATGTTCACAGCAGCTTTATTCACAAGAGCCACAAAACAACCCGCACGTCCACCAGCTGCCGACTGGATAAATGGCACGTGGTGTGTCCAAACCACAGAATATTACCCCGCAACAAACAGGGAACGGCGTGCCGAGTGCCGCTATGAGGATGTGTACAAGGATGGGCCTCGAAAAGGTTATTCTAAGTGAGAGAAGCCAGTAAAAACACTTACGTATTGTGGGCTGCATTTATAGTCAAATGCGTAAAACAGTCGTAGGGGACGGAAATCGCTGAAATTAGAGCGCGAGGATGGTGTGCAGCCTTGTGATTACACCAAACACATTGACTTGTGCGCATTAAGTGGGCAGTTTACATGATATGAAATTACATCTTTAATTTTTTATGATTTCAGAAAGAGATTGAGCGCCAGCAGGGGCAGAGAGAGAGGGAGAGCCCCAAGCAGGCTTCCCGCTGTCAGTGCAGAGCCGGACACGGAACTTGAACTCACAGACGTGAGATCATGACCTGAGTTGGTGTCACGAGTCAGATAACTCAACCGAGTGAGCCAGCCAGGCGCCCCTCCAGACGCTGTATTTTGAAAAGTGGAATTAACAGGAAAGTCTCACCTAATTACGTGAGGTCAACGTGTCCCCTCTCTTCAGACAACAAGCATCTAGAACTAGAGAAGGGAAAACAGTCTCTTCTCCGTAGTGACGAAGCCGGGAGCTGATCAGACGAGCGGCCACCCCTCCCCATCCCTGTGGTCCAGCCTGGGGTGGCCGCTCCCTCCCCCACCCCCTCCCCAGGTGTCTCCCCTCCCCCAGCCTCTGCCTGAAAGCCCGGGAGTGGTTCCCTCTCCCTCCGCCCCTGTGAGCAGAGCTAGTGTGTATTTCAGGACACAGAAGGGACATCCCGCTGCCTGGGTAAGAACCCTGCAGATAAACATCGTCGTTCTACGGACACTAGTGTTTAAATGTAATACCTTTTATCAGATTCCCAACAGGGCTCGAGGGCTTTTGCTGCTGTCTTAGGTAAAATTATTTTGAGGTTTACGTGATAGTCGTCAGGGGCTGAAGGCTGCGTCCCCACCCCCACCCCGACCACATGTTGAGGCCCTGACCCCTCCTGCAGTGGTGTTGGGAGGTGAGGCCTTTCGGAGGGAGGCCATGAGGGCGGGGGGTGGGGGGTGCGTTGTAAGAAAAGGGGGGCGGGCTCTCCCCGTCTGCCCTGTGGGGACACAGCGGAAGGTGGATGTCTGCCAGCCCAGAGGGGGAGGGGCGTCCTCACCAAAACCCGGCCATGCAGCCCCTGATCCGACTTTCAGCCCGGTCCGTGGCCCGGGGGCCGCGGCGGCCGGCTGAATCCGGAGGCGACGGGCCCGGTGTGCACCGCTGGCGGCGCTGGTGGGGGAGCAGAAACGCCACCGCGGAACCAGGCGGGAGATTCTGGAACCAGCCTCGGGAAAGGCGGGAAGGTAGCGAGAGGCCGGGGCCTCCGTTCCAGCACGAAAGGAGGGCCCTAGCCAGGCGTGGGCCGGGGGGCCAGCTCGCCCAGAAGCACACACACAACTGAGGCCCCTGCGGCTGAATCGGAAACAGACTCGAGATGGCTGAAAGACGCGAACGGAAAATAAAGTAAAATAAAATACTGCCAGGACGTCCCGGAGACCGCGTGCGGCACGGGCGGTGGGAGGAATCCTCCCAAAGCCAGAAGCGCTTAGTTCTAGACACGCTGGGCTGAACAACGGCGTGAAACGCGGCTGTGAACAGACTCCGGAAACAGTCCGCAGTCGCTCAGTTTGGGGAAACAGGAAGCGACTGTAATGAAGCCGACCGTCAGGAACATCGTCTGAGGACAAAGTGCCTACAAATCCACAGAAGATAAACGACAAGCCACTAGAAAACCAGGAATTCCCCAGCAGTACATTCGAAAGGCGAACAGCCTGCGGAAGGGCTCAGAATGAGTGCTGGCCAGGGGAGAGCAAACTGCCGGCCCCGGGAGCTGTCACCTAAAACCCACCCGGCCCCGCGTGACGGGGAGCAGGGCACCACCCGCTGCTCGCTCACGCACGGCTGGCGGGAAAGGAATCCCGGGGCATCGGCTCAGAGAAAACCCACGCGTGCGCTTCAGCCCACACGGCCCCGCTGCCCCACGAGGTGCCCGCCCAGGGACCCAAACCGCATCTATTCCTCACGGCCCTGGAGGCTGGGAGCCCGCGGCCAGGCGTGGGCAGAGCTGGGCCCTCCTGAGGTCCCCGTCCTGGGCGCGTAGATGGCATCTGCCCCCCACCCCCCAGTCTGGCATCTGCCCCGCCCCCGTGTCCTCACGAGGTCTGCCCAGATCTCTTCCCCTTATAAGGACACCAGTCCACCTTACTGTCCATATTTAACATAATCGCCCCTTGAAAGACTGTCTCCAAATACAGTCAGGGTCTGATCTGTCCTGGGGGTCAGAGCTGCCCCGAGTGAGCGTGATGGGGGCACAACCCAGCCCATAACACACACCTCGGGCTCTGCCCCCATAGAATTGCCAACCCCATGGGTTAAGGGCCATTTCCGCTCGTGGCCTGGCTCTTAGAGGCAGGAAAAGATCACCCGAAAACTGAGAACGGGGACCCACAGAGAAGCAGTTACACAGATGAATAGAGTCAGGTGCACGTGTGAGCGGAACAGCCTGCTGGGGGAAGGAGCCAGAGCTCTGCCGGGGGACCTGGAGGAGGGGCTTTCTTTGTCCTCCCCAGCTTTGTTGAGACAGTCAGCAACATGTACCACTGTGCGGGTTTAACGTGTGCAGTGCGGGGATTTGTACTATATCCTGGGAAATCGTCCCCGCAGTGGGGTCAGTTCACACACCCTCCAGCCCACGTAATCACCATTTCGTCGTCCTTATGGTGGGGCTACTTCCTCAGCAGCCGTCAAATATATACCATGGTGTTGTTAACACCAGTCACCGCGCTGGACCTGAGGTCCCTGAGCTATCCTTCCTAGAACTGGGAAGGTTTTTTTTTTTAAGCTTATTTATTTATTTTGAGAGACACAGAGATAGGGTGAATGGCGGGGGCAGAGAGACACAATCCCAGGCAGGCTCCACGCCGCCAGTGCAGAGCACAGCTCAGGGCTCCAACTCATGAAACTAGGAGGTCATGACCTGAGCGGAGATCAGGAGCCGGACGCTTTAACCGATGGAGCCATCCAGGCGCCTCCTACTGGGAAGTCTGTACCCTCTGTATCCACAGCTCCCCATTTCCCTCCCCCCCCCAAACCCCGCTGCAGCCACTGCCTACTCTCTGCTTCCAGGAGTTCGATTTTTTAAGATTTTACATAGACGTGAGATCGTACAGTATGTGTCTTTTTCCATCTGACTTGCTTAACTTAGCATAATGCCCCTGAGATTATCCACGTTGCCCCAAATTGCAGGGTTTCCTTTTCATGGCTGAATACTATTCCTGCATGAGCGTGCGCGCGTGTGTGTGTGTGTGAGAGAGAGAGATCTCACATCTTCTTTATCCATCTGTCTGTCGTGTGTGTTAATGTCTTGGCTACTGGGATTGTTCCTGCAGTGGACAGTGAAGGTCAGATATGTCTGTGAGACGGTGACTTCATTTCCTATGGATGCACCCCCAGAAGGGAGATTGCTAGATCATATGGCAGCTCTACTGTTCATTGTTCGAGGACCCTCCATACTGTTTTCCAGAACAGGTGCAGCGATTTACATTCCCACCAACAAAGGGCGCCCGGGGGTCGCCATTTCCCCACCTTTCCCTACAACCTGGAAGGCATTTATCCCTTTTTGATAACAGGGTGTAAGGTGATAAAGATCTCACTGTGGTTTTGATTTGCATTTTCCTGATGATGAGTGATGTTGAGCACTTTTTCATGTACTTACTGGCTATTTGAATGTCATTTTTGAAAAAAGGTAGGTTTTTTGCCCATTTTAATCAGATTATTTTTGCTTTGCTTTTGGTGTCAAGTTGTATATGTTGTGTATCTTGAGTATTAATTCCTTGACAGAGACACGGTGTGCGAATATCTTCTCTCATTCCATTGGCTGCCTTTTCATTCTGTTTATCGTTTCCTCAGTTCAACGTGATCCTTCCTGTTCTCGGTGCTTCTGTTGTGCGTGTTCCTGCTGTCGCACCAGAGGGGCCGGACAGGGGGTCCGGGTGCCGGTCAGGACCAGCCCGAGCCCACCACGGGGGTCTCCTGGGCCGCCGGGGCCCATCTGGTGAGACGCATCACCCCCCACTGGGGACCCCGTTCTCCTGGCAGCCCCCAGGCAGGTGGGCGGGACAGCGGATGGCCTCCCTGTCCCCGGCAGGCTCGGCTGGCGGGAGGAGCGGGGTGGACGAGTCAGAGTGGGGGCCCACCCCTTCCCAGCTGAGTGGGGCCTGGCCCCGAGCAGCGGAACCCAGCTGCCCTCCCTGCCCCGTCCTCGGCCCGTGCTTCCCGGGTGCAGGGACACCCCGCGCCCGGCTGCAGGCTCCCCTCCCCGGGGGTGGGTGTGTCGGTCCTCTGTGCTGCCCCACAAACCGCTCCACGGCCGGCAGCGGACACAGCTCGCTTCCCGAGCGGGGCCCGTGTGCGGCTCCCAGGGCTGCAGTCCGGGGGTCCAGAACCGCGCTCCGTCCTGGGGCCCCAGAAGCTGTCAGGTCTCCGAGGAGTCTGGTCTCTGTTCCCTGGGGGCCGTGGGCTGAGGGCTGCTGCAGGCGGCCCCGGACTGGGCCGTGTGGCTTCTGCTCGCAGGCCGCGGGGGCGTCCCTGATGCCTCACCTTCTACAAGGCCCCCTGGGTAGGTCTGGCACCCAGGGGCTGCACACGGGGGCAGGGCTCTGCGGCGCCCTGAGAATCCTCCGCTGGGGAAGGAGGGGCCAGAGGAGGGAAGAGAGCAGGGACAGGCCGGCCCCGAGAAAGACGAGAAAGACGCAGAGGCGGGGGGTGCGGCCCCTCTGACCCCTGTGGCCTGGGAGTGGTCGTCCGCCCCTCCCCCACGCTGGGTGCCAGCCCACAGGGGAGGTGGGGCTGTCAGGACGGCCAGCGCTGGCCACCCTCAGGGTCCTCGGGAAGACGGCCAGACCCCTGACCTCAGCAGACTGCTCGCAGGAGCTGTGTCCCCAGGTGGCTCTGGGTCTCAGCCGCCGGCACTGGGCTGGGCCGCGGGTGAGGGGGCGCGTTGGCAGGTCCTTTGCTCGGGCATCCTGTTCCCTGCTCGGGAACACGCCGTGGGCTTGCACACCCCCACGCCCGGGAGACCGCAAAATGTCCGCGGAGGCTCTCGCAGCCAGAGGTCGCTGGCCTCCCGACGCCCCCAGTCATAGCCTTTGCTCCTCACGGCGCCCCGGGCCCCCCCCCAGGCCCCCAGACTGGCCCAGCTAGGATGCCCAGGGGGCCCCCAGAGGCCGCTCAGGCCAGAGCCCTCCCAGTGGAGGTCACCGTGCCTGTCCTGGAGCCGGGGCCCAAGCCGGCCTCGAAGCAGCTGGCCCCTTCCGCCGGGAGCGGGGTGAGTGGACCCACCCCAGGCCCATTCTCCCTGCTGCCCGAGGGGAAGGGCGGGTGGTGTGGGTGTAGGCAGGGGTTTGTGCTGTTGGGCCGAGGAGGAAGGTGTTCTTCTGCCCTCCCCCGGAGAACGGCTTCATCCTGGGTCAGGGGTCGGCACTCAGGCCAGGACACGGGCTTCACAGTCCCCAGCTCTGGGGTCCCCACGTGCCAGCTGTGTGACTTTGGGCAGGTCATCCAGCCTCTCTCTGCCCCATTGTCTCCCGTGTAAGGTGGGGTGGTAGCGCCTGCCTAACGGGGCTATGGAGACCAGAGCCTGTGCACAGGAGGGGTCGCAGAGCAGCCCCGGGGGGGCCTCACTAAGGGGTGAGCTGGCCACTGGCCATGGCTCCCTGGAGGGCACGGGGCTTCCCCTCACCCCACGCGGTGCCTCCCCTTGGCTGCTCTGGCCACAGCCCTTCCCACCCACCCCCCGCCCTCCACCCTGGCAAACGGAAAGGCCATCTGCCCAACTAGAGCAGCACCCAGCACAGAACCAGGGTCAGCGTGCCCTCCGCAGCCCCGGGGACGGGAGAGCGCCCTCAGGGGCGCAGCTAGGTGTGAGGCGGTGCACGATGTGGGTGCAGCCAGCGGGTGGAAGGGGCCCAGGGACACGGGTCACGTGTGCTCCCCCTCCCCAGAGAGCACAGGCGCCCCCAGAGACAATTTCAGCATCTGTTTGTGCTCGACGTCCCCCTCTGGAGGCTCTGCCCTGACCCACTTTTCAGGTCGATTCATCCCCTCCACCTCCACAGAGAGCCTCGTACGTGGAGCCACCGGCCGTGGCCAACCTACCCCAGCGATGGCGGAAACACCCGGCCCTGCCTTCCCTGCAGAGTGGACACAAACTCGCGGCCCCCTCGGGGAGAGGGGTGCTTCCTGGGGGCTCACGGGGCCTCCATGACTCGGAGCAGCAACGGGCAGTAGGGAGCCCGCCAGCCGGCAGCGGCCCCCGCAGACACCCCCCAGGGAAGCTGTCTACACGGCGCCCCTCAACCCGCCAGCACAGCCGCCGCTCAAACACACGCACAAACCCAGGAAGCCTGAGTGCAGGCGGGGATGTGGTGGCGCATCGTTGGCGGGAGCGTGAGACGGGGCGGCCGCTGTGGAAGACGGTCTGGCGGCCCCTCAGGCGACACAGAGTCCCCACGTGGCTCCTGAGGGCTGAAGCCACGTCCATGGCAAACTGTCACGGCAGCCCACTGGTGGAAACGACGCAGGCGAAGCGTAAACAGAAGGGGACGTCTCCTTACACGACAGGAGTCGTTTTCCCAGTGAAGGAACGTGCTGGATCACAGATGGAAAATGTGTTGCTGCCCGGAAGGAGCCGGTCACGAAAGACCACAGATTGACTCGTTGAATATGAAATGTTCATCTGTAGCCACAGAAGCAGGTTAGCAGCCGCCAAGGACAGGGATGGAAGGGGGAGGGACGGGAAGAGGTACGGGCTTCCTTTCGGGGTGACGCCAACGTTCTACAGTTAGATTGTGGCTCCGGCTGGTTGCACGATGCTGTCAACACACACAAAACCGTTTCATCCTACAGTTAAAAGGAAACATCAAGGCGGCATGAAACAGTAGATCCCCATTTTGCAGATGCGCAAGCTGAGGCCCAGAGACGCAAAGAGAAAGCGGTCTCAGCCTCTGCGGACAGGGGCAGGGCCAGGCCGGCTGCGGCCACAGGGCTGCCGCTGGGCAGGCAGGTGCGCTGGGGACACAGGGAGGGACGGGCGTGGGGGCCCCCGGAGCGACCCCGGCCACCATTGTCCCACCCGTGCGTCTCCTCTTTCTCAAGGTGCCACAGAGACAGCGCCCTTTCCAGGCCCCGAGGGACCCACCAGGTGGAAAAAACCCTAAAACATGGAGCCTCAGTCTCCCTGGACACTTTGTCCCAAGGCCTTTGATTCTGTTTTATTTGCTCACTTTTAGGCAAATGGGCAGGGTGCCGTGGGGTCCCCGGCGGGGGTCAGGCCTCACCCTGTCAGCGTTACAAGCCCAGGGGGCTGTGGCTCTGGGCTCCCCCCTCCCCGCCGCCGGCAGGACGGGGGGCTGATGGTCACCAGCTCCATCAGATGGTAACCGGGGCTCCCCGGGATGGCCAGGCCGCGACGTGCCAGGACAGTCAAGTCCTGCCAGGGCCTGAGCGGGGCCCCTGAATCTCGCACTTGGATGGCAGGCCCCGTGCAGTGAGAGACGGCTGCCCGAGGGCCCTGGGGGACGGTAGACGGACAGGCGGACAGACAGACGGCCACGTCCCGGCTCCCGGACACGCATGGAGGTGAGACACTCCCCGTTGTGGCTGCAGGCGCCACAGGCCCAGCCAGGCGCCCCCGAGCCTCTCCCCTGCTGGTCTGCCACAGGCAGGAGGGAGGGTGTGTGCCCGGCTGGGCAGCAGGCGTCCGGGAGCGGGGTTCCCACCTCACTTCCCGGAACCCCCGGACCAACAGGAAGTCAGAGAAGATGGGCGCCACTGCCAAGCCTATGCTCACCCCACACAGGTGTCTAAGAGACTGCGGGAGTGGGGGCCCCAGGCGGGGTGGGCGTGGGGACCCCAGGTGGGGGCGGGCGTGGGGACCCCAGGCGGGGGTGGGCGTGGGGACCCCAGGCGGGGGCGGGAGTGGGGGCCCCAGGCGGGGGCGGGAGTGGGGGCCCCAGGCAGGGCGGGAGTGGGGGCCCCAGGCATGGACGGAAGTGGGGGCCCCAGGGGTGGGAACGGGTGTGCCTGGAGAGGCCCAGAACATGACATGGGCGCGTGGTAGAGGCGGCCACAGGGGCAGAGCCTCGCAGGCCAAACAGGGCTGACCCCCGACCACAGGGATATTTAGAATTCCTTCTCCGAAGGGTCCAGGGCCTTCCCTCTGCCTCCAGGGAGCTCTCGGCCAGAGAGGGGTCCGCTGACCCGGGCGGACAGCCCCCATCGTGGGGTGCTCCCCGGGCTCCCCACCACCTCACAGGAGACTGTCTGGTGACGAGAGGGCCTGGACTCCATGAGCGTGCGGACCCCCTGTCTGCCGCTTCTTCCTCCTCCCCTGCCCCACACTGCCCTGCCCTGTCTTCCCCTGGTGAAGGCCTGCAGGCCGCTCTCAGCCCTCCGGGCACTCAGCCCTCCGGGCACTCAGCCCTCCGGGCTCTCAGCCCTCCGGGCACTCAGGCCTGGCCCTCCCCTGGGGCGGCCTCGGTGCGCTGCCCCTCCCTGTCTCAGCCTCTGCTTCTATAAAAGGAGGCGGGTTGACCAGAAGCCCCCAGGGTCCTGCGGGAGCCCTCCCGAGGAGGAAAGGAGACCCATGCTTGGCACTTCATGTAGGGTGTCCCGAGGCCAGAGAAGCCTCTGGCAGAGGCTGGAGGCCTTCCTGGAGGAGGCAGTGTCCAGTGAGGAGCACCCCGGGAGCCCCAGGAAGGGCCCGCGTCCTGCTCCCCGTGACCACCCAGGTGTGGTGTGTGTGGCTGAGTAGCCGCCCTCCCCGCCCCCACGTGCTCCTGTCCAGTCCCGCGTCAGGGGCAGAGCCAGCCTGTCCGTGGCCCGTGGACCCAGCACGACCCATAAATGAGGGCGGCCTCCTACCTCTTCTGACGCGGGCGCTCCTGGGGACCCAGGGTGCCGCACACTTACGTATTAGACGTGTTTAATGATCATCCGGTACCGTAATTAGGTATTAAAAATCTCACCGTGCCATCATAAAATAACATGGAACGAATAATAAAGTATCATAGTTATAAAGTCATCAAAATGTAATGAAGCGGGGTTATTACAAAGGCTTAACATCTAATGACGGTGCTTTAGTGCCACTTATTACGTAATTAAAGTTACAAAACAGGACCGAGTAATTAAAGCAGAGAGTTCGGGCTTTGCAGGGGCCCCTCCTCCCCTCCGAGGGGGCAGGGAGCAGCGGTCCAGCCTCCCAGGGGCTGAGGCCTGGGCCGGGGTCTGCCCGGGCCGGGGTCTGCCCGGGCCGGGGTCTGCCCGGGTCGGGGTCTGCCCGGGCCGGGGTCTGCCCGGGCCGGGGTCTGCCCGGGTCGGGGTCTGCCTGGGCCGGGGTCTGCCTGGGTCGGGGCTGACCTTCCGCCACACAGGAGGTAGGGGGAGGGGCTTCAGGGGACCGGGGGCTCGCAAGGCCCACCTGTGCCCCTCAGCACACACTTGGGCTCACCCCTGCCGGCACCCACATTTCTCTGCCAAACGCCCCGGAACCTTCTGTGTCACTGCCATGGAGGGGAACTCGGCGGGAGCTGGCTGCCAGCGGGGCTCCTGGACCGGTGGGTGAATATCCGGGCCCCTGGGGTGGTGAGTCTGAGGCTGCCGGGTGACCCCGGGGCTTCCGCTCCCCTCCCACAGGCCCTTTATTGGCTGCCTGCCTCGTCTTGCTTCCTGCCCACCCCCAAGTAAACCCCTCACCGGCCCCAAGGCCCCTCATGGACCCAGGGTTGCTCGGTGGCAGTGGGGTGGGACCCGTGTCCCCGAGCCTGCTGTGTCCCAGGCTGTGCTGCACGCGGGGCCCACAGGCGCCCAGATCTGGCCCCAGTTCAGGCAAACCACAGGCAGGGTGTGCTGTGTCAAGGAGGTGACAGTCCACAGACACCCCGCCCAGCCCGGCGTGAGGAGAGGGTGGAGGAAGGCGGCCGGCAGAGGGGAGACGTGCGCAGGGCTCAGGGGAGCAAGTTCAATGACCTCCGAGTCCTTCCACAAGGCAGAGCCGTGGAGTCTTCACCTCAGTAATGGCCAGTTCACTTCACACTGAGAAAACTGTCCTGTGCGCACCTCCAGTCCTCACCCCTGGTCACGGGGAGCCTGACCCAGGATGGAAGGGCGGGGGGCGGCCGGCCCTGCAGACAGGGCCCCGGACCAGCACCCACATGGGTGCCCTCCGGCCCCAGGAGCCGGCGCTGGGCACCCACCGCTTCAGGCCCGGCTGGGCGAGCGCAGGTGCTCCAGGGAGAAGGGGCCTGGAGCCTCACTGTAGATCATCCTTAAAAAAGAAACCAGAGACACCCCGGTGCCTCCCTGAGGCCCCATAAATCTGGAGAGGAGGGAGCCGCGCTCGGAGAACACAGCCTTTTGAATTTTAAATGGCCAATTTGGTCAATGAATCAATTTCACTGGGCTGAGGCGAGCGTGCGGATGAAAGCAGTTTTAAGACCTATTTGAAGCGGTGAGAGCCTCTTTGTTCACGCTTTTCTCATACTGCCGTCCTCTAATATTTCATCTGTATTCATTTTTATGGCTTTCCAAATTATAGATGTCAGCAGCAAACTGAAAAAGAGAGATATGGGGCGGGGGAGGAGGGAACTCGCCGCTGTCGAGAAGAGGAACTGAGTCTGACTTGACTCACAGCCGATGCCCATGTGCCTGGCTCTGCTCCCGGGTCCACTCCACAGCCTCGTGCAGCCTGGGGTGGAGAACGAGGCAGACGCCCCCCTCAGCAGGGCTCACATTCTGGGGGGAAGAGAGAGGGCCCCTCGGAGCCGGCAGGACAAAGACCCCGGTGTTTGGAGCGGCACGGGGCTCCAGCCGCCAGCTCCCATCAACACCCCTTCCTCTGCATCCAAACAGCACCCACAGTTACGGCTCCCATCCCTGGCAACTCGTGCTCTGCTGACTGAATCATTCGGACCCAACTGGTGCAAAGCTAATGTGTGCATTACCTCTGAGAATGTGTGCCAACTTTTCCCTAAGCCCTGACATACACCCACTGGTTTCTCCGCCCTGGACAATCCCTTCCGGTGAAATGCTCACTCCAGATACCGTACTTTCCATCTCTCTGGCAATGTACATTGGGAATTCTTACGTCTTATTTCTTTCCTCACTCTATTCGTGCTTGTCTTTAAATCCTTGATGGAACATATTTACATCTGGTGTTTGAACGTCCTTTTCCACCATTTCTGTGTCTGCCTCTATGAAGCAATTTTTCTCCTATTCATGTGTCATGTCTCCCTATGCCTTTGCTTGTCTAGTGATTTTTGATCAGATGCTGGACATCGCCTTGGATTTTGCACATTGAGAGCCAGATCCTATTCCCTTCCTATAACGAGTATGGGCTTCATTCTGGCAAGCAGTGCAGTCTTGGATAACTTAGGTAAGCTTGGTCCTTTGTTCCTTTGGAGATGGGTCTTGGGTCGCCCTTTCCCTAGGGTTAGTGCTGCCCACTACAGAGGCGAGGTCCAGGCCCGTGTGAGCTCTGGAAATTGTTCACCTTGCAGCAATCTGGTCATTGTTGCTTTTGCAAAGTTGCTCTGAGAGTTCCTGCTCCATGGACGGGACAACTGGCAAAGACCCATGGGGGTCCCTGAGCGGAACTCCGGAGCTCTTCCTCTCCCTTCCTACCTCACTCTTCTCTGGGCTCCTTCCCTGCAGACTCGAGACATCCCAGCTTCCCAGGTCTCTGATTCGGGAGCATGGAAGGTCCTTTGCAGGTCCCTCCTCCCCGCCCTGCATCTGGAAGTCATCTCCCGGCAGGAGGCCAGAGCATGGCGGGCGCGGCTCATGTATTGTTCCACGTTGCCCACTGTCTAACATCTGAAAACAGTTGTATATATTTTGTGTCCAGTTTTCAAAGCGTTTAGGGCAAGAGCATAAGCCAGGAGGCTGCGGTAGAGATGTCGTCTATGCTTCTTCTTGTGAGAAAGTACACAGGACATAGAATCTACCTTCTTGCCACCTTGAGGGCACAATTCAAGGGCATTAAGTACATTCACATCATTGTGCAACTATCACCACCACCGTTTCCCAAACCGTTTTTCCCTCCCCAAACTGAAACTCTGTCCATAGAACCCTCACCCCCACCCCCCTCCCCAGCCTCTGGCACCCCCTCCTCCTACTTTCTGTCTCTGAATTTGACTCCTCTCATGGAAGTCAGATTTCCTACAAGTGGAATCATAAAGCACTTGTCTTTTCTTGGAGGGCGGCTTCTTTCACTCAGCATAATGTCCTCAAGGCTCATTCAGGTTAGGGTGTATTGTAACCTCTCCTTCCTTCCTGAGGCTAAGTAATACTCCATTGCATTGTCCGCCACATTCGCTCACCCATTCATCCACTGGTGGTCACGTGCGTGGCCTCTGTGGCTTCGCCGTCGTGACTAAAGCTGCTCCGAACATGGACGTGCCAACCTCCTTTGACATCGTGCTCTCAGCTCTTGGAGTGCATCCTGGGAGAGGTCACCCGGGAATTTCTAACACTTGAGAAGTGCTCATGCTTAGCAGGTTGTTTTACTACCTTAACATAATCCTGGTGAGTCTGGTGGCATCAGGGCTCAGGTTGGACCTAAACGTACAAGCCTCTGGTTCACGTCCCTTGCTTTTCAGCAGGAGGGGGGGCCCGCGGGAGGCAGGCCGAAGTGCTCAGCAGCCAGGGGGAAACAGGACCAAGGCAGGCCTTGTGCCCCCGGAACCGCCCTCAGTGCTGCCCACCCACGCGCCCCCCACGCCTGGGCACACACACTCACACACAGATGGCCCGTCCCACCCAGCGTCTACGGCCAGGTGAGTGCTTCCCGAGAAGCTCTGTCAACTTCCACACTCCCGACATCAGCACGGTGCTGGGCTCAGGCCCCGTGCACTCCCGTCTCTCTTCGGGACCACCAGAGAGGGTCTTTCCTGAGCAAACCGCCTCTTGGCACAGCGCAGGACACGGCCCGCTTCCCTCCCCCCGCCCTGGAGGACCGAGGCAGGGCTTCAGGGAGGGCTGACCTCTATGGCCAAGCAGGCCTGGGCTCTGCCTCCCAGCAGCTGCTGCCAGCCAGTGAGAGCCCCGCACACCCAGGGGACGCTCCGGGAGGCGGAAGGGCCCCCAGGCAGGAGGGCCATCGGGTGCCCGGCTGACGGCTAGAGAAGCATTCATTCACCTACTTGCTCACTCATTCACCCCCTTGAGGCTTCTTGGCTGGCTGTGTGCCCAGCGTCGGGCTGGGTCCTGGGAGCTGCAATGCCCTCATTACATGGGCCCCTGGGGGGGGACCTCCCACCCTGCAGCCCACGAGGATAACCAGACGTCCCATCTGCCTGGCACTCAGCAGTTTCCTAGAACACGAGACTTGGCCAAAACCAGGAAAGTCCCAAGCAAACAGGGACAAGTCTGTCCCTTACTCCAGTGTGGCCAGCTCCCACAGCCACACCCTGATCCCCGGAGTCTGTGAATACGGGACCCTTCACGGCAAAAGAGCCGAGCGGGGGAGTGGTTAAGTTAAGGATCTTGGGATGGGTCATCGGGTAGGCCCTGAACGCCATCACAGGGGTCCTTTAAGGGAGGCTGAGGGAGATAAGACACTGGAGGACACACCACAGACAAAGCACTGTGGCCACGCTCGGGTCGGCCACTCAGGGTCGGCTTCCCACCTAGAAAATGGGATGGACACAATGTGAGCGCTGGAACCCAGCGCTGGCACGAGCCCGCCACGCCCACTGCCCTCCCTGCGGGGCCCCTCCACCCCTTTCTGCAGCTCGGGCAGGGTGCCCAGCTCAGGAGCTCCGTGGGGCCTGTCTGCCCCCTGCGCCTCGTGCGTGCCCCTCCTCAAAGCAGCAAATCTATCTCAGACGCCCCCCCGCCCCGAGCAGCCCGCACAAGCCCAGGCAGCACCCCCCACCCACTTGCGGATGAAAAGGAGAGAGCGGACGCATTTCTGTGTAGTGGTGAGCTGCGCCTGCTATAATTTCTCCAGACAATTTCTTTGTCAAAATGCAGTGACGGCCGGCACGTGGGGCCTCGGCCACCGCCGACATAGGGAAGGAGGCTCGCTGCCTCAGCCGGGACCCCCGCCCGCCCATGGCCCTGCACTCAGCACGGTCAGCCCGCGGCCAGAGGGCCCGTGAGGGTCCTGGGCGGGGGCCTCTCTTGCTTTCTGACGAGGCTTCAGGGTCCCAGAGACCACGTTGCCCAACACAGGGCAGGAGAGGGGGCCCGAGGGCCACCCCCCTCCCCCGCAGTCACACCCGCAGGATCAGGCCTCCAGGGACACAAGGAGGCAGAACATGAGTTTCTCAACAGACTCCCCACCCCCACCCCTGCAGCACATCATGCCCTCTTCCTCTGCCCTCTCCCTGGACAGTGCCTCCCGGGGAAGGTGCTCTGCCCCCCGTCAGACCTCCGTCCTCAGCCCTCGACCCAGCAGCAGGACGTGATAGGACTTGGGTCCCCTTCCTGCTCCCCCTCCCGCACCCCTCCTCTGCAGTCTGGAGTCTCTCTTTGCTCTCGGAGAGGCTCCCCTTCCCGGAAGCTCCCAGTGGGGCGGCCATTCCAAATCCAGCCCCGTTTCCTCCAGCCCCTGCTGGGAGAGTACAGGGCAGCGGGCCTGGGGCCCCGGGTCCTTGGGTCAAGGCCGGGAAGGCCGAGGCCAGCATGTCGGTGGCGAGTGGGCTCCTCCCGGCCCCCTGCTCTCGGGGCTGTGCCCACCCAAGCACAAGGCAGGACGTTCTGTCCAGGCCCCGGGTGGGGTTGGGGGCTGGGACCAGAGCGATCCGTGACCTGAGGAAACCCCCTGCCGCCGGGCCCTCAGACCAGCCACACCCATGTCGCTGACCTCATCCTGCCCCTCCTCCCCGGGGCTGCGGGGCCAAGGTCAGAGGTGAGGTGGCAGTTGCCCCAGAGAGCGTGTCCCCGGGTGGGCAGGCTGCCTGCAGGAAGGAGACGGCCCAGCACGCAGCTCCTGGGTCTGGTGACGGCTTCGCTCCCTGCGCTCAGCACCCCAACCTCCCTGATCTCTTGCGATGTGACCCGGCATTTAGGAGAGAATAGGGTAAAGGCAATTTTACAACTGCAGTAAAACCAGCAAAGTGACCCTCGGACGGCCGCTAATGAGCCCCATCCTGTCTCCCGGCCGAGCGGGCGGCTGCAGCCCCACACGGGAGGCCACGGAGAGCACACGCAGTCCGGGCAGACTCGTGGAGCGTCGCCACAGCCTCCTAATCTCCTGCATCCGGCAGAAGCGATCAGGAGGTACCGCACAGGAAATTATTTCCCTCCTCGTAACCATAGCAACAGATGAGCGCTGCTCTGGCTCAACTTTCCGAGTGAGGGTTTGTCAATGTGGAACCAGACCCTGAGAGCGAGAGCGAGAGCGGGCCCAGCTCTCTCCCAGACAGGCTGAGGGAGAGGACACGTGTGCAGGGGTGGGCGGGCTGTGGGCACAGGCCTGCTGTGGCTACGATGCCAGTCCGGCCCCACGGACTCGGCACAGCGCCGTCACGGCCCCAGCAGACCCCTGCGTGGAAACTGGGAGGTGTGCGGGTCTGGGAAAGGCGGCGCCATCTTGGAAAGGACCGGCAGACCTGGAGTCACCCCACCTGACCCAGGACGTGTCGCGAAGCCACAGACGTCAGGGTGCGAGGCCATGGGGAGGGGTGGACGCGGCTCGGAACAGGAGAGCCTCCGCAATCAGACCCACAAATACGAGGCCCACGGATCTTCAACAAAGGCTCCAAGGCAGTCCAGCAAGGGAAGGGAGACAGGTGAAAACACAGACACCAACCCCTTCCTCACACTGTGCACAAACATTAGTTCAAGATGGATCGTGGATCTAAATAATGAAAGACAGACTCGGGACCACCCAGAAGGGCTTGTGGGAAGGAATCTTTGCAACCTTAGAGCAGGCAGGTTCTCCTTGGAGAGGACGCCTAAGGGACTGGCTGAGGAAAAGACAAATGACAGATTGAGTTTCATCAAAATTCAAGACTTCAGATCTTCAAGACGTGGGTAAGCACACCAAAAGAGGCAACCCACAGACCGGAAAGGAAAAAAAGGCTGTCCGTATATCCACACATATATACAGACATAGATCTTACGTCCGGAACGCATAACGAAGTCTTAGGAAGCAACAATGAAGAGACAAATAACCCAATTAAAGCTGCAAAAGACCTGAGCAGATGCTTCACAAAAGAAGCTACACAAATGGCCAGTAAGAGTGTGACACGACGCTCAGCATCCTGAGTCATCAGGGAGACGGCGCTTCCGCCCACTAGGTGTGCGGGTGGGTGCGGGGTGGGGGCCATGGGCTCCAGGCGCTCCTCCTGCTCAGAGACACCTTGGCCATGTCTCACATCGTTACGTCTACACGGACCCTGAGACCCAGCCGTTCGACTCCCGGCTCCCTGGTATTTACCCAAAAGAAAGGCAAACATTCGTCCCCAAAATACTTGTGCAAGGGTGCCTACAGTGGCTTCAATCATGGCAGTTAAAACTGGCCACAACCCGAACGCACACCAACAGGAAAAGGCACCTTGGTGTGGTCGCGAGCGGACTGCGAGCCGACCAGGAAAGTGAATAAGCTCCCTTAGCAAACCTCAAAGCATCACGTTGAGTGAAAGAAGCCGGGGACGGGATGCAGGCTGTACTAGTCCAAGCATCCATGGAAGACTCGGGGGGGGCCTGTGAGGGCGGGGACACCGCCTCCAGGGCGGCCCACCCTCCGAGGTGCAGGTGCAGCTCACGGGGGTGTCGGTCGCTCTCTACCACCGGGGCCTCGCACGGTACGTTACTTTTATTCCATAACAAACCAGGCCCCGGTGAAGGAGGCTGTGACGACGGCACGGAGGGCCACCCCTTGGAAGGGGCCACGCCCAGGAGCCGTGCTCTGACCCCAGCTGGGCCTTCTGGCCTTGAGGTCAGTGCCCCTGACGGCCCAACAGTGCCCCTGGGGCCCAGCTGCCGTGGCCCTTCGTTCAGTGCACTTGAGCGGTGGCCTTGGGGTCATCGGGAGCTAAGTGTGAATTCAGCTAAGCTGCCACTCAGTGGCACGTGGCCTTAGCTTGGTCCCCTCTGGGCCACAGCTCCCATCTGTAACCAGGGGCCACAGCTCACCTCCCAGTGGCCGGTGCCGGGAGCCAGGGCGCCACACACAGAGCGTAGCCCTGCGTCCAGCTCTGGAGGGCCTGGCGGAGGGCAGGGGCCTGCGGCAAAGCACTCGTTACCCGTCTCCCCCGAGCCGTCCCGTGCTCCCTGCGGCCCTGCCGTCCCTCCGCAGGGCCCCGCACAGGAGCTCGCGCCCCCACTTCCGACCGTCTCTAGATGCACAGCCTCCCACAGCCTCTAGCGGGAGTGTCCTGCGGCCCCGGTGCCCAGGTCCGCCCCCCGTCCCCGCCTCTGGGGCCGGGCCCCCGCTGCAGGGCTCATGGTGACATGGCTCAGCGGCACCAAGCCAGGGCGTGTCCACCCCGCGTGCCCGCGCTTTCCCGTGGGCATCGGTGTGGAGCCCCCGGTCTCCGGGCAGCCTGGCCAGCGCACGCCCCGCCCCTCTCGGCCTGGTGGGCAGGCGGCCCCGGCCAGATGAGGATGCATGGGCAATTTTCTCCCGAAACAAATGGAGAGAAATTGCTCTAACGGGCAAGCAGCCTCGGTTTCGAGCTAATTTCCACATAATACGATCAAATGACTTCCCTTTCCTTTCTGCCGGCTCCTCTGCATAATTTGACAAATTGCACAAGCTATTTGATTCAGGGGCTCAAACATAGGGGCCGATCCTTTTGAATAGTCATGGACCAACGGTGGGGGAGGGGGAGAGAAAGCAGAGGTCCCGCAGGGTGTGGGCGGACTCCAGCCCTGGGAGGGCATCTCGGGGCTCCCCGGGGCCGCTCGGCAGCCGGATCCCGGGTGGCAGGGCCCTGAAGGCCAAGGCTGCCAGCACATTCCACCACCATGTCCCGGCTGGCGCTGGCGAGCGGAGGCCCAGCTGGGAAGGCTGCTGTCCCCGTGTCTGGTTCGCAGTATGTCCTGTGAGGCTTGCCAGCGGGCTCTTGGCTCCGAGTTGGCGCCTGGCACCTCCAGCCTCGCGCCCGGCCAAGACTTGGGCTCGCGCTGGTGCTGCCGATCCCGCCACGTGGTGAGAAAGCGCCGGCCCAGCCAGCACAGGCAGCTGGCACTCTGGTGCCCGCCATCGAGGCCGCCAGAGCCTGCCAGCTCTGCACATTCACGCTTTCCCACCCAGGTCCCCTGGGCTCCGCCGGCACCGGGACCCCAGGCTCACGGCACATGACCGGGCACACCGTGGGCGCGCCTGTGTGCAGCTGGGCTGGGGCCGTGCTCCCACCTGGACACCCCACCCCCACCCCCGGCGTGCAAGTCACACAGAGCGAAGGGAACAGTAGCTTCCAGGGAAGGACTTCTGCCACTCAAGGCGCCGCTGTTAAATTAAGGGAGTGTTTGTTTCAACAATGTTTATTTTAAAACCACACCAGCACCACCATAAACGGGCTATTTCAGCGAGTCTCCAGCCCCTGCCCTTCCCAGCGGGATTCTTGCATTGGGCTGGTGAGCTCCTTCCAGGCATTGCTGTGCAAATGTACGTGAAGAGCAAACACACGCTCATTAGGGCGCTTACGATGGCCCCACTCATCCTGCGGCCCCACACCTGGCATTTGCACTTGACACACACTTCCATTTAAATGGGCAGAGTCACTTCTAACTTGGGAAATCCTCTACTTCCTAAGGTCCCTGGAGGGGACAGTCTGATTCCGCGGTGGGCTCTCCAGGGCAACGGGCTGCACTCGGACCCTCATCAATCACCCCGAGCACAGGACAGTCCACTCTACGCAAAGTCCAGGAGGGCCCAACCCCACAGCCTCCCCCGAGGGCTGCGGGGTTCAAGACCCATGACCCACCACCCCCGCCAGGGGCAGAGAAAGAGACCCAGCAGCAGGTGGCCAAGCAGGAGATACAGAACAGTGGGGGGCGGGGGGGCTCTCCAGGGAGCCGGGGATATGGAGGGAGAAGGATGAAGTCCAAGCCCAGGGCCTGGGTGGGGTCTAGGGTCGGGTGTCCCCAAGGACAGCACTGTGAGGGCCCTGAATGCCAGGTCAGCCAGGAGGCCACAGGCCCCAAGGACAGGGACAGGGAGCCTGGCTGGGCAGCCCCTACCCCTCCAGGCCCGCGGTGGCGAGGGCTGCGGCATGCTCCGGAGATGGAGACGTTCTGGAGGCTGGCATATGCTCGGGGAACGCAAACGGATTGAATATCAGCCTGAGAGAGACATAATTAAGAAGGTAGACGTTGCCAAAACATCTACTGTGTTTCAAAGCCAAAAATGTGTGGCCGGGGGACAGTCTGCTTCTTGGTACCTCTGTCCTCCAGGGTGCGTGTTCGTGAGTTCGTCAGTCCTCCGCAGGCATGGGCGCGCCCCGACGGCCCGCCAGGCCGGGGAGGGGGGCGGGCAGCCCACAGGAAGCCCTCCAAATCCTCGCCGCTGTTGAGAGTGTGCACAGGAGCAGAGGACCTGCGCTGCAGCATGCTCGCCGAAGCGTAACGGGCTCAGGCCAGGAAAGACTTGGGGACAGGATGTTCTGGAAAGCCTCCTGGGTGAGGAGTGCAGTCCGGCAGGACAGGGGGACGGGGTACACTGGAGACTAGGAAGCAGATGTTTTTGGGGAAAGCGGTGAGAGTGCAGGAGCCCAGCTTCCTGAGGCCAGCTGCCCCCCAGCGGTGCACGGGCCGGCGGGGGAGGTCAGGGCCTCCCCAGGGAGACCCCTGGGGCAGCAGCAAGGTCACTTGGCACCACCTCCACACACAGCCCCCGGAGCGCAGACCTGGGCATTTTAGATGGGTCCTGGGACCACCCAGCCTGCACCCTTCTCACTGAGCACTCAGAGACGGTGCCTGCGGGCGCTTCCGTGGGGCACCCATTAGCCCAGTAACGCCCATCCACGAGGCTGCCTGGCCCCAGGGGCCGCCTGGCCACGTGCTCAAGGCACCACTTAAGATCAAGTGACTAAAAACTCACCCTCTTGGCTGACAAGGGGTTAAATCAGCCATGTAATTGCTGGCGACAGCCTTGCAAATGATTTATTGATTTTTTTTTTTTTTAAGTAAAAATATGTCACATTCTCCAGTGTGGATACAGACCAATTACGTGCACCGGCCAACTGGATGAAAACTTCGGAGTTTATACCAGATGCCAGCTCCGACCCCGTGCCAAGCAGCACCGGCGCCGCCAGGACAAAGCGCTGCCACCTGACGTCTCTCTCGAGTTCACGCAGGCCGCCCTCCGGGCCGCGGCGGGCACTGGCGCTGTGCCGGGGGCCCGGGCATGGTGTGCTGGGTGCGCCAAGGCCCAGCAGACGGGCCGCTGCCCCCAGTGGGCCAGAGGCTGCAGAGGCCCCAGGAGAAGCGGACAGGAGGCTGGGCTCTGTTGGGGTCCCCGGTCGTGGTGCGTGTGGGGGTCCACACGGCGCGGGGCGTCCAGACAGGCCCTCAGAGGATGAGGACCACCAGCCGGGGGAGGGGCGGAGGAGCCGCCGGGCGTGAGAGGCCTGCGGTGAGCGGGCCCGGAGCCCATGAGGGCAAGAGCCAGGGGCTCGGGGGTCCCTGCAGCTGCAGCGCCCCATCCTGTGGGTTAGGACCCCAGAAGGTTTGAGCAGCAGAGACTGGTCCCCAGCTGTGTCCTCTGATGCCCACGTCCAGCCACAGAGGGAGTGGCCAACGGGCCGTGGACCAGCCACGCGCTGGACGATGACTCCAGTGCCCGTGGGAAGGAAGGGGATTCTGACACAGGCTACAGTGTGGACAGGCCTAAAAACATGACTCTGGGTAAAAAAAAGCCAGACGCAAAGCCCACCGACCACACAGTTTCATTTCTGGGAGACATGCAGACGGAAGAGAGGCTGGCAGTGCCCAGGGCTGGGGCAGGGGGCACGGCGTCCCCTTACACGGTGACACTGGCATTCTGGAGCTGGATGGTGGTGGCTGCACACAGTGTCAGTGCCCTGAGCACTCTGGGGGGTGGGGGCGGGGAGGAGGAGGGGCCATGGGCAGAGTCGGTGGTCCCCGAGGCCAGGCCAGGACAAGGCAGGAGCCAGAAGACAGCGAGACAAGCCGAGGACCTTCCAGGGCGAGGCCCCGCAGAGATGGAGGCACAGCTCGAGTGGGGAGGGACCCCGGCGATGGTGGGTTCTGGAATCCAGGTTTCATGGGCAGTGGACGCAGCACCAAGGGGGTGGTGCCAAGGCAGAGAGTGTGTGCGGGCAGGCGCCGGGCGTCTGGCGGTGCAGCGAGGACAGCCCCTGCGCCCCACCCTCTCCCCGGGGGTGTCTCCTGCGCTCACCCCGCCACCGTCCACACGTCCGTGCAGGCAGAAGTGTCTGTCTGGGGGTCTGCCTTCATCGGGTGGTTGGTTTCAAAAGGGGGCTCACGTCGGGGGGTGGTCTCCCCCCAGTCTGCAGGCCCCTCCCCAGTGCGCCCCTGGCGGCTTCACAACTTCCCTGCCCTGTCTTGGGGCCTCCCCAGGTCACGTGGACCCCAAGCCTCCTGGAGCTCATCCAAACCCTGGCTCCTGAGGTGGTCTTCCCACAACCAGAGCCCCTGCCCGCCTGCCGGGTGCAGGGGAGGGTCTCCACCCAGCCCCCCTCCCCCCGTCTCCCGTCTCCAGCCCCACAGCCCTGAGCTGCTCACCCAGGTCTCTATCAGGGTCTGTGGCTCCCAGCGCTTCACCCCAGTGTGGCTGCTGCCTGTGGGGGCTCCTCCCACACCTCCACCCTCCACCCTCACCCATGGGGACAGGGGTCTTAGCTCCCAGCACCACTTCCCTTCTCCCCCAGGCAGCCAGCTCTTCTGTCCTGGGTGGAAGGGAGGCCTGTGCCCTGGTCCTGAACCCCGGGTTCCGGGTGAGCCCCTTGGGGGCCCCTCCGCACCTGTGGTGACTGGGGAAGCCCCCCACAGCCCTCCCCTCGAGGAACACGGGTCGTGGCCCCAACAGCACCTCCCCGGGTGCTTCCTGGAGGTGAGTGAGTCTTCAGAGCCCAAAACCAGTTTTTAGACATTTCTTCTGAAAATTCACAGGCACTCGGGATGCCTGGGTGGCCCAGCTGGTCAAGCGGTGCACTCACTCTTAATCAGCTCAGGTCACAATCTTGTGGTTGGTGAGATCCACGGGCTCAGAGCTGACAGTGAGGAGCCTGTTTGGGATTCATTCTCTCTGTCTCTCTGTTTCTCTGTCTCTCAAAATAAACATTTTTAAAATAAAGAAAAGAAAACGCATAGGAGCTGTGCTTTCCAGCCCACCTGGTGTGTGTTCTCTCGGGAACGAATCCCAGCCTGGGTCGGAGCCTCCTGACACCCGCGGTCTTCACGGAATGGAGCCGGAAGCCCCCTGAGCAGTCACGTGGGGGGTTAAGCTACACCCGCCTGTGGCTGAGACACACAGAGGCGACCTGGCTTCTGGGCATTCTGGGATGGACGCCCGTCCTTCCCGTGAGGACCCCGCTGGGGTGACAAACAGCTCATTCCGTCGGCATCCGTAGGGACCTCTCAACCGGCTCTTGGGATGAATTATCTGACTTCAGGAATGTCTTCCCACCCTGGTCCCCTGTGAGCTGGGCTCTGCTGGATGGGGACCCGGGGGGTGGGGACCCAGGGTGGGGGGTTCTCAGGGTGCACATCTTGATTTCTGGTCCAATATACCAGGAAAAGAACAACGACCATTCGCCACTTCAGAGTAGAAAACTAAGGCTCAGAGGGGTTACGTCACGCGGAAAGGCTCACACAGCACCGCTGGGCCATAACCAGTTCCACTGGCTCCCAGGCCCCAGGAGGGCTGGCCTCACAGGGGTCTCCCAGCTACGCTGGCCTGGCCTTTCTGTCCCTCCACCCGGAACCGTCTCTCGTGCCTGCTGGCCCAGGGAGGCTCGTTCACGATAGGCCTGTGGACTCTCCGCTCAGCCGCCTGCTGAGACCCACTCTGCTTCCTGCACATGCACCGGGGGACCCGGAGATGTGAGGGCGGGAGAGGAGCTTGACCTTTGCACAGGACGAGCCCTGAGCCAGGAGCCGAGGACACGGGACACGCCTGGCCCAGCCTCGGCCCCCAGGATGCTCACACAGCGTCGGGTGACGAGAGGTGCGCAGCGGCCATGCACCCCACTTGGGATGTGGTGGAGGGAGGCCCAGAGGGCGCTGGGCCCCAGAGAGGCTCCTGACGCAGCAGGGCATCCAGGAAGACTTCCTCGAGGAGATGGCATGTGGACGTAGGGCTCGGGGAACGGGACTTGCCTGTGAGCCGCGGGGGCGGGGGCGGGGCCTCCTCCCTGCGGAGTCATCTGCTTCTGTGCCATCGGTCTCAACCACCCGCAGGCCACCGCCGTGTGCCAGCGCCTAGGCACGGGGCCCAGGGTGAGGGGCAGTTGGCAAAACGCTAATGAGAGTCTGAAAGCTGTCAGTCCGCCAGACAACTCCAAACGGCGGCTGGACCTCTGGCTCCGTCATCGGGGAGCCCAGGCTCCGAGGGAGTCACCAGGGCAGTTCCGATGAGCATCTCTGCAGCACCTTCCGGCAGCCACCACGCTGAGCCTCCAGTACAGGCTGACTCGTTGCGTTTTGCTGCTTGGCTTCTGCAGACACAAGGGGCTGCTGGTCCTCAGGTCCTCCCACCAGGGTCCTCAGTTTCCCCCTCTGCACAGCAAAGATGTACCTCGTGGCGTCCACGACCCCCAGGCTCTGGCTTCGTGCTGTGGCAGCGCTGGCGTTGCAGAGCCTGAGAAGCCACCACGTGGAGACGCTCGGGCTGGAGCCAGCCCTCGGCCGGCCCCCCGGGGCCCTGCTCCCCCAGAGGCGCGGTGTGCGAGTCGCCTGGCCCCGGGCGTCCTGGGGCAGGGAGGGGCCAGGCGAGGCCCGGAGCCCGGCTCACACTCGGCCTGGGCGCGGCCTCCACACTGTCCGGAGCACGGAGGCCTCAGAGGGACAGACCCCGGGAGCAAAGGGATGAGGGAAGGTGACCCCGGCCAGGGAGGGAAGGGCGGAGGAAAGCCCTCCTGGGGCAGCACCTCGGTTACCGCTGGTGCAGAGGGTTGAGAAGGTGTGGGCAGGGCTGCGGCCTTTGCTCGGCTGGGAAGCGGGATGAAACAGGCTCTCCTGGGTCCCAGGCAGATCTCCTGGGTGAAGTGTCCCAAGGGGAGGGTTTGGGAGCAGGAGGCAAAGGCTGAGGGGACGATGGGGATCGGGGGTATTGGCTTCGTGGAAAGAGCTCCCCCGGGTCGCTGGGGTCCCGTTCTCTGACCCCCCCGCCCCCCATCCAAGTAGGCAGAGTGCCGGAAGCTTCTCCTCCCCACTTTCCCTCCCCTCCCTGGAAAGCTTCCGTGAGGCCCTGAAAGGACCCCACCTCTTCAAGCCCAGGGCTACTCGGGGCATCAGGCGACCCTGGTCCCGTTGCACAGGACACGCACTGCTCCGCAGCCGCCTGCCTCCCGCGGGCCGCGCCCTGGGGGCGTCTCCCAGACACCAGCACGCGGGCAGCTTCCAGAAGGCGCAGCGGCGCGCCACCGAGCAAGCCTGTGCCGTCGCCGAGTCCGCGGGCGGCCAGGGGAGCCCAGGCCCTCGCCCGGATCTGCCCCTCCTCGGGGACCCACTGCTCCGGGCCCTTCAGCTCCCGCCCCGCGGTGGGAGCCCCCGCGGCCGCGCTTCCGCCAGGGCCGCTCTCGGCCTCGGCTGCCTGACGGCGGGCTCACCGCCCGGCTGGCGGGGCCCGGGGGACGCGGCCTGAGGCCGGATCTCCGGCTCCGTCTGGGGTGCCTCGTGCCGGGAGCAGCGCGCGCCCGCCCCCCGCCCGTGGGAGCCTGTGCGGGCGGCCGCCAGCCGGGCCTCCGCGCCGGCACCGCGTGGGCGCCGGAAGCAGGGCGGCCGGGCCGCGCTGTGCCCTGGGGGGGCGGGGGGACAGCGCCCCCTGCCGCTCGGTCCTGCTCCCGCAGCCCAGGAGGCGTCCACCCCCGCGGCCGCCGACTGCGTCGTGCGGGCGCGCGGGGTGAGGGGGTGCTACGCCGCACGCACACACCCGGACGGCGCGCGCTCACGCACGGACGCACACACCCGGACGGCGTGCACGCACACACACGGTCGGCGCACACGCACAACGGACATAAAGACACACACACACACAGACGGCACACACACACAAACGGACACACAGACGGACACAGACACACACACATACAGATGGCGCGCGCACACACACACACAAACGGACACACAGACACACCGTGTGTGTCCCCCGAGTCTTTACCGCGCGCACACACACACACAAACGGACACACAGACACACCGTGTGTGTCCCCCGAGTCTTTCCTGAGGCCGTTTGGGGAGCAAGTGTGTGGGGGGACGCTGAGGCCTTTTAGGGTCCGTAGACACCGGCCTTGAACTGAAGGTGGCCCTGGGAACCCAAACGCGGCCCAGCCCCTCGGCCCAAAGCGGCACTCGCAGCGGTCAGGCCTTCACTGCTCAGTTCCCTCGGACGCCGAGCTGCGCCCCACCACGCTCTGCCTGCCCCCACAGTTCCGGAACATTGACATTGGAAGGGAAGTACTTTGCAATGGGCAGAATGGAAACCCGGTGGCTTCTCCACCCGTGGACTGGGGGCCGTGGCAGCCACTCCCTTACTCCTCAGGGCCCGAATGGGAACCCTAGAGCCTCCTGCCTGGGGTCAGGAAACGGGGGCAATGCCAGCCCCCCGGAGGGTGGCAGGAGTCACTGCCAGGCTCCAGGCGTGAAGGCAGAGCAGGGAGGGTGCCCCACGGCGCCCCAGCCGGCTCGCCACCTGGGAGCCCCCCGCCCCAACTCCGAACGCAGGCTCTGTACGCAATGATCCACACGGCTCCTCGCCGCCGGGACCCCACACCCGCAGCCCCCCACTCTCGACCACGACAGGCTCCAGGGGCCCCCCTCGCACGGGGCCTCACCTGGTCCCCTGCACCGAAGGCCTCACGCCGCCCGCGTCCCCGGAGGGCAGGTGGGAAGAACTTGAAGCACTCGAACCAGAAGAGGGGAAATACACCCCACGGAGCGCCGGGGTCGGCCCGTCAGGGAGGTGGGCAGCCCCTCTCGTCCCACAATCCCTCGCACACACACCCCCTTTCCAAACTGCTGAGCCGCGGCAGCGCTCGGCGGCCGCCCTGTCCCGGCGCCGGTCCCGACTCCTCTCCGTCCTTCCCTGAGGACCCCTCACTGCCCTGGGGAAGGACGCCTGGTGCCGAATTTGTCTGAAAGTGTGTTTTCTCACCTGCGTTCTCGAAGCGTATTCTCCTGGAAAGGAGTCAATATTTTCAGTTGTTTTTTCTCGGGTTTTCTAGGATAGCAGGATGGTCTCCTGGGTTCCCGTGTCTCTGTGGGGAAGTCAGTGCTGTGTTTCTCCTGCCCTTTAGAAGGTAGCCTCTTCCGGCGGCCGAGGGCATTTTCTCTGTGTCTTTTGTTTTCACGTTTTAATATGAGTTGGGGGAGGGGGCCTGGGGGGCTCCGTGGGTTGAGCGTCTGACTCTTGATCACGGCTCAGGTCATGATCTTAGGATTCGTAAGATCAAGCCCCACGTCGGGCTCTGTGCTGACAGCGCGGAGCCTGCTTGGGACTCTCTCTCTCTCTCTCTCTCTCTCTGCCCCTCCCCCGCTCATACCCACACTCGCTCTATCTCTCTTTCAAAATAGATACAACAGACGCATGAGGAGCCTGGAGGGTTGCTGGCTGTGTGTCCCCAGCTGGTGTGGCAGCGTCTCCGGTACCCGCAGCCGGAAGCTGTACTGGGGGCCCTGAAATTAAACTCTGAACCCGCTTCCCTGCGGCCCCCAGGCTCCGCCTGTGACGGAGGAGCTTACAGGAGCGGTGGTGCAGACGTGGACGCATCAGCAGGTGTGTGGAGCGAGGCTGAGTGTCATCCGGCCCCCGGGGCCGGGAAGCACGGTCCTTCCTGCCCCTTCCAGCTCCCGGGCCGTGCCAGGCACTGCCCCATCTTCACACGGCCCTCCCTCCGTCTCCCCCGTGTGTTGTAAGGACACCTGTCATTGGGTTGGGGACCATCCAGGTAATCCAGGACGGTCTGCTCATCCCAAGTGCTGGGGGGACCAAATTCCCCTCCAAACCCGAGACCCAGGGGCGGGAGAGCAGCAGAAGAAGGTGTGTCCCTGGGTCCCTCCGCACCGGGCTCCCAGCCACGCCCACCCCCTCCTTGCCCACGTGGGCCCCTGGGCTCCGGTCCAGGATGATGGCAACGCCCAGCTGTGGCCTGACTGTGACAGATGTCAGGGGCAGACACACACTGGTCGAGGGACCAAGGACGCCCCGTGCCGCCCCCCAGGGCAGCCCCCCAGGGACTCCACTGTCACCTGGGGCCGAGCCCATGGGTCTCTGCTTCTGTCGTCCCTTCCTGTGCCCGGCTCCCGCAGCCCCCGGTCTCCGACAGGCTCACACCCAACAGTGACTCAGACAGACCCAGAATGAGAGCACTTAGAAGTGTTTTAAAATGTGACCCACGCGTGGGCGGCCCCGTCGGTTGAGCGTCTGACTCGGTCTCGGCTCAGGTCATGATCTCACAGTTCAGGGGTTTGAGCCCCACGTCAGGCTTGAGGAAATCACAGAAAATAAGATAAAAACAAGTACGACGTAAAAATAGTTAGGAGAAGGGACACAGAGCTCAGACAGAGAAGACCTGCCCCGTGCATAACTGATGTTTCTGAAGAAGAAGCCAGAAAACAGAGGACAGGGGAAAGCAGGCTGGGGCACAACGAAATCTACGTTCCTGACCTCAGAATGAAATCTGAGGTTCACAAGAGCTCACGCCCCGCGCGGGAGGCTGATACACAGCAAGACGTCCCCAGCATTAGGGGACTCCAGGGCTCGGGCGCTGACGGCCAGACCGTCACCTCCTATGTGAAGACGAGTGTACGACGTGGGGCCCAAGGAGTCTGTGCCCGTGTGCAGGTGCGCAGGGCCGGGCACGCCCGGGACCCTGGCATGCGGCCCCGCAGGGTCATCAGGACACCCTCACTCTCCACAGCGCTCATGCGGGCGCGAAGGGGTGCTGTCCAGGGTGTTACAGCAACGAGAGACGTGGGACAGGATGGTGTGTGAGGTCAACGTGTCCGGGCGGGTTATGAATCGGGGACCATAACGAGGTCGCATAGACGAACAAATCCCCTTGTCTCAGGAATCACACGGAACCGTTTAAAAAGGGCCCCCCTCGGGGCGCCTGGGTGGCTTAGTCGGTTAAGCGTCCGACTTTCGCTTAGGTCATGATCTCGCGGTTCGTGGGTTCGAGCCCCGCGTCGGGCTCTGTGCTGACTGCCAGCTCAGAGCCTGGAGCCTGTTTCAGTCTGTGACTCCCTCTCTCTCTGACCCTCCCCTGCTCACGCTGTCTCTCTCTCTCTCTCTAAAATAAATAAAACATTTAAAAAAAAAAAGGGCCCCCCCTCTGTGTAAGTTATCTTCAAGGTGTTCAGATATCCTAGGGGTGTTTGTGCGAGACAACAAATGAGAACACAAACAGAATAAAGTAATAGGTGAACCTGATGAGGGGCATGCGGCTGTCCCCTGGGCTATTTATTTTTAAGTTTATTTGTTTAGAGACAGAGAGTGTGCACAAGCAGGGAAGTGGCAGGGAGAGAGGGAGGGCAGGCTCCCAACTGTCAGCACGGAGCCCAGGATGGGGCTCGAACTCGCAAACCGTGAGGTCATGACCTGAGCTGAGATCAAGAGTCAGACGCTCAACCGACAGGGCCGCCCGTCCCTGTGCTGTGTTTGTTTTTGCTACTTCTGTGTAAGTTGGACATCGCTTCCAAATAAAACAATGTAAAGAGGGGACAGGGGGCTCCAGGTTGGACAAGCCTGCATGGCCGGCCCGTGCGCGAGGCTCCCGACAGTCACACGTGGCGACACCCAGTCACCGAGCACGGACGCAGAACCAGAGGCCGGGCCGAGCTGGGAAACGGTGGCCTGAACTGGCCGCAGCCACACGCTCAGGACTCCGGTCAAGCGAATGACATACAAGCACAGAACTCGGTTGATGAACTCGGGGTGATGGAGGGGAGGGAGTCAAAGCGACTTCCAAACCAGACACATTTGGTTTAAGAAAACAGTGGCTCCTTTTACGGATCCTCGCGGGACCTGGGGGCCACTACCCCAGGGTGGGGACGACACTTTTAAGCATTCCTTCAGTTGTGACATTCATGCCTGTGACACGCCACGTCCTTCCCCATACACCCGATCCCGTGGCTCGGGCGGTCTCCATCTGCACCTCCCGCGGTCCGTCCCCGCTGTGCCTTGCGGAGAGAGGACCTTCGGGGTGTGGACTGTCTGGAAGGGAGGGGGGCCGGTTGGGAACTTCCCCTTCCGTTGTCTGACCACTGGGCCCTCTTAGGAGGAGACGCTTTTCTTACCAAAACCACAGGGGGGAAGGCGAGCATGCTCACACCTCCATTCCGAGTCCGGGAGGCCAGGGCACGGCCGGGCCTTGCCGGGACTCGGGGCTCTGCCCGCACAAGGGGGCTGCGGAGTCCCTGCCAGCCGACCGCCCGCACACCCGCCAGGGTCAGGCCAGTACCCCCAGCACTCACATCCTGGAAGCCAAGTGTGTGGGCGACGGGCGTCCTTCACCTCAGAGGAAAGGCGTGTGCTTCCCCAACGCTGAACTTCAAACACAGACCTTTACGCGCAGTTCAGTTACCAAGTCCACGTTTCACGCAACGGGCCTTCACGAGGGCCGCAGCAGGGCTTCCCTGTCCGGTCCAGCGGCCGGTTTGCAGAGCAGTTTGACAGAGAGCCTGAGCGGTCAGAGCACAGCCCCCGCGTGACCCACACGGTCTCTGGTCACGGAAACCTTCTGTTCGTGGGCCCCGCTGCCGCCCAGAATGAACCACTCCTGACTCACTGGTGCCAACCGGAAGCCATGCCTCCCCAGGCCCGTAGTCCCCTGCCTTCCTGTGCCCCCGGCTGCCATGTCCCTCTTCTTCCCCTCAGTCGGCCTGCCCCCCGGGCTCCTCCGCCCTGACGGCCCCCTGGGCTGCAGGATGTTCTAGTCCGTCACCGCTGGCGCTGGACGGGTCCCCTTCACTCTTACCTGACTTCATGCTAATGAGGTGGCCCGGGGGTCACTACAGAGCCCCAGGGTGGGGGCTGGTGGCCTGAGGAGCAAGGTCCACCTCCATCCCCCGACCTCGGGGAGGGCGTGGGGGTTGAGTCAGTCACGGACGGCCAGTGATTTAATCTATCGATCGTGACCACAGGATGGAACCTCGAGGAAAACCCTAAATAACGGGTTCAGAGAGTCTCCTGGTTGGTGAGTGCATCCATGTGCCGAGGGCATGGCAGGCCCCAGAGTCCACAGGGCCTCCCGCGTCTCGCCCTCGGTACCTGTTTACCTGGCTGTTTGCCCGTGCCCTTCACCACGGCCTGTAGACTAAACCGGTGCCGCGAGCTCCTTGCCTCCCTGGGTCCTGTGAACGGTTCTAGCAAAAGGCCAAACCCAAGCACACAGTCGCGGGAACCCCTGACTTGTATCTGGTTGGTCAGAAGTATGGGGTGGCCCCGCTTGTGACAGGGGTCTGGAGTGGAGGCGATCAGGTGCGACCAGACCCTTGACTTTTGGGGTTCTGGGCCCGGGCCAGGTAGTTAGGGTCAAGGCTAAATCGTCGGACACCCTTTGGCATCTGCAGAGCATTGTGGGATTGTCTGGTGAGGAAAGCCCCACACATTTGGTGCCTGAAGTGCTCTGCGTACGTAAAAACACCCCGGTGGCAGGAGATGTTGCTCTCAGACTCCCCTCGATCCGATGACCTCGACAGTCTTGAAGAATACCGGTCAGGTGTTTCCAAATTCTGCTGGGATTTGGTGTTTTCCTCGTGGTTGACTGGTGCTGTGTGTCTGGGAAGTTATCACGGAGATGGTCACATCATGTCCAGGAGCACACAGTCCACGTGCCCCGTCGCTGCCTCGGCCACCAGGCAGGGGTGTGTCTGCCAGCCTTCTCCACTGGACGGTGGCTCTTTCTGCCCCGTCCACGCCGTCCTCTGGAAGGAAGTCACTCTGTGCAGCCCACACCTGAGGGACGGGGCCACCCCGTGGTGGGGAACCGTCTGGAGGAGGGCACCTGCATAGATTATGTGGAATTCTGCTGCTGGAGATTTCTCTCCCCTCCCCCGTGTGCTTACTCAGTCGTTCGAATCGGTTTAGCCCCTGGATATTTGTGTTAGTGTTCAGGATTATGACCCATCGCTGCGTGTTTTGTTGATCGGACTGCTCTGGGCTCGGGCCCAGGCCCCACACCCCGCGGTGCGCCCTCTCCGGGGAAGAGCTCGTTGGTCAAACCCTTCCTCGCCGTTCCTTGCGCAGCTCGTCTTGTGCGTTTCCCGGACCAGCCCTGGGATCAGCCATTTCTCCAAGGGGCCCTGTTTGCTTTTCCTGGAGAACAGAGCTGAGAAGCCGAGAGCCGGACACTGGGTGTGCTCAGTGCCATGGGGATGACACTGCTTCTCGGCCTCTCTGCCGACAGGCACGTGCACGTGTGCTAATCCGGTGTGGGTACGTCTCTGTGAATGATTCCGTAGCAGTCGTTTGCATGCAAAGTGTGCTAAACCCGAGTACGTGCAGACACTCCCCCCTGCGACCTACACCCATGCGTCATCCTCACCCTGCTTCTCTGGAAATCCTCCCTGCGAGGCGAGAAGTCTGCCTCCTGTTTGCCCCCGAACTGCTTTCGAATCCGGTCTGTCTACGCATACCGTGACAGGGGGCTGTGCCCCAGGACTCCCACGGACAGCGGCTTTACCAACCCGAGTCCGGTTCCCACCCATTTCCCGAGTTACTTAGGCCAGCTCCTTCCCGCCCACTCCCCCTGAGTGGGGCTGTCCCACACGTGCGTGTCACAGTTAAACCCTGTTGTCACGGGGTGTACCCCTTCCTGGGAGCCCTTAAACCGTAACCCTGCATGGTTGGTGTTTAAGTAGCGTGCATAAGGGTCGCTCAGGGCTGTCTAGTTCTATGGTTTTGGCCAACGCGTGATGTTCCTGTGCCCACATTACAGGGTCCTGCCATGCGGGTCCTGCCTGCGTGCCATCCGCTAAGCCCTCCTTCCCCCAGACCTAGTGACCACCGACCCGTTTAGGGACCATAGTTTTGCCTTTTCCAGAATGTCATATAGTTGGAATCAGTGTGTCACCTTTCCAGACCGGCTTCTTTCACTTATTGGTGTGCACGGAAGGTTTTTCGTATGTTCATGACTTGATAGCTCATTTCTTTCCTTCGCCGAGTAATCTTCCGCGGTCTGGAAATGGTCTCCTCGCGGACTGCAGATCTTGTCTGCCTCCAGTTTGGGGCGATGATGTGAAAACTGCCGTAAACATTCAGGTGCAGGTTTGCGTTGATGTGCGTTTTCACGGGAGTTGGGTAAACACTGAGGGGTGCAGCTGCTGGCTGGTGTCGGAACGTTATGTTTAGCTTGTAAGAAAGTGCAGAACTGTCTTCCAGAGCAACTGCCCCAGTTTGCCACGAATAAACATTCCCACCAGCCACGAATAAACATTCTCGTGGCTCCGCATCCTTGCCAGCACTCAGTGCTGCCAGTTTCTCTTTCTGTCTCGGCCGTGATAATGGCTGTGGGGCGGCATCTCTTTGTTTTCATCTCCAGCTCCATAAGAAGAGATGGATGTGCATCTTCCCTGCCATCTGTGTGTCTCCTTTGCTGAGCTGTGTATTTAGCTCTTCTGCCCATTTGTAATTGGGATCTTTGTGTTCTGGTTGCTGAGTAAGATTTCTGTATATATTTTTGGACAGAATTGAGAGACTGAACACACAGATGGACAAACTATATAGACAAGCGGGATGGTGGCCCGCAAGCTGCAGCTGCCGCAGTCTACGGTGGCCCACCTGCTGTAAGGTGGACCTAGAGGAAGTCAGACCACCCCAGCAACAATCCCGGAAACCAACCAGCCCCCGTAGCAATCAGCCCCAAATAGCCAGGGCTTTATTTACAACTGACACTTCCTTAATTTTTGTCCCTATTTCCAATTTAGGACCAATCAGAGAAAGCCACATCTGCTTCCCTGAGCAGCCACGTGGGTTTCTTGCTCCCTCAGCAGCCGCTTCTAGAGCCCAGCGTCCCGGGCTTGGTCGGGTTGGCCAGAGCTGCTCACCTGACCTGAGATTTCCCACAACAAACTTTTCCCACTCCCGTCGGCTTTGCGTGTCCGTCAAACACGAGCAATGTGTCTCTTGCTATAACAAACTTTGAACAAATAGCCTTTGCCTTTTCTTATTTAGTTTGTCTTCCTTCATTCCCACTGAGTCCTTTATCAGATATGTGCTTTGCAAAGATTTTTTTTCCTCTGTCCTCAGCTTGCCTGTTCGTTCCCTTAACAGTGTCTTTCTCAGAACATAAGTTTTAAATTTTAATGAAATCCAACTTCTATTTTCCTTCATGGGTCAAGCTTCTTATCTAAATGTCATTGCCAGATCCAAGGTCCCTTAGAATCCCCTATGTCATCTTCTAGAAGTTTTTAAATTTTACATTTTAGGGGCACCTGGATGGCTGAGTCAGTTGAGAATTCGGCCTCGGCTCAGGTCACAGTCTCTCAATTCGTGGGTTCAAACCCAATATTGGTCTCTGTGCTGACAGCTCAGAGCCTGGAGCTGCTTCAGGTTCTGTCCCTCTCTGTTCCTCTCCTGCTCATGCTTTGTCTCTATGTCTCAAAATAAATAAACATTTTTTAAAAAGTTTTACAGTTTGCATTTAGGTCTATGACCCATTTTGAGCATTTTTTTTTTTTTTTTTTTGCGAAGGATGTAAGATCTCTGTCTAGATTCTTTTTGTGTATGTGGGTGAATGTCCAGTAGTTCCATTCACCATGTGTTGATAGGTCTACCCTTTTCCACTGTACTGCATTTGTGCCCCTGTGACAGATAAGTTGGTTATATTTGTGTGAGTCAACTTCTGAGACTGCTGTTCTGTTCCATCTGTACATTTTATATATTTCTGGATTTCACTGGCTAATATTTTGTGGAGGATATTTGCACCTATGTTCATGATTTATTGGTTTGTAGCTTTCTTTCCTTCTGCCCTCTTTATCTGCTGTTGCCATTAGGGTAATATTTCCCTCATAGAATAAATTAGGAAGTGTTCCCCCTGTTTCTATTTGCTGGAAGAGACTGTAGAAAATTGGTACCATTTCTTCCTTAAATATTTGGTAGATTTCACCAGTCAAGCTACCGGGGCCCAGGGCTTTTTTTCCAGAAGACTATTAATCATAGATTTAGCTTCTTTAATAGACAGAAGCCTATATAGATTATCTGTGCCTCTTTGTGTGAATTTGGGTAGTTTGTGTCCTTTAAGAAATCAGTCAGTTTCATCTAAGTTATCAAATTTGTGGGCATAGAGTCATCCATAGTATCCTTTTAATCCCCATGGGATCAGAAGTGGTCATTATGGCTCAGGAATCCTTTGAATTAACAGGGTGACACCCACCCGGGCCTGGGTCCAGGGCTTGTGCATTGGTCTCAGAAGGTCTGGGGCCACCTTTCCAAAGTCTAGCATGGGTTCCTGGATGTGCTCTGACCTTGCCTTGTTATTGAGTTTATTTTATTCCCAACAATAACCTCCCCATTTTGAATTAGCTTCTGGTATAACGTTGGATTCAAACCTTCCCCTTCAGTTTCATCCAGACCAAGGTGGTCTCCTGGCCTCCCTGTGGCTCTACTTTGAGTCAGAACCATCCTCAGGATGGGCGCCACATCCAGGAGCATGGAGATGCGGGTCAGCGAGGCGGGAGGGGCCCAGGACGAGGCTCTTCTGCGTTAGTAGCATCACCAGAAATGATGTGGAGGTAGAGGCCCGGGGGGACAGGCAGCCCCACCTGAAGGGAAGTGACCAGAGCTTGGAGGAGTGACTCTCAAACTTGTCTGCAAGTTGGAACTTTAGAAAAATGCTGATGTCCAGGCTCTGTGCCAGAAGATGCTCACTTAATTGGTCTGGGGAGCAGCCTCTGTTCAGATACATTGGAAAAAGGCCCAAGCACAGGCACTGACTACGTCTTGGGATATTTCATCCATATGTGTCCCCAAATAATGAAAAGGATGGGAAGAAGGAATGTGTTGGGACATCTTGGGTGGTCACGCCTTAGGAAGCCAAAGGGCTTCATTTGCAGTATGACAATGTTGCCTTCTTCACCTGTGAAGTCATCTATTGTCATCAGGAGAGTCTGGCACAGCTGGTATAGACCGTTCCAACCCTGTGAGGTCATTGATAGAAGTTCTAACATGCTAAAGAGAACAAAACAAGCCTGATGGCTCTCACTCAGCCTTCGAAACATTATTTTACTAAACTTCTCGGCAGAAATGAAAGAAAGCATGTGCCTGGGGGCCTGAATGAGAAAGGAGTCCTTGGATGTCATTGCTGTCAGTCTGCTTGGGTGTAAAAGAAACAACGCCCGCAGGAAGGGGAAGCGATGCGGGGTTGTTTGCACAGGGCTCGACTACAGAGGCACCTGGTTTTGCCTTTTCCTGCCTGGAGTCTGTGGTCTGGCTTCAATCCCAGATAAATGTCGGAAGGAACCCAGAACAAGCTCTAGAGTGTCTGAACGCAGCCAAACAAACAAAAACGCTACTATGACGTTAAGAGAAATGAACAGAATGCGTGGGCTTGTCTGCCTGAAAGGTCCAACAGTAGTGACTTCAGGCATAGCTGAATCAAGGTACTCTGTGATCTGCCATCAACCTGCCTCCACCTGCCTCCACCTTTGCTTTCTATTGTCCTCTACATTGGCCACCTCCTCCCCCAAGGTCTCCGTTCACGGTAGCAAATGGTTTCTGTCATTGCCAGAACCAGGTCTTCCCAGCTTGGCAGCCCCAAGGGGATAGGAACGTGTTTGCTTCTCACCTTTCAATGTCCATTTCCTCTTCTATTGGAACGGAATTTTGAGCAAAGCCCATAAACCCAGTTACCTATTGACTATCTACCCAGGCCTGCTGGAGTCTTCTGTGAGCTTCCCTGGATCTATTTGTTATCCCTCTCCACCCTGCTGTCTGCCCTACTTGAGGAATAGCCACAGACTCCCTGACCCCTGTGTTCTAGAAGGGTCTGGTCAAGAAGAGGCTCCAGCAGGAAACGGAGGTCACATTATTTATTCCTCAAGCTGGCTGTGTTGCTTCTCCAGAGTTCACATAGCCTGTCACAGCGGCCCTCCCCACCTAGCGTCTGACTTTCGCTTAAGTCATGATCTCGCGGTTCGTGGGTTCGAGCCCTGCATCGGGCTCTGTGCTGACTGCCAGCTCAGAGCCTGGAGCCTGTTTCAGTCTGTGACTCCCTCTCTGACCCTCCCCTGCTCACGCTGTCTCTCTCTCTCCTAGAAATTAAAAAAAAAAATCTAAATGCTGATTATTGCACTGGATGCACAAGGAAATGCACAGAAACTAAGTGGGGAACCCCCAGGCCACGCCCTGAAAGGAAGAGGTGTGCATCCCACCACACATCTTGTTTGGAAAGTGGATTCAGTGAAAAGCCGGAAAGCCATCTAGGACGCATGGATGAGAACAACATCTGAGGAATGGTGGAACATTAAGATAAGAAGACCCAGGACTCCTCTACACTCCATAAACCAGGTCGGATGAAGCTATTATTGGGGTATTTCAGCCATGAGAATTTCGGGCCTCTGTCCCTGCAGCTGAACCCACGTTCCAACCCCACAGTGACCCTTTCTCAATAGCTCCTGTCAATGTTCCAGAATTGTCTCTCTGGCCTTGAGCCACATCTTCAATCACAATCTAATCATTATGGCCAAGGAAATGGACTATCCTTACTGGCCAAGCCTGGGTCCGTCCCTGGAGCTGGAGCTCTGTTACAAGTACTAGCGGGGATTCGTGCTGGGTGAACCGAAGCAACTGCTCCTTGTCGTTGTGACCACGGTCACACTGAGCACCTCCTCTGTGCCAGGCACCTCATACCCATGGTCTCACTGTTGTTTTGTTTTATTCTTAGTTCTTGTCATTCCATGGGCCGACTGGGCTTGTTTGGGCAGTTCTTGCCTGGGCCTCCTGTCAGTTGCAGTGGAGGGTCAGGCTCGGGGGGCTGGCCATCCAAAATGGCAGCAGTCATGGGGCGCCTGGGTGGCTTAGTCGGTTAAGCGTCCAACTTTCACTTAGGTCATGATCTCGCGGTTCGTGGGTTCGAGCCCCGGGCTCTGTGCTGACTGCCAGCTCAGAGCCTGGAGCCTGTTTCAGTCTGTGACTCCCTCTCTCTCTGACCCTCCCCTGCTCACGCTGTCTCTCTCTCTCTCTCCTAGAAATAATAAACATTTAAAAAAAACAAAAAACAAAATGGCAGCAGTCAAAGCTGGAAGTGCAGCTGGGGCCTCTGACCAATGTCCACACACAGCCTCTTGACATGGTTTGGGCTTCTCACAGAAAGGTGTTCCCAGTTAGTGGGTCCACATTTCTTACATGGTAGTGGCTTCCAAGAAGCAGGAAGAGGAAACTGTCTGGCCCAGTGAGGGCTATGCCCAGAGCTGCCATGGCATCACTTCTCACATACGCTTTCTGACAAAGAGGCCTCAGGGCCACCCAGTTTCAAAGCTGTTAAGAAACATGTTTCACCTGGACAGCAGTAGTGTCAAGTTCACACTGCAAAAGGGGATCGTAGGAAGCGAGGTATTGTGCCAGCTGTCTTTGGAAAGTAAGGCCTGGCGCAGTCTGCCCTCTGGTCACAATTCTCATCCCTCCCCCACACAAGATAGGCTCACCCCTCAATCAAGACCCCAAAGTCTCTTCCCATTATAGCATCAGCTCAAGGTCCAGGTCTTACTCAACTGGGTCTGTGTGCTCATGAGACCCCTCAAGTACAGCACCTCACATATGGTTCTTCTTTACAAAGCCATGTGTGATACAAGTGATCCTGCCCCCTCACACCCAACATGACACGAAAGTGTGGGATAACTGTCACCTCACTCCTAACCAAAACTGGGCCTTACAACCCTAAAATCCAGCCAGGTACATTGTACTTTGATTAGGATACGTTCTGTTCCCTGGAAGTGATTCTCTGTGGTTCTGGTTCTCCTCTTTGAACTCTAAGCTCTATTTCTAGAACCATGTCCGTGTTTTCCATAACAAATGGCCCACATTTTCAGCTGAGTCCTTTCCTCAGCCTGCTTTCTGCTTTAGGAAGCTGAGGACTCAAAGGCTTCTTTTGGTTTTGAATTCTTTTTCTCTTGTAGCCTGGGCTGATATAATTTATTTACAAATTGTGTGGTTTTCCTACATATACACTTATAATCTTTTAAGACAGTCTCTTATCCACGTTGGGTTGAGAATTAGGGTATACAGCACATCATCCTTAAGACTCTACAAAAGCCTATTTACAAGAAAGAGTCTACAGGAGTGGCTCCCAACTGGAGGTGATTTTGCTACTGCCTGAGGAGCATGTGGAATGTCTGGAGACATTTTTGGTTTTCACAAGTACTGAGGAGCTGTCATCTAGTGAGTAGAGAGCCCATATGATGCTAAACATCCAATACTGCACAGAAGAGCTCCCTACAAAAAGAAATTATCCAGCCCCAAAAATCAATAGAACAAGGTCAAGAGACACTGGTCCTCGGGAATGTCCTAAAATATTTCTAAGCTCTCAAGTAAGCATCTCACAGTCACATGCTTATCTTCATTTTTACCCTGAGACATATTGCTATGCTCAATTTATCATTACCTTATAGCTGCTTATTACTTTAAGAGTCTTTCGCTGTCTTGAGCTGAAAATGAAGAAACAGCTTTATTTTCAAATCCAGTAAGTCCTAACAATAGCACGTGACTACTCCCTTCATGAAGCTCCTTCAAATTTTTGTTTATTATGTGATATTATAACAATAAAAACCATCATGAAATAAAAACGAACTAAAGACATGAACGTGGAGGCTCTCTCCCCTCGGGATGGGTGGTTAAGATGTGGGCCTGGAGCTGCTGAGGCACAAAATGTGACAATGGAGCCAAATCCAAAGAACCAAAGCCGACGCATGTATCACGTGACATTGGGAAACCAGCGCGTGATCGTGTGCCACCAGTTAGGTGGCAGAATTGAGTTCTTACCAGTGTTCCCCACGGAGAATATCCATGTTGACAATTAATCATGGATGAGAGTGCCTGCGTGGGAGTCCATAAGCCAAGTGGAAAAGTTCTAGCACTTTACTGGAGAAAAAAATACAACAGACATGTTGAAAAGGTGACTTTACCTACATCACCCTCCTGTAGCCAGTACAGCTCAGTGCCAAGAGAGACCTCCCCGCAGCCACTGATTTCTCCCATGGGGTAAAACAAAAGCATGTGAACGAGTGCCCAGCTTTCCTAGTTGTGTGAGATGCTACCCAAAAGGCCCACTACTCTCTTCATCCACCCAGAATAGTGAAGTGATCTGCAAAACTGAGGAGTTGAGAAAGGCTGGGAACACAGCAGCCAGGACTCAGAACTCATCAGATCTTACTAACCACCTCAGGGACTCCATCGGGAAGCCTGCCCACAGCCAGCGGGTACTCCTTGCTTGCAGAGCCCCTCAGTGGCCATAGGCACCCCCAGTGGTTCATGCACCTCACCTACCCTCATCTTCTGTGGCTGGCTCACTGAGGGAGCAAGTGTGAGCCTTTGCAGACAGCTGGTGAGCATGCACAGAAAACCAGCCCAACTCTGTGAGATTTGGAGAAGGCACACAAACTTGAACTTTCCAGGGCACACCCTAAGAAAACAAACAGAAGATTCTCAGACCTGGCCTGACCAGGCAGGATCACTAGAAAACATACAATCTCAAAAATTCTTCTCAAGAGGAAACAAGAAGTGTGGCATGGGTGCATTCATAAGAAAGGTCTGATAAAGTCACAGAATCCCTAGCCAGCTGACTGGTGAAGACATCTCTTTCCCAAGGCCAGTCAGCGAAGACTGGAGGGGGCGACCACCTCTCCAAACGTGAGGACAGCAACACAAGGCTTCGAGGAACCTGACAAAAAATCAAGGAAACGTTCTGACATTATGAAAGGAGCACTATCGTTTTTCAGTAACTGACCTCCCCAAAATGAAGATCCATGAGCTACCTGATGAAAAATTCAAAGCGATTGTTTTAAGGAATCTCAGTGAGCTACAAGAAAACACAAATTGACAACTCAAAGAAATCAGGAAAACAATACATGAACAAAATGAGAACAGAGAAATAGAAATTACAGAAATGAGGCAAACAAAAATGTGATGGTTACCAAGAGGGGAGGTGGGCAGGGGGAACAGACGATGGGGATTAAGAAGCGCTCTGGTTGTGACAAGCACTGGGTGATGTATGGAAGTGTTGAATTGCTGTATTGCACACCTGTAACGAATATCACACTATGCGTTAACTGGAATCTAAATAGAAACTTTAAAAACTAGAGTCTTTAGACCCCCTCCAAAAAAGCCTCACAAAGAACCAAACAGAAATTCTGGAGCTGAGGAAAACAATGAATGAAATGAAAAAGGCAAGATCATCAACAGAAGACTAGATCTAAGCAGAAGAAAGAATCTGTGAACGCAAAGGTGGGTGATATGAAATCATCCAGAGAAGAAAAAAGAGTGAAAAGTGGAGAAAACATATGGGAAGTATAGGACACCTTCAGATGAACAACAAACATATTATGGGAGTCCCAGGGGGAGAGAGAAGGGGAGAAAGCTTATTCTGAGAAATAACAGTCTGGGGAGAGATATGGACATCCAAGAACATGAAGCCCATAGGTCTCCAAACAGATTCAACCTGAGGAGGACTTTGCCAAGACACATTAAGAAAAAAAAGATCAAGGGGCACCTGGGTGGCTCCGTTGGTTGAGTTCCAACTTTTCACAGTTCATGAGTTTGAGCCTGCTTGGGATTCATTCTCTCTCTCTCTCCCCCCCCCCCACTCAAAAATAAATTAAAAAGAAAGAAAAAAACTGCCAAAAAATCAAAGACAAAGAATTTCAGAAGCAGCAGAGGAAAGAAACTTATTACACACCCCTGTTAGGCTCGCAGCCTGTTTCATAGCAGAAACTGTGCAGGCCTGCAGAGTGGGGTGAGATACGCAAAGTGCTGACAGAAAAAACTGCCATCCAAGAATGCTTTACCCAGGAAAGCTGTCCTTCAGAAATGGAACAAAAAACTTCTCCAGGTAAAGAAAAGCTGAGTACTTTCCTCACCACTGGACCTACCTTATAAGACGTGCTAATGGCAGCTCTTCAAGATAAAATGAAATGACACTAGTAAATCAATAATGTGAAAAACTATGAACATACAAAGCTCACCGGTAAAAGTAAGTATATAGTCAAATTCAGAATGCTCTAGAATGTAATGGTAATGTTTAAATGCCCCTAAAACTCTAGGGGCACCTGGGTGGCTCAGACTGTTAAATATTTGGCTCTTGATTTCGGCTCAGGTCATGATCTCATGATCTGTGGGTCTGAGCCCCGCGTTGGGCTCTGCAGAGCCAGTGCAGAGACTGCTTGGTATTCTCTCTCTCCCTCTCTCTCTCTGCACCTACCCCATTCATTCTCTCTCTCTCTCTCTCTCCCTCCAAGAATAAATAAATATTTCTTAGTTAGCTCTAGTAGAAATGGTAAAGGAAAAATGTATTAAAATGAGCATAGCTTTATATTATTAAAGGATAATAACACTAAAAGATGTAAATTGTGGAGCTTCTGGGTGGCTCAGTTTGTGAAGCATCCAACTTTAACTCTGGTCACGATTGCATAGTCCATGAATTCGAGCCCCAAACTGGGGTCTCTTCTGTCTGCACAGAGCCTGCTTTGGACTCTCTGTCCCCCTCTCTCTTTGCCCCTCCCTCCCTAAAAAATAAATGAACATTTTTTAAAAGATGTAAATTACGACATCAAAAAATAAAACATGGGGGCACCTGGGTGGCTCAGTCAGTTAAGTGTCTGACACTTGATCTTAGCTCAGGTCTTGATCTCAGGGTTGTAAGTTCAAGCCCCGTGTTAGGCTCCGTGCTGGGCAGGGAGCCTACTATATAGAATGTGGTGAGGAAGATGAATGTAGAGATTTTCTTATGTGATTGCAGTTACGCTGTTATCAGCTTAAAATAGACTGTTATAACTACAAGATACTTCATGTAAGCCTCGCAGTAACCACAAAGCAAAAATCAATAGTAGTTGCGCAAAAAGTAGAGAAAGGAATCGAAAGTTGCCACTGCAGAAAATGATCACATCGTGAAGGAAAACAGTGAGGAAGAAAGAAGCTACAAACCATCCAGAAAAAAAATTAGCAAGATGGAAATAACAAGTGCTTACCTGAAAAATTGTTTTCAATGTACATGAATTAAATTCTCCAATCAAAAGATACAGTGTGGCTGAATTCATTTGTTTTCAAAAAAAGAACTATACACTTTCCTTAAGAGATGCAATTCAGCCTCAAGGACACACATAGGCTCAAGGTAAAGGGATGGGAAAAGATACCCCATCCATGTGAAAACTAAATGACAGCAGGTTATATTCAGACAAAACAGATTTTAAGTCAAAGCCTGTAACAAGAGACAAAGAAAGTCACTATATGATGATTAAGAGTTCAGTTCACCAAAAGTTTATAATAATTGTGAATACGTATGCATATACATATACTCTTAACATTGAAATGCTTAAGTACATTAAGCAAATAACAGATCTGAAGGGAGAAATAAATAGCAATGTAACAGCGGTAGGAGGCATCAATACCCCACTTTCAATAATAGAGAGTTCATCCAGACAAGAAACAGACGCTGGGCTTGAACTACACTTTAGACCAAATGGACCCAACGGGCACATACAGGACATTCTATCCAACGGCAGCCAAATGCACATTCTTCTCCGATGTGCACGTAACATTCTCCAAGATAGATCATGTGTTAGGTCACTCAACAAGTCTTAGCAAACTTAAGAGGATTGAAGTCGTACCAAGTACCTTCTCTGACCATGACGGTATGAAACTAGAAATCAATCGCCAGAGGGAAGGTAGACAGTTCACAGATGTGTGGAACTTACGGAACGTATACAGTTGGAAAGTATTTGCAAATCAGGTAACTGATAGGGAGTTAGTACCTGAACTATATAAAAAAATCATTTAACTCAATGGGAAAAAACAATCTAATTTAAAATTAGGGCAAAGGACCTAAACAGACAAGTTTCCAAAGACATAAAAATGGCCCACATGAAGAGGTCCTCAATAGGACTAATCGTCAAAGAAATGCATGCAAATCAAAATGACGATGAGATACTACTTCACAACCACTAGGATGGCTGGTATCAAAAAGACAAGAGCTAACAAGTGTGGTGAGGGCACGGAGGACACAGCTCAGGGCACTCACTCTGGGGGACGGTATGAAGTCTCCACCAAAAACTCAAAATGGAGCTACTCTACTCTACGATCCAGCAACCCCTTCTGAGTGTGTATCCAAAGGAAATGGAATCAGCATTCCCCAGAGATACCTGCACCACCACGTTGCTTGCCCCATTATTTACGATAGCCAAGATATGGAAACGGCCTAATTGTGGATCACCAGAAGAATGGATAAAGAAAATATTCTATGCAATGGAATATTTTTCAGCCATTAAAAAGATAGTGAAATCTTGCCACTTGTGACAACATGGGTAACGCTCAAGGACATTACGGTAAGTGACATAAGCCAGAAAAAGAAAGAAATACTGTGTGATCTCACTCATACGTGGAATCTTAAAAAAAAAAAAAAAAAAAACGTCAAATTTATAGAAACGAAGTAGAATGGTGGCTGCCAGAGGCTTGATGGTGAGGGGGATGGATAAGTGTTGGGCAAAGGGAACACATTTCCAGTTATAAGATGAATAAGTTGGGGCACCTGGGGGCTCAGTTGATTAAACTGACTTCGGCTCAGGTCAGGATCTCACAGTTCGTGAGTTCGGGCCCCACGTCGGGCTCTGTGCTGACAGCTCAGAGCCTGGAGCCTGTTTTGGATTCTGTGTCTGCCTCTCTCTCTGACCCTCCCCCACTCACACTCTGTCTCTGTCTCTCTCAAAAATAAAGAAACATAGGGGCGCCTGGGTGGCTTAGTCGGTTAAGCGTCCGACTTTCGCTTAGGTCATGATCTCGCGGTTCGTGGGTTCGAGCCCCGCGTCGGGCTCTGTGCTGACTGCCAGCTCAGAGCCTGGAGCCTGTTTCAGTCTGTGACTCCCTCTCTCTCTGACCCTCCCCTGCTCACACTGTCTCTCTCTCTCTCTCTAGAAATAAATAAAACATTTAAAAAAATAATAATAATAATAAAATAAAGAAACATTACAAAAAAGATAAATAAGTTCTGGGGATCTGATGGACAGCCGGCCGCTATGTTTAATAGTACTGTATTTCATGCTTGAAATTTGCTGCTAAGAGTAGATGTTGTGTTCTCACCACACACATGCATGTGTGTGCATGCACACACACACACACACACACACACACAGATAATTATGTGAGGTGACAGATGTGTTGATAGTGGAATCATTTATATACATATAATATATATATATATCAAATTGTATTTGTATATTTTAAATTGTATACTTTAAATATATACAATTTTATCAGCTCAATAAAGCTGGGAAAAGGGAATAAAATGACCAATACTGTTAAATCTACCCACATACTCCATCCTTATTCCATCACCTTGTCGACCCCAACGCCATGCCCCTGGATAAGTAACTATCATCCTGAATTTGTGTTTATCAGTCCCCTTGCTTTGCTATGGAATTTTGTCACACATGTATCCATAATGCACATCGCTTTATTTCGGTTTTGAGCTCTATAAAAATTGTATCATGGCATGTATATTTTCCAAAAACGTCCTGTTTTTACTGGGCATTGTTTCTAAGACAATCCTGAGCTTGGCTATATTTCATTTCTTATTGCTATATAATCTTCCACTGTATTACTACATCACAGTTTATTTAGCCATTCTTCTGCTTATGGGAATATGAGTTATTTCCAGATCGTTGCTCTCATGCACAATACTGCTTTCAACATTCTTGGATGTGGCTTCTGGCACACATATGCCAAGATGTCTCTAAGCTCTGTTAACTAGGACTGAAACTGGCGAGTCACCAGCACGCATTGTCTTTCAGTCCACAGGACATCACACTGTTTTCTCAGGCACTGCACCAACCCGACCAGACGGGCAACGCGGGTCTCACAGTCCCGGGGTGGGCAGTGCCCCAGGGGCACGGCCGCCCCACCTGAGCTGCGGTGACTTGGGATGAGGGTCCTGCCGGGGGGGCGACCCTCTCTTGTAGCCAACAAGCGCTGCTTAATGTCGAGCTTTGGCAAATCACAGCGCTCGGCTTAATCGTTTATCGCGGGGACAGCCAGTAAGGCGGCCACCACGCCAGCCGGTCACGGCCACCGCTGGAGACCCCGCTTGACTTGATTCTGATCACTGATCATTTGGGCCACGCGCCTTTTCTCTTCCTGCCCTTCCCCTCGCTGCTGTCATGCTGTGAGCGCACTCCCGCTCTCTCTCCGCCTCCCTCCACCCCCACCCCAACCCTGTTTCGAGGCCACACCCGTGCTGTGTAAGGCCCAGGTCTTGTATTTTTAAAGGTTTTCAACGTTTCCTGGCAGTTGAAGCTGAAGGGCTTCTTGCAATCCTAGGAGCCAGGGGGCGGGTCCGGGCGCAACACTGGTTGTGAAGAAGCTGAGACCCGCACAAAACAGACACGAGCTGAGGGAAAGGCTCCGGGCCACCCACACCCCTAAATAGGGAAGTGGGGCAGCTGAGCAGGCCTGGCCTGGGTGCTCCCCCACCGCGCAGCCTCCCGCCCCGCCCTGGTGTGACCTGACCCTCCGACACTCAGTCATCGGCCCACCTTCCCAGGACCCCGCCAGCTCACCACGTTTGAAAAAGCCAGGAAACAGAGGACCTGCGGAGAAATGTAAGTACCGGAGAGGAGTGGGCCCAGAGCACCCCCAGCATCCGACCGCAGCTGCTCCGCCTTCCACCATGAGCCGCCCTTCCCAGCCCGTCTTCCCTGGCTCCCACACTAGTGTCCCCCCGCCTACGAGAAGCTGGAGGAGAAGCTCGAGGTGCCTGTACCTGCCCCCCACCCCACCCCCAGCTCGGCTCCCGTGGCGACACCATGATCAAACATCCACAGTGAGGCCTCTGCGCCCGACCGCATGGCCTGGTCCCTGTTCAGCACAATCTTCACAAACCAGTGGTGCCTGGGCTTCACGGCATCCACCCACTCCATGAAGTCTAGGGGCCAGAAGGCGGTGGGTGGCTTGACTGGAGCCCAGGGCCACGCCTCCACTGCCACGTGCCCGGACATCGGGGCCCTGGTCTTGGGCCACCTTCTGATCATCGCCTTCATCATTATTTTCACCACTGATTCACAGGTGATGTTCCGAGCAATTTCAGAGATCATAAAAGGTCATGGAAGCTGCTAGTAGCCACCCGTGAGCTGAGACTGTCACTCCTCCCACGGCATTTATGCACACGTCAGGCTGCAGTTGAATTCAGTCAAGCTGCTGTGTGTGAAAAACATAAAATATTGCACCAATATCACATTCCCAAGCAGTTTATGTATCAGTGCACTTCTCACCTTCCCAGTGCCTAGCTGTGTTAAACTGCTCATTTTTCCCCCAATCCTATAGTCATAGTATAGTGTCTTCTTGTGATCTTAATTTGTATTTTCTAGATTTATTTTTTTGTCTGTTTTTTGACCACTCACGCTGCTTCCTCCATTAAGTAATCTTTGTCCATTTTCCTTTGGTTTGTTTCCTTTCTTACTGAGTTCTTTATGTGTCGATAACACATATTATTAATCTTTAGTTGTTTGCGGGCTGTTTTCATCTTTTTCCAAATTCTGACTTGTCTTTTTACTTTACGGAGTCTTTGAGGGAAAAAAATTATAATTTTATAGTTAATAAAATCCTTGAAAATATTTCTCCAGAAATGTCATGCCCACTGTTAACCTTCTCTATTTTCATAAAGGTTTTAGAATTACAACTCTGTTGAGAGGGCGCCTGGGTGGCTCAGTCAGTGAAGCGTCCAGCTCTTAACTTCAGTTCACATCACGGTCCCAGGGTCATAAGATCCAGCCCCACATCAGGCTCAGTGCTGGGCATGGAGCCTACTTGAGATTCTCTCCCTCTCCCTCCGCCCCTTCCCAGCTCACATACATTCCCTCACTCTCTGTGTCTCTGTCTCTGTCTTTCTCTCGAATAATTTTTAAAAAAAGAATTAGAGGGGTGCCTGGGTGGCTTAGTCGGTTAAGGGTCCGACTTTCGCTTAGGTCATGGTCTCGCGGTTCGTGGGTTCGAGCCCCGCGTCGGGCTCTGTGCTGACTGCCAGCTCAGAGCCTGGAGCCTGTTTCAGTCTGTGGCTCCCTCTCTCTCTGACCCTCCCCTGCTCACGCTGTCTCTCTCTCTCTCTCTCTCCTAGAAATAAATAAAATATTTGGAAAAAAAAAAGGAATTAAAACTCTGTTGAAATTTTGACTGAAATTCCAGAGATCAACATGAAGAACTGACATTCATATGTATCAAGGAATTCAGTTCATAAACATAGTACACTTCCCCACTTAATCTCTTTTTTAAACATCTTCCAAAAGATAAAGTTCTCTAAAACTTGTTCTTATTTTATTAAACTTATTCCTATGTCTATTTGGTAAGGTTTTTTAATTGTATATTTTTAATCTTTTCATTGCTGGTATACCGAAATACAAGTAATATTTGCTCATTGATCTTAAATGGGACACTTTACTAAACTTTCATTATTACTATTAATATATCTGTAGAGCCTTTTGAATTATTCTATATAGACATCACGATAATGTCTTACTTTCCAATCCATGTGGAAATTTTTCTTATCTTACAAACCAGGGCCTCTAGGACCAGACTGATAGAAGCGGTGATAGTAAATATATTTTCTTGTTGATTGTTTTGAAGGCGATGCTTCTGATGATTCACAACTAAGAATTATATTTGCTGTGAGTGTTTGAACAATAATCTTTATCAAATTAAGTTAGCTCCCTCTTATTTCTAATTTTCTAATAGGGTATATCCCCCCTAAATAGATGTAAGCATTTATCATTTTTATTTTCTATGTCTACTAAAGTAATTATATGTACTTTCCTCTTCACTAAGTTAGGATGAGTGAATTAGATTTATAGATGTTCTAATGTTATATGACCTTATGTCCTTGGAATAAAGCCTGGTTATAATTGTTTAGGAATTTTTGTGATTGTTCTTGACTAGCTTGAAATTTTCCTTTTTTATCGTACCTTCGTTTGCTTGTGATATCAAGGTTATTATTGCCTCATAGAATAAGTTTTTTTAAAGAATTTTTTAAAATATTTTTACTTATTTCTAGGAGAGAGAGAGACAGTGTGAGCAGGGGAGGGTCAGAGAGAGAGGGAGTCACAGACTGAAACAGGCTTCAGGCTCTGAGCTGGCAGGCAGCACAGAGCCTGATGTGGGGCTCGAACCCACGAACCGCGAGATCATGACCCAAGCGAAAGTCGGACGCTTAACCGACTAAGCCCCCCGGGCGCCCCAACCTCATAGAATAAGTTTTGTAAGTAGTTTCCAACTTTCTAGTCTTTGAGTTTGTGAAAGACCAAAATAATCTGTCCTTTTACATTTTAATAGAACTTGCCTAGAAAATCAGCAGGCTAAGGTGTTTTCTTTATGAGATAGGTTTTAGCCCTGATTTAATTTTTTAATTGTTATAAAATTGTTCAGATTTTCTTTATTCCTGAGTCAGTTGTGGTAACTTAGGTTTTTCTAGAAATTCAGCCATTTCATCTAAGTTTTCAAATATATTGGCAAAAGCAATATTTATAATATTCTATTACTGTATCTTCTGTATCTGTTATTAGGTCTCTTTTTTATTCGTAATATTTTTTCACATTTTAGTTCTTTATTTTCTTAAGAAATTTGTCCAGCTATTTGTCTGTTTTATTTATATTTTAGGAAACATTTGGTTTATTTGAAATGTTCTATTGTTTCTTTGTGTTCTGGTCCATTCATAGTCATATCTTTTTTTTTTTTTTTTTTTTTCTAGGAGAGAGAGAGACAGCGTGAGCAGGGGAGGGTCAGAGAGAGAGGGAGTCACAGACTCAGAAACAGTCGCCAGGCTCTGAGCTGGCAGTCAGCACAGAGCCCGACGCGGGGCCCGAACCCACGAACCACGAGATCATGACCTAACCGAAAGTCGGATGCTTAACCGACTAAGCCACCCAGGCGCCCCTCATAGTCATATCTTTATTTTCATCTCTCTTCAACCATTTTTTCCTTTTCTACTTTTTTACTACTATTTTTATTCTTTGTCTCATCTAAATCAAGTGCTTGACTCATTTATTTCCAGCCTTTATCTTTTTCTAATATAAGCACTTAAGCCTATAAATTTCTTTCAAAGTACTATTTTCATGACTTTCCATAAGTATGTAATGTGATATCTTTATTATTGTTGAGATCAAAAGATTTTCAAATAAATGTGCTATAAAATTTTATTTAACTCAATATATTTAGAAGTACGATTATTAATTTCATTGAGGGATTTTAAATTTACCTTTTTGTTACTAATTTCTGACTTAATTACATTATGGTGATGGAAAGTGATCTGTATAAACCCAGTTCTTTGACATTCATTGCAATTTGTGTCATGGCCTAAATGGTCAGTAATTTGCTCTGTTGCATTTTTTTCCCACCATTTTATGTGCTACAAAGAAATATGTATTCTTTAATTGATGAATGCAGTATCCATCTCTTGCTGTTTATATTCCATTGTCTCCATTGTATCTATTATACCCATTAAATCAAGCTTATTATCAAGTAAGTATGCTAGTAAGATCATACACACATGCATGCGCGCGCGCACACACACACACACACACACTCGCTGATTTTTGGCTAATTGACATATCCATAACTGAGAAGTTGTATAGTTGTATTAAAATCCTCCATTAGAGGGGCGCCTGGATGGCTTAGCCGGTTGAGCGTCCGACTTTCGCTTGGGTCATGATCTCGTGGTTCGTGGGTTCGAGCCCCGCGTCGGGCTCTGTGCTGACTGCCAGCTCGAGCCTGGAGCCTGTTTCAGTCTGTGACTCCCTCTCTCTCTGACCCTCCCCTGCTCACGCTGTCTCTCTCTCTCTCTCCTAGAAATAAATTTTTAAAAATATTTTAAAAAAATAAAATAAAATCCTCCATTAGAGTAGTGGGTTTCTCTATTTTCACCTACAGTCTCTTTTATATATTTAGAAGCTGTTTTATTGGGTGCATACATATTTGAAATTATTATGTCTTCCTTGTGAGCTAAGGCACTTTTCATTGCACAATAATCATTTCTATCCCTAATAATTCTTTTTTCTATCGTTAATAATTCTTATATATTTAAATGTGTTTCGTTTGATATTTATATAGGTTCTCCTGATTTCTCTAGGTTAATATTTATTTAATCTATATTTTATATCTTTTACTTTCAATATTTACATTTCCATAAATTTCAGATGTATCTTTTATAAAAGCATATAGCGGAATTTAGTTTTTAAAATACAATCTGTTTTTTTTAACTGACATCAATTCATTCACTTATTTTCACAGGTATGCTATATGATGGTATGAGGTATGATGACATTCAATAAACTGCATATATTTAAAGTGTACAACTTAACAAGTGTGGATATATTTATATACTCACAAAGCCATCAACCCAGTAAAGCTAATGAGCAAATCCATCACCTCCCCAAATTTTCCCATGTCTCTTTATAATCACTTTCTCTCACCCCTCACTGCCCTACCATGCCACACAGCAACTGATCTGTCATTGTAATTTGCACTTCCTAGAATTTTATACAAATGGAATCATATGGTATAGACTCTTTTTGTCTGGTTTATTTTATTCAACATAAATTAGAGACCTCATCCATATTGTTGCGTGAATTGAAAGTTCATCCCGTCTCATTGCTGAGCTGTGCTCTGTTGTATAGATAAAATAACAGTCTGTCCATTCACCTGTTAATAAACATTTTCTTTGTTTCTAGGCTTGGTCTATTACAAATAAGGCTGATATGAACATAAATGTGTATTTACATAGACATATACTTTCTTTTCTTTGGGGTAGATACCTAGGAATGGAAGAGCTAGATCACCCAGTGGGTGTATATTTAAACTTTTTAAGAAACTGCCAAACTTCTCCAAAGTAGTGAACTATTTTGCATTTCCACCAGCAATATGAGGGTTTGATTCTTCCACAGCCCTCACCAGCACTTGGTAAATTCACCCTTTTTCATTTTAACCTTTCTATTGATGTATAGTTTTATATCATTATGGAAATGTGTGTTTCCCTAATGAATAATGATGTTGAGTACATTTTCATGTGCTTAATTGCCATTTATATAACTTTTGGTAAAATGTCTGTTAAAAATCTTTAGCCTGTTGGGCCACCTGGGTGGCTCAGTCAGTTAAGCATCTGACTTCGGCTCAGGTCATGATCTCACAGTTCATGAGTTCAAGCCCCTTACTGGGGTCTCTGCTGTCAGCACAGAGCCTGCTTCAGGTCCTCTGTCCCTCTCTCTCTGCCCTTTCCCTGCTTGCTCTCTCTCTCTCTCAAAAATAAACATCGGGCACCTGGGTGGCTCAGTCAGTTGATCATCTGACTCTTTTTTTTAATGCTTATTTTTTTAATGTTTATTTTTGAGAGATAGAGACAGAGCGTGAGTGGGGAAGGGGCAGAGAGAGAGGGAGACACAGGATCAGGAGAAGACGCCAGGCTCTGAGGTGTCAGCACAGAGCCTGATATGGGACTTGAACTCGTAAACCACAAGATCATTACCTGAGCTGAAGTCAGATGCTCAACTGATTGAGCTATCCAGGCACCCCAGCTGTCTAACTCTTGATTTTGGCTCAGGTCATGATCTTACAGTTTGTGAGTTCAAGCCCCACATTGGGCTCTGTGCTGACAGTGCAAAGCCTGCTTGGGATTCTCTCTCTCTCTCTTTCTCTCTCTCTGCCCCTTCCTGTGCGCTCTCTCTCTCTCTCTCATAAATAAAATAAATATTTTTTAATCTTATAAATAAATAAACACTAAAAGTATCTTTCTAAATCTTTAGCCTATTTAAGAAAAACTTTGTTCACACATGGGAAAGCATGAACACAGCCCACCACTATACAATTTTACAATCAAAATTTCTGTATTTGGGAAAATCAGAGGGGTCAGCATATGCTGTGTTCAAAAGATAAGCCATATCCTGGGAAAACTATCTTCATGATCCTGGTATCTCCTCTCAGCCCATTTGCGATTGGATTCTTTTTTCTCTTATTACTGAGTTTTAAGAATTCTTTATATATTCTAGATATAAGTACTTACCAATTACATTACTTGCAAATAGTTTTCTCCTGATCAGTGGTTGATCTTTTCATTAACTTAGTCAGAAGTTTGTTATGAAATCCAATTTATTAATTTAGTCTTTTATGGATTATGCTTCCAATGTCATATCTGCTAAGTTTTTGCTTGACTCAAGGTCATGAAGATTTACTCCCAGGATTTCTTCTAAAAGTTAAAAGCTTCTGCACAGAGGAAACAATCAACAAAACTAAAAGGCAACTATGGAATGGAGAAGATATTTACAAATCATATATCTGATAAAAGGCTAGCATCCAAAAGCCATAAAGAACTTATCAAACTCAATACCCAAAAAACAAGTAATCCAGTGAAGAAATGGACAGAAGACATGAATAAATATTTCTCCAAAGAAGACATGTGGATGGCCAACAGACACATGAAAAGATGTTCAACATCACTCATCATCAGGGAGACGCGAATCAAACCACGATGAGACACCACCTCACACCCACGAGAATGGCTAAATTAACAACACAAGAAACAACAGGTGTTGGCAAAGATCTGGAGAAAGAGGAACCTTCTTCCACCTTTGGTGGGAATGCAAACTGGTGCAGCCAGTCTCGAAAACAGTATGGAAGTTTCTCAAAAAGTTAAAAATAGGGGCGCCTGGGTGGCGTAGTCAGTTAAGCGTCCGACTTTCGCTTGGGTCATGATCTTGCGGTTCGTGGGTTCGAGCCCCGCGTCGGGCTCTGTGCTGACTGCCAGCTCAGAGCCTGGAGCCTGTTTCAGCCTGTGACTCCCTCTCTCTCTGACCCTCCCCTGCTCACACTGTCTCTCTCTTTCTCCTAGAAATAAATAAAAAATATTTTTAAAAAAAAGTTAAAAATAGAACTACCCAATGATCCAGCAATCACACTAGTGGGTATCTACCCAAAGGATATGAAATTGCTAATTTGAAGGGATACATGAACCCTGACGTTTATAGTACTATTATCAACAATAGCCAAATTATGAAGAGCCCAAATGTCCTGATGATCAACTAACGAATAGATAAAGAAAAGGTGGTAAAACATTACTTGGCCATCAAAAAGATTGAAATCTTGCCATTTGCAAGATGGAGCTGAAGTGTATTATGTTAAGTGAAATAAGTCAGTTGGAGAAAAACAAACACCATATGATTCCACTCATTTGTGGAATTTAAGGGAAAAAACATGAACATATGGAAAGGAAGAAATGAAAGAGAGGGAAGCAAACCATAAGAGATCATTAACTATGGAGAACAAACTGAAGGTTGATAGAGGAGAGATGGGTGGAGGGTGAGCTAGACGGGTGATGGATATCAAGGACACTTGTGATGAGCACTGGGTATTATATGTAAGTGAATCACTAAATTCTACTCCTGAAAACAATATTACACTACATGTTTCCTGGACTGTTAACTGTTTTAACAAGGTAAAAACTTGAAACGAGAAAGAAAGGAAGGAAGGAAGGAAGGAAGGAAGGAAGGAAGGAAGGAAGGGAAAGAAAGAAAGAGAGAGAGAGAGAGAGAGAGAGAGAGAAGAAAGAAAGAAAGAAAGAAAGAAAAAGAGAGAGAGAAAGAAAGAAAGAAAAAGAGAGAGAGAGAGAAAGAAAGAAAAAGAGAGAGAGAAAGAAAGAAAGAAAAAGAGAGAGAGGGAGGGAGGGAGGGAAGGAGGAAGTTAGTTTGGTTCTAAGATTTACAATTTAGTCCGTGGTCAATTTTGAGTTAGTTTTTGCATGTGATATGAGAAATAGATCAAAGCTCTTTGTGTGTCTAACTCTTCCAGCACTTTTTGTTGAAATGACTCTCCTGAATTGCGTTTGCATCTGTAGATCAGTTGTCCAAATATATATGGTCTATTTCCGAACTCTGTTCAATTCCACTGACCTACTTTGTATTTTTACGCCAACAACACATAATTTTGATTATGAGGCAGTGTCAATCCTCCAACTTTGTTCTTTTTTTCTCCAAAGTCATTTTGCCTATTCTAAGTCCTTTGTATTTTCATATCAGTTTTAGAATGAAGTTGTCAATTTGTACACAAAGGCCTCTGGGATTTTGACTGGGATTGCATTGAAGCTACAGATAATTTGGGGAGAACTGACATTTAAAAACATTGACTCCTCTGACATAAAAATAAATTATAGTCATCCATTTATTTAGGTCTTATTTATTTTAGGAATCCTTTGCAGTCTTCAGTGTACAAGTCTTTCATATATATTGTCATATCTATCCCTAAATAGTTCATATTTTTTAATGTAAATGACGTTTAATTTCTGATTGCTGTTAGTACATGGAAAAGAAGTGCTTTATTTTTATTTATCTGTATTTGTTCACTGTACTAAACTCATTATAGTGTTTCTGTAGCTTCTATTGGACTTTTTACATAGATGATCATGCCTGCAAATAAGAAGTGTTATTTCTCTTTCCCATCTGAATGCCTTTTATTTATTTTCTTTGTCTATTGCACTGGCCAGAAGAACTTTCAGTGCAAGATGAGTAAAAATGATAATGGTAAACATCTTAGTCTTGTTCCCTCTCGGGAAGAGGGCGTCCGACCAGTCACGTAAGTGTGATGTTGGCTGTGTGGGTTTGTAAACGTGAGAAAGTTCCCTGCCGTTCTTGGCTCCCTGAGAGCTTTTGTTAGTAAAGGATGTTGGATTTTGTCACATGATTTTCCTGTATCTACTAAGTTTATCATCTGAGGGGTTTTTTTTATTAATATGATAAATTACATGGATTGTTTTTCTGATCTTAAGCCATCTCTGCATTCCTGACTTAAATCCCACCAGGCCATGTACTGTCTTTTAAAAATATTGTTAGATTGATTTTATTAGAACTCATTTAGAATATTTGCACCTATGTTAATGAGGGATATTTCTCCATAATTTTCTTTTAGTGTTTTAGGTTTGAGTATCATAGTCATGCTGGCTTCTTAGGAGTTAGGAAGTAGTCCTTTTCAGGTTTTTGAAAATGTTTATGTAGAATTGGTATTATTTCTTACTTAATGTTTGGTGAAATTCACTACAGAAGGCTTCTAGGCCTGAGGGGTTTTTTTGTGGGAAGATTTTTAACTATAAATTCAATTTCTTTAATAGATAAAGGACCGTTCAGATAACTATTTCTTTTTGAGTCATCTCTAGCAGTTTGTGTCCTTAGAAGAATTTTGTTCCTTTATCCAAGTTGATTAAGGTATTAGCAAAAAATTATACTATACCATTATTATCATTTTAATATTTGTGAGTGATTTAAAGGTTTGTAAGTGATGTCACCTCTCTCATTCCTTTTTTTTTTTTTTTAATGTTTTTATTTCTGAGAGAGACAGAGGCAGCGTGAGCAGGGGAGGGTCAAAGAGAGAGGGAGACAAAGAATCCAAAGCAGGCTCCAGGCTCTGAGCTGTCAGCACAGAGCCCGATGTGGGGCTCAAACCCACAAACTGTGAGATCATGACCTGAGCTGAAGTTGGACACTTAACCGACTGAGTCACCCAGGCGCCCTTCACCTTTCTCATTCCGAATATTTGGTGCTGTCACTTTCCCTCTGCAACACTGCTTTAGTGGTGTGAAACACATTCTGCTATGCCGTGTTTTCATTCTAGATAAAATATTTCATAATTTCTCTTTTAATTCCTTATTTGACCCATAGGTTATTCATAAGTATGTTACATTTAGTTAAATATTTGTGGATTTTCCAGATTTTCTTTTGTTATTGATTTCTGACTTAAATCCACTGTAGTCAGAGAAAACACTTTGTATTATTTGAATACTTTTAATTTATTGAGACTTGACTTACTGTCCAAAATGTGGTTTGTCCTTTTGTGCACTTGACGAAAATGTATGTTCTACTCATTCTGCAGAGTGTCTTATAAATATCAACTAAGTCAGCTGGTTGATAGTTTACAAGTCTACCTTTGATGGTTTTTTCTTTTTTTCTATCAATTATCAAAAGAGGAATATAATTATGGTTTTGTCTATTTCTTCTTACAGTTCTATCAATATTTGTTTCATGTATTTTTAAGCTTTATTATTAGGTTAATGAACACTTAGAGTTGTTATATTTTCCTGATTAATTCATACCTTTGTCATTATGAAATGGCCTTCTTTATACTTAATAATCATTCTTCAGAAATCTACTTTAATATTAACATAGCCACATGGTTTTCTTTCAACTGGTGTTAGCATATTGTGTTTTCCCCATCTATTCTAACCTGTGTCTTTATATTTAGTTTTTGTTTTTTACAGGAAGTATACATTTGTGTCTTGCTTTTTTATCTAATCTGAATATCTTTGTCTTTAAATTCACGTGTGTAGACCATTTTCATTTAGTGTAAATGTTGATATGATTACGTTTTAGCCTTTCATCTTGCTATCCATTTTCATCTGTCCCAACTCAAAGGGGACTCCGGGAGAAGATCAAGAGATTTGAATGGATACTTAACCGAAGACGATAGTAGAGTGGCAGATAATAAGTATGTGAAAAGATTCTCAACATCGCTTTTCATTATGAAAATGCAAACTACAGCCACAAGGAGGCACTACTGCAGATTTATTCAAATGGCAAAATGGTTGTCCTTAGCTAGTGCCGGTGGGGATGGAGATGAGATGAGCTGGACTTCTCACACACCACTGGGGAGAATGTGAACAGCACAAGCATAGTAGAAAACAGTTTACAGCTTTTTAAACAGTTAAACATACCTACCATATGACCCAGCCATCCACTCCTAAGTACTTACCCAAGAGACAAAGAAGCTTTATGTCCATACAAGGGCCTGTACATTTATGTCTAGGTCAGCATATTTTTCATAGTCCAAACCTGGAAGTAACTAAAATGTCCACCAACAGGTGAAGAGACAACTTGTTCTTTTATCCACACAATGGAATGCCAGTCAGCAAGGAGGAGGAATGAATAGTTGATAGATGTTATGATAGGGAGGGATCTCAAAACAATTATGAGTGAAAGAAACCAGACACAAAGAATACGTATTTTATGGTTCTATTTGTATAAAGTTCTGAACATACCAACTCATCTGTAGTGACAGAAAGCAGATCAGTATTTTCCTGGGAAGGGAGGAGTGAGGAAAGAGGAAGAATAGGATTTAAAAAAAGGACATGAAGATACTTTTGTGATGGATTTGTTCATCTTCTTGATTGTAATGATGGTTTCATAAACATATGTATGTCAAAACTTATCAAATTGCACACTTTAAGTATGTGCAGTTAATTGTATGTCAATCATATCTCAATAAAGCTCCTTTAAAAATACATCTTAAACTTAGAATTTATCACCAGGAGAATACAAATAAGAATGAGGACTTCCAAAACACTAGAGAAAATAAATAGTAAACAGCTCATAAAGCCAAAGAGAGGGAGCAAACAAGGAAAACAGAGTATAAATAACAGATGTATCAACAAACATGTCTGTTTTGACAATACTCTAAATAAAACAATCCAAATATGCACTCTTTGCCCAAGGTACACCCAAAATAAAATACTTGAATGTTCAAAAGGAAAGGATAGCAAAGACATGTCGTGAAAACCACAAAAGAAAGGGTCAGTAAAACGAACGTCAGGCAAGGCAAAAAAGGACAAACAGTAATTTGGTCTGAGGAACAATTCAGGACCTGATGAAGGCATAACAGTGATTAACTTTTAAGCGGCAAATAATTCACCATCAAAATCTATAAAGCAAAAACTGTAAGAAATACCACAGTAAATTAATACTAAAATGTGAAGTCCTGAAAATGTTAACCCCAAGGCCCAAGTTATATAAATCATGTTTTGTTTAATTCTTTCAAGGGCTGGTAGCTGCATACTTGTAGGAACCTGACTCGAATGGCCGGGCCCTCCACAGATTTGCCTAAGAGGGGATTAGCATGTTCTGCAACTCAAATATTTTTCGCCAACATAAGTGCCTATATTAAAGCAGTCAAGAATAAATATCCACACCTGCTATTGCAGTGTGGTGAGAATATAACAAGAATGCTGATGGTAATGAAGCCAGACATCAACAGAGCCCCACCACTGTTTGCAATTCTGTTAGCCTCGGGCCCTGCAGAAGCTTCATGCCCCATACAAAGTCGGGGGGGGGTGTCTCACCCTTCTGCAAATCCCTAGGGGTTAGGCCCAAGGCCCCTGACCCCAGTCCTTCCTCAGCCCCCGATACTGTTCTCCCCCCCAAGTCGAGGCAAACCCAGATGCAGAAATGCGTCCCTTTTCCTTGTTTTTTTTCAAACCCTCCTCCTAGAGCCCCCGTGTGGCAGCTGAGGCCACTAAGGTCTGGCGAAGAGGAAGGAGTTTGCAGCTCAGATGGTCGAATGCCTCACATATCTAACCCAGGACCCACCAAGCCCCGGCGCATAGGGCCTTTCCCTGCGGTGAGGCAGGGCTCCTGCTTCCTTCCCGTCAGGCCTCGTCGGCTGAGCCAAACGCCCTCCCATCCCTGTCTCCGTCTCGGCCTCTCCTTCGGCAGCAACTCGGGCCTCTCCCCTGAACAAGCATGACCCCGGTGCAGGAGGTGACACAGTGGCCCCTGTACCTACTTCGGAGGAAGTCCATAAGATAACGCTGCCCCGCCCCCAGCTCCTGGCCACCCGGAGCTTCCCCACATCACGGCGTCGAGCCCTGTCCCAGCTCTGGGAGCACATGTACTGCTGTCAAGTGGGGGCACCGAAGCTGGGAGAAACTGAGACCCGTGCCCGAGGTCCCAAAGGCAGGGCGCGGCCAGGATGCGAGCACGACAGCCCTGCGCGCGACGCCGGCAGCAGGAGGCTGGGGATTGACAGACGCAGGTCCCTCAGCACTTCCGCCAGCACACGGCAGCTGCTCGTCTGGCTCCGGGCCGCTCCATGCTTAAGCACGACACGCCAGGCTTGACTCAAAGGAGTGAGAGAGAGAGAGACAGAATGCGTGTGCACGTGCGAGAGTGTGCGTGTGTGTGTGTGAACACTCGGCTCTGGGGACCGAGGTCCCCGCCCTCGCCCCCACTCTGGTGGCCGCCTCACTCCTCTCAGCCAGCACAAGGGGGAGGCAGGCCCCCCCCCGCCATGCTGCCTCCCGCAGGCCGCACCCAGGCCGCGTGGCTCTCCGCTGGCCCCAGGGTGATGTGGGGGTGTGCCCCCCCTCCGGCTGTAGGCACACGGCCAGGGCTGGGACGGCACGAACCCCCACCCCCCAGGTTGTGGGAGGGGAGGCGATGAGTCTGAAGCGGTAAGTATGGCTTTGGAACCAACTTGGCTCTTCCGATGACAACGTGCCTCCTTCCAGATGGTTCCTGTGCATGCTCTCCGTCGTTAGCATGCTAATTTATTCTGACTCATCGCGAAGCTGCTGCAGGCGGGGCGGCGCACACCGCGAAGCCAGAGCGAGACCCGGGGCCGCGACTCCCCGCTGGAACGGGAGCTCTCCCTGGGGCTGTCACCGGCGCCGCGGCAGCAGCCTGAGCAGGTTGTAATCCCCCTCCGGTGGCCCTGACGCTCTGTGACGGGATCAGGAGGGCAAAGCTGGAGACACAGGCTCTGGGCACGTTCGTGCCGGAAGTTCAGGATAGCGCACAAATGTAGCTAAAACATAAAGGAGGCATCTGAAACAAAGGCCCGAAGCCGAGAGTCGGGAGCCGGACGTGTCTCCTCAGTCAGCGCCTGAGCGGGGCCGGGCAGAGCCCCCAGCGTGGGCCCAGGCCCCGGCCTACACCGTGGTCCTCTGGTCCCCCGGGGTGCTGTTCACCAGGGCCCCTGCTCTGGGACACGCGGGAGCCAAGGTGGAGCTGTGCGCCCCCTGTACAGGCCACCGCAAACCCACACTGGCCATTGCGCGGCCCACAGCTCTGCCCAGGGACATCTCCTGGTCACCAGCATGGGCCCAGGCTCTGCGAGGGGCACCCGGGGACGCGGTGTGCCTTCTGGGAGCGGCCCTGCAGCTGCGAAGCAGGAGAGTCCGGGTAAACACCCGGCCCTTGAGCAGGACAGCCCTGGGCCCCGGGAGCCAGGCCCCCGGCAGTCAGCTGGCCCTGGACAAGCCTCCCCTGCCTCGCCCCCACGCTTGCATCCTGGGCACTGCTGGGATTGCCCCCAGGGGTGGCTGGTCCCTCGCCCCACCCCAGGGTCAGCTTCTGGGACACCCAGCCTACTGGGGAAAACTCACCGAAATGGCTACCCTGACCCCTTGGGCCTGGAAGACGGGTTTTCATTCAATCCTGGCCCAGATTCCCAGGTAAAACTGTGTCCCCCACAGCTGGCTTCCGGCCCAGACCACCCCTCCCACCCAGTGCTGCTGGCTGCCCTCGTGGACCTTGGGGCTCCCGACCCCCCAGCCCTCTGCTGTGAGGAGTTCCCTGCCCCCTGGGAGACAGAGTGAGGAAGTTGCCAGGGCGCAGCAGCAGGCTTCTGGAATCCCCCGCAGCTCCATCCGCGTTGTCTGCAGTTTCCTGGCAACAGGGAGGGCCTGTTTCCGAGGGGGAGGGAGTCTGAGCCAGCTCGCCCCTCCCCCAGGGCCGCCCTCCCCGCTGGTAAGGACTCAGGAAGGTCAGCCCGACTGGTCCTGAGACTCCCCCGCTCCTGGGAACGCGATGGAGGCGGGGGCCCTGTGTGGGGAGGACCCAGAGACCAGGATGGGTGGGGGCGGAGAGGTCAGAGCCCGCCCGAGTCCCGAGTGCTTGGACGCCCCTTGAGGCCCAACTCCCCCTGCACTTCCTGCTGGGAACAAGCACGCCAGTGGGGCCCGGAGTCGGCCACCCGCCGGCATCCCCGGGGAGCCCCCAGCGCCCAGGCCGCAGGAGTGGCCCGCGATCGGCCCCAGGAAGGGGACACAGGCTGTGCTGCAACCTGCTCCGCCCACGCGCCCCCACACAACAGCGTCCCTCCTCCCGAGGACGGGCATGGAGCTGGGAGCTGGCGCGGAGCGAGCTGACGGCGCCCAGCCTGCCCGGCCTTCCCGGTGCGTGTGCGGCCGCAGCAGCTGCTAGAAGCGCCCCCGCCCCCGCCGACCTGACGGCACAGGCCACCCGCCCCCAGCTCCTCCGGGGGCCGCAGCAGCGCTCAGCCGGGAGCTGCGCGGAGGGCCGGCAGCCTGGCTGCCGTAGCGCACTCGGCGGGACCCCGGGGCCAGGCGCCTTCGGAGGCGCGGGGGCTCAGACCTCGGGGTCCTGGCACCGCGGGGCGGGGCGCAGGGAGCCACGGAAGGCGCACCGCGGGACCCCCAGCGGGCCGCGGGGTACCTCCTCCCTGCGCGGGGCGGGGGCTGTCACGCCGTGGGGGTCCCCTGTCCTCACTTTGCTGGCACGTGTCAGGCGGAGCACGGGTGCTGGACGCAGAGCCGCGCCGCCCGGGGCCGCGGGGGCCGCGGAGGCGCAAGTCCGGCTCACGCGGCCCCGAGGGCGCGCGCCTCCGGCACCGCACAGCAAGGACCCGGGCCTCTGCCAGGGTCCCCGAGCCCAGCACCTTGCCACTCCGGAGCCAGAGCCAGATTGGCCAAATGGAGCCAGAAGAGTGGGGTCTGGGGAAACCCAGGGGTCCTCTCCGAGGGGCACGCAAGGGGCAGGCCTGGGACGCGCGGAGACTGCCGGTCACACAAGGCTTCGGGGAGGCAGGTCAGGGCTCCTGGCTGCCATCTGGGTGCTGGGGCTCGCATTTACAGCCCTCAGGCCGCAAGGCCAAACCCCGCAGTTTCCTCCGGTTCCGGGAGGAATCGGGGGAGAGAGGCACCGCCCCCCGAGTCTTTGCACCCTGAGCTCACTCACTGCGCTGCGCCTGCTGCCCCCGGTGCCGGCAGTTAGGGCAGGGGGGGCCCTGCGCTGGACTCAGGCATGTGCCAGCCTGGCCCACAGAAGTCTGGATTGTTCCACGGTGACGCGGGCCGCGTGGGGACTTCCCTGGTCAGGAGGGTGGGAGATGGGCCCCATGAGGAGGCTGTGCGTCCGGGGGCCTGGCGGCCTGGGACTTGCCAGGACATGCCCAGACGCTAAGAGCGAGGCACCAGGCTCGGGGATCTTGGTGGGCGTGGAGGAAGGGACTCGGTGGACCGTCCACAAAGCCAAAGCAGACCCCACTGGTGGTCGCTGATGGCCAGGGGTGTCCCCGGAGCCCAGCAGGTGGGACAGATGGGAATTCCAAACAGGTCGCGCGCCAGCCCGTGTGGACTGCGGGCACCTGATAGTGGGACACTATCCCGTCCGAGGACCCGGCGCCCTGTCTCTGGTCTGCTCCAGCCACACCCCCCACGTCCCCCAGGGTCTGTGAGCTCCTAAATGGCTCCAGCAGCACCAAACGAGATTGTCGAAAGCCTATTTAAAGCACATGGTAATTACTTCCAGGGGGTTTATAGTCCCGAAGAGCCGCATAGCCACGCCCCGCCGTCCAGGAAGGCAGTATTTCACCATCAAGGACACAACCCTGGGTATTTACAGACGGTAATGAGACTGTCCACTGCTCGATGTTGCCATAAATAAGCAGGAAAAGTGCTGAGTTTCACGCAATTCTCCCTGATTGCCTGGAAGGCGTCATTATTTTAATAAAAAAACTAATCAGCCAGCCTCCCCAGCATCACAGGCTCAGTGTTAATTACAGAGGGGCCGGGGGGCGGGAGCCGGCAACCACCATCACAGGGTGGGGGGCTCTCTCGTGTGAAAAGGAGGGAATTAAAGGAAAGAGGAAGAGTGTGCTGACCCTCAAAGCAAAGGAGATAGTGCGGGATGTCCTTCCCACCGGGACAGACACTGCTACCCCACAGGCCTCTCCCCTTCAAGGCAGTCACGTCTCTTGGCTCCCGGGTAGCTGGAGACGGCACCGCGGCACCGTTTGCCGACTCCGCGGAGGTAACGTGCGTGGCCGGGCCCCCAGGAAGTGCGGGGACAGGGGAGGGCTCGGCCGTCAGGCCCTCTTTCCCCCCCGCGGGCTCTGTCCCGCCCTTGCCCTGCCTGGAATACAGCTGTGACGCGGGAGGTGCGAGGCTGTGAGCCGGACCAAAGCCGCGTCGAGGACGGCTGACCAGGACGGGGCACACCTGCTTTCCCCATGCGTCTCGTAAGGCGAGAGGCGTAAAGCCCATTTCATGAAACCGTCGTTTCATTGAATCCCTAAGCAGTGCCTCCAAGAGTAATCGTTACTAACAAAAGAAAGAAATGGGGTGCCTGGGGGGCTCAGCCGGTTAAGCGTCCGACTTTGGCTCAGGTCATGATCTCACGGTTTGTGGGTTTGATCCCCGCGTCGGGCTCTGTGCTGACGGCTCAGAGCCTGACTGGAAGTCTGTGTCCCCCTCGCTCTCTGCCCCTCCCCTGCTCACACTCTGTCTCTCACTCTCTCAAAATTAAACATAAGAAAAAAACATAATAAGGCTACTGGAGAAGTTTTAAGCGGACTCGAGTGGACTCGTTTCTAACTGTGCCGCTCCCCAGTACCTGGACCCCGCGTCTTCCCGGGCACACGGAGGGGGGCTTCTGACTTGGCTCTGCCGGTCACATGGGGCGGAAGTGATGTGTCGCTTCTGGGAGGCACGTGCCGTTGTCAGTCTCTCAGTGGTCTCATCCCAGGGAACACGAGAGCACGTGCTACACGAAGCCCCGCAGCCCCCCAGCCCCAGCCCCGGGGGCCCCTCTCGGGCGGTGGGAGGGCGAGGGCTCAGGGTTCCAAGTGCTTGGGGCTCAGGGTCTGTTGTCAGCCCGTCCTGACTGACACAAGCCGCGGGGACAGCGCGGACAGTAGCGGCTCCTTATCCTGAAAAGTTTTCTGTTGAGCAGAGAGGCCGGGACTTTCACTGCGACTCTGCGCTGAGCTTCAGAAGGACGAGGGGATGTATCACCCGGCTCCCGTTGTTGATTTTCCCAGTGCAAGTGTCTGGTGTCACGGCCCGAGGCCCGCTGGCCCTGGAGGCGTCTTCCCTTGCACCACCCCTGGGGACCGCCGGGCTTCTGAACGGGAGCCCCGGGTGGGTCCCAGCTCCCCCGCACCCCTGTTTGCACCGTCTGGGGCCCCGGGAACCTCCACGCGCCCCTGCCTCAGGGTCACACGGCACGTCAACGGGGTCCCCAGAAGCAGCCACTGACCAGAGACTGACCAGGAAGGGTGGGGAAGAGGGACAGCCCCACGGGCCCCCTGAGCTCTGTCCTTTCCTGGGGTCCCAGGGCTCCAAGGAGACCCCAGCCTCCCCCTCCCTCCACTGCCAGCCCTCAAGCCATCTCTCCCAACCCCCCCACCCCGCCCCGTCTTCCAGGACACACCGCCCAGCCCTGCAGACAGAATCCAGGCCCTGATCCCTGTGCTCCGGCGGGTGTCGAGGCCCTGGGGTCCTCAGCCCGTCGCCGGCTGCCGGGTGAGGCTGGGTCCCGAGGCCACACGGGTATGGAGGGCCGCAGCCCGAGCCTCACCGCAGGCGGAGGCCGGTGGCCCGCTCGGGGTCGCGATGAGGATGGCCGCCCTCCGCGGGAGAGATCGTCATGCTCCAGCGCTCCCTGCCCCGCCAGGAGCCCCACGCATGCCCCAGGCCCTTGGGACGGCGAATGGAAGTGGGGATGCTTCTCCAGGGCCACGCAGAACCTTCCAGACACATCTACAGGTGAGTCATTCAGAGCCCTTGCTGCCCTCTGATGCACCCCCCCACTCACATCAGGGAGCCTGCCCCAAACCGGGTCCGCAGGAGACCCCTCCACGGTGCCGGGCCCCCCCGCCCCCCGCGCCCCCCGCCCCGGCCCCGGGCAGCCACCCTGCTGCGGCCTCCAGGCCAGTTCAGACCCTTCCCCCGTCCTGGAAGACGTCGCCAGGGAGGCCCTGGAGTCGGGTGGGGGGGGCTAACTTCCTGCCCCCCCGCCCCCCCACGTACAGACCCCCTTCCATCCTCTCCGGTTAGCGGGCCCCCCGCTGACAACCAGGGCCACACAGCGGCCGAATGGAGCCTTCGAGGGGTCAGCTGACGGAACCGGTGGTAGAAAATCTACTTGTGATAAAACTGTTCATAAAAGTGAAATGTCATTTAAAGGCTCCACTTCCACAGGAAAACAGCTTTATGTCCCCGTAGGCTCCCTCCTCTCCGCTCGCGTCCGCCGGGGCCCAGCATGGGGTGGGGGGCCCAGGGCCTCCGCAGGCACCCTGCCTGGGGGGGGGTCTCTGTACAGCTGTTCCCCCCGCCCTCCCCCAACGGCACCCGTGGGCACCAGCGGGATGGGACCCAAACAGCGAGGGGTCAGCAAGGGGCCTCCTGGCTCACCTGTGCCCCCACCCGCCCCCCAGTCGCTTCTTCACTCACTTCAAGCCAAGTGTGTGGGGCACGCACCCCGGGCAGGCGTGTGGCACAATAAACCCTGGCATCTGTTTCACAGGGGCCGTGGGGAAGCCTCGGGGCATCGCGGGGGCCGTGGGGAGCCTCGGGGCATCGCGGGGGCCGTGGGGAGCCACGGGCATCGCGGGGCCGTGGGAGCCACGGGGCATCGTGGGGGCCATGGGGAGCCACGGGCATCGTGGGAGCCGTGGGAAGCCACGGGGCATGGCGGAGGCCGTGGGGAAGCCATGGGGCATCGCGGGGCCGTGGGAAGCCTCGGGCACGCGGGGCCGTGGGGAGTCACGGGGCATCGCGGGGGCCATAGGGAGCCACGGGTACAGTGGGGCCGTGGGGAAGCCACGGGGTATAGTGGGGGCCGTGGGGAAGCCACGGGGCATCGCGGGGGCCGTGGGGAAGCCACGGGGCATCACGGGGGCCATAGGGAGCCACAGGACAAGCAGGTGGCGGTGTGGGCGGTGAAGCCAGGGTCTGCTGTCAGCTTCTGGGTTTGAGGCTAATGTCTCGAAGAGTCTGGACTCGGGTCTGAGGGCACCAGTGGGTGGGGAGGCCACGCCCACCGGTGAGACCGTCTTAGAGTAAACGGTCCTCCCTGTGGCTGTGCTGAAGGTGCGCGAGGCTGGAGACGTCACAAGCCTTCCTAACGCATGTGGCCAGGACGCTGAGTGGCTTCCCGCGTGGCCTGGGCTTGCTCACAGTGTGGAAGCCGGACTCCGAGGGGACAGGTGACCTGCGTGGCTGACAAGTCCCACAGCGTCACTTCCCCCACGTTCTGTCCACCTGCCCAGACCCACCAAGACCCACGGGGACCAGCCCTTTCAGGGAGGGAAAGTAGGCTGCCCCGTGGGGGTGGGGAGCCCCTGCACCGGCTGTAGGGGAGCCAGAGACCCTCACCCAGCTGTGTCTCTCTGTCTCTCTCTGTCTCTGTCTCTGTATCTCTCTGTCTCTCTGCATGTCTCTCTATGTCTGTGTCTCTATCTCTGTTCCCTGTGTCTCTGCCTTTCTGTGTCTCTGTCTCTGTCTCTCACCCCCCTCCCTGGGGGAGCAGCTGTCACAGCTGTCATGTCACACGCAGTCTTGGGGAGAAGCCCACGTGACAAGGAACCCGTGTCCCCGGCCAACAGCCACGGGGGACGCGAGGCCACCAGAAGGCACGTGAGGGGGCCTGGAAGGGGCGCCCGGTTTGAGCCCTCAGGGGCCGGCAGCCCCGCTGACCCCCAACCACAGGCTGCGCCCCAGTCCCTGAGCGTGGACCCGGTAAGGCAGCCGATCGTGAGGTCAGGGTCCCGACGGCAGGAACGACCAGGTCCTTGTGGTTTGGGGACACAGGGACCCAGACGTCATTGTTGAGAGAGTCTGTTGTTTCGAGACACTTACAGGAGCACTGACACAGGGGGTGGGGTGCGGGGGTGAGGTGCAGGGGGTCCAAGACAAGCCTGGGGTTGAGGTTGGTGACCCTGGGGGTGCGCGGGGAGCCCGGGGTGGTGGGGGTGCACTCCCTGCTCACACCCGAACCCACCCCCAAGGTCCCTGAGTCAGCCAGCTGGAGGTCAGGGTGGCGCAGGAGGGCAGGAGGGGCCCCTGAGTCTGGAGGTGGGAAGGCCCCATAGCCGCTCTGTCCTCAGCACTGCGCCGCCTCCACGGTGAGGGGGACCCCAGAAGAGGGGCCACCTCCATGTGCTCCCTTCTGTCCTTCCTGCCTGTGACCGTCCCCCAGCTGCGCCTCCTCCGTCTGGCAGCCTCCTGCCTTCCTCCCTCCAGTGGGCGGCTGGCGGCCAGGACTTGGGGGCCAGGGTTGCCGGGCTGAATGCTCAGGCAGACCCCCCAGCTCAGCCCCGGTGGTCCCCACTGCCCCCGCATGCGCCCCTGAGGCCGGGACCCCATTCCTGCACCGCTCTGGCAGCACCGGCCCCCCAGCCCCCGTGGCGTCCCAGGCCCCTCATGCCACAGGCCCGGCGGGACTCCCCTGGGGGCAGAGCCCAGGGGCCGTGAGCGCCGACCTGCTCTCCTGCTGCAGCTCAGGGAGCGGCTTTGAGACCACGCTCCGCGCCCCCGCACCACCCGGGAAACCCTCTGGTCAAGGGCAGGGAGGCAGCCACACTGAGCCTCAGGCCCACCCACCTCGGGGGTCTGCTCCCACCTGCCCTGCCCCCAGCACCCCTACGCGCCCCCCACTGCACAGGTGCACAAACCACATGGGGACCACCCTCGCCTGCTGCCCTGGGCCTTGACCCGCAAGCCCACGCACGCCGGGTCCCCACTGCCCGGCTGCCTCCTCGAAGGAGAAAGGTCTGCAGAGGCGGACATGGCAAGGAGCAGCCGGCCCGGCACGGGCATCTGTGAGCCGGTGGGCGGGGGCCCGGCCTGCACCAACCCTGAGCCCCTGCCCCGGGCCCGCCTGGGTCCACCCTGCACATACGGGCAGAAGGACTGGATTCCCGGCCCCTCCAGGCCTCACCTGGCGGAGCTTGAGCCCCGCCCAGCGGCCCCGCACCCTGGAGCCGACCTGTCCCCGGTCCAATACGCTCCCTTCCCGGCTAATCCAACCGGAGACTTTCAGCCTCACTGTAATTTACAAGGCAGCTGGAGCACAGGATGTTTTTAATAAAAATTAGGTACAAGCAGATACAGGGGATTAATAGTTGTATTATGATTTTATAGTTCTCCTCACACGGTGGCGTGGGAAAGACAATCAGAGCAGAGCCATTTCAGGCAGATAAAATGGGGCATTTATTTTTAATGGAAAGAGAATTTCAGGACTCACCCAGCCGTGGAGAGAGGCTGCTGATGGGCCGCGCCAGGTGGAACAAAGAGGAGGCTGGGGTGTGGCGGCCTCTCCAGGGACCCCCTCCGGGCGGGCACAGGAGGGAGTCGCCTGGTGGGGCTTTCCAGCCCCAAATCAGCGAGGTCTGGGATGGAGCCCTGCAGGCTAAGCCTCTCTCCGCCTCAGTGTCCCCGTCTGCCCAGCAAGGACTGGGTGAGCTCTTGAGAGCCCAAGGGAGGTTGTCATCGAAGCTGTGACCCGCAGTCACCTCTGCTCTTTGCTCAGGGAGCCAACACCTATTGGGCACCTACTGTCTTCCCTGAAATCACAGCCGGGCCTTAAATTCACCCAACCCTGCTGGCAGCCCGGGCCTGCCTCAGCCAGGGGTCTGGCCCCAGCTCGGGCCTGGGGACGGCCTCCCCTGAGCTCCCCCAGCAGAAGCCATGTCTCCGGGAACCGCCCGGCGGCCTCGACGCTCAGAGCTGGGGCTGGAAGGGATCCAGTGGAGCTGCAGCAGCCAGGAGCCCCCACGCATCACCGCATCACCGGAGGTGGAGGGGGCGGCTGGCCTGGGGGGAGAACGAGGGGGCGGAGCTGAGGAGACCTAGGACAGGAAGGGGGACGTGAGTGCCTGCCGCTGCCTTCCCACCTGGTCGTCCCGAAGCCCGAGGGGAGCCGCCCTTACAGGAAGTGGACCGCCTTCCCCGGCCGCACGGCCGCTGACCGACGGCGCCTCTACCCGACACCTGGCCTTTCACATTGCTCACGGGACACCCAGGCCAAGCCCGGCCTCTAAGATGCAGGGATGGAGGGATGGCCTCCAGGGACAGGCTCGGCGCCAGCTCTGTGGGACCCTGGGGGGCCAGGCGGGTCCTCCGGGCTTCACTGCGCTCCGGGGTCCGGGGCTGGGAGGGAGCAGGGCCCCTCCGTGGTTGCCCTGTCTCACCCTGAGGAGCCTCACTGTCTGGTCCTGACACCAGTCGGCCGCCGACCTCAGAGCCAGGTGAGGACGTGGCCTCAGCAGCGAGCACCCCGGGGTCCCCAGGCATCCCCCACCCCAGCCCAAAGGGCGCCGGTCCAGTCTCAGGGCCAGTCTCCAAGGACACGGATGAAACTGAGCCCTCACAGCTCAGATCACATCAACTAACTCACAGGGAGCAGGGTCCTGTGGCCAGAACATGAAGACCCCCCAGGCGCACAGGGAAGAGGGTGTGGGAGGGGCACGGAGGGAGGAACCGTCCATCCATCAACCCAGGACAACAGGAAGCCGCAAGCGGGCGCCAGCAGAGGCCCCCACGCCAGGACCTCCAGAATGGGGAGGCGGGCGTGGAGCGCCCACTTTCTAAATCACACAAATTAATTTAGAAATCAGAGCGGCTCCCGCAGCTCGACTGCAGATTTCAAAACAGCTTAACAAATTACCAGACCCCCTTTAAGAAGACAAATTATGCCAGCTCCTCGGCGCCTGCCTGGTTAATTATGCATGCACTTGCGTGAGGCCTTGTTAAATATTCACCAGCCGTGGGTCTGCTTGAGACTCACAGCCTCATCTCTATGCGGGGCCGGGCACTTTGCCCCGCGCTGTGCCGGCACCAGGCACCGCGAGCCGTGGGACCCCGGGCCCCACAGAGGCCCCCACTCCCTGGCCCTGAGGCCTATGGGTAACCGCATGCAGTGAGAGACGCCGGCCCTTCGCGGCCTCTCCACACCTTCCCCCAATCAGTGTCTGTGTCCCCCACGAGGAGTGTCCCCCACGAAGAGACAGGGCCCCCTGCCTGCAGTGATGTCTTCCTCACCCTGAGCTTCAGGGGGACCCCCTGAAGTAGGCCTCGCCATAGCGCGCAGCCCGCCCTGGGGAGGGGTGGGGCTCTGGCTCCATGGGAAGGTGGTGCCCGTGTGCCAGCCTCACTCCCAGGTCCTAGCCGGTCCCCTGGGTCATGCTGGGTACCATGCCCTGTGCACGCTTTGCCCCAGGCCACCTGGCACTTGCTGATTCCTCCTTCTCTGGGCACCAGTCCCCCAGGATCACGGGTTCTCAGAGCTAAGGGCACCTCAGCGGCCACCAAGGCGCCTGGGCGGACAGGACAGAGGGGCCTGTGAGGAAGGAGGCGCACCTGCCCCCAGGACGCCAACTGGAGGACAGCGGGTCCCAGCCCTGCCCCCGCACCGCCCTGGCCCCTGCTCTCAGACAGGTGACACCCTCCCCCACCGTGCGCCCCTCGCTGCTGTCCTGCTTCATCAAGTCCGCACAGCAGGGCTGCCGCACCAGCACCCACTTACGCCCGCGGGACTTGGGGGACAACGTGGCCTCGAGCGCTGGTGGGCCCCATGCTGGCAGAGGGAGGAGGGCCCTGCTGCGCACACGCCCACACACAAGTGTGCACACAGCCACGGACACACACCTACGTGGGCACATACATGCACACGCACGTGCCCACCTGCGTGCACACTTGTCCCTGCACACGGCCGCATGGAGGCTCCAGAAGCCACTGACAGAAGCGCCATCTGGTGGCTCCTCTGTGGGGCCCAGGCGGGGAACCACGGACCCGCGGGTTCACCTGCTCACGTCCCCTCCTTCCAGAGAAGCTGGGGCCAAGAGGGGGGACCCGTTCGGGGTCTCCCAGAGAGCTGGCAGCCGGCCTGCACCAGGGCTCCCCTGAGGGCTGGACTGAGCAGTCCGCGCAAGCGCACGGGGGCCCCACACGGGGGCCCCACAGCCTGGCCTCCTGGTGGTGGCGTCCGGGCCTGTCCCTCCCGGAGCTGCGGCCCAGCCCTCTGCTTCCGTGCAGCCGAGGCGTGGCCAGCACCGCCGTGTCCATTGGAGCCAGCGCGTTAAGATTCAGGAGACTCCTCGTTGGCGTCCCGACGTCCGGCCTCACCAGGAAGCAGGGATGTTGGACCTCAGGACACACAGGTGCGGCCCCACAAGATCAGGGGCACACGGTGACAGACCGCTCTGGCGGCTGGAGCCCGAGACTGGTCCACCTGGTCCCAGCCACCGTCCCCACCCCGCGTCCTGCACGCACCCCGAGGCAGAGACACCCCAGATCCCATTCCCGCCCCCAGCCGCCCGGCCGGAGCCTCCGAGGGACTGGCCTGATCCGAGACTGCTGTCCACCCACCCCCGCCCCTTCCTCGGCACCTGCACCTGAGCTCAGCCCAAGCCACGCACCCTGGGCCCACCCGTCCGCCCTCTCTCCCACCCCAGGGCACCTCTGGGAACCCAGAGCAGCCCGTGGTCGCGTAGGACAGCCTTGGCTTTCTCTGCAAGGCAAAGACACAGTAATTATCTCCGGAGGGAGGCGCCGGGCCCGGTGCGGGGGTGCCGGAGAGCCGCCGCTCGCCCCTCCAAGCCGCCGCGTGCCTTTGCGCTCACTTTGGAAACTGTCAGTTCAGCAGTCTGGCTAACTACCTGCTCGGCGGTGGCCTTAAAACTGTCCACACTCATAAATCACCCCTGGATTTAAATAAGCGCCGGTGGCAGGTAATTTTTCAGAACTCCCCCACACTCACGCACAGGACCGTGGGTGAGTGGACAGAAAACGAATTAAGACAGGGCTGAGAGCGGAGGCGCTTGTGAAGGAAGGTGGGGTGCCTTGTGCGCACAGCGCGGGGGGCCTTGGGTGAAAGAGGCCGTCCCTTGAGGCTCTTCCTCCCACCGAGGTCCCCGCCCCACAGCCCGGAGGCCCCCAGCTCCAAGCCGGCCCACAACAAGCTCCTCACGAGGGGGCCAGGGTCACCCCGATGGGGTGGAGCCCCCCTCCCGCCGGGTTGTCTGGTTAACGCAAGGAAGTGCTCACAGGGGGTCAGGCACTGAGCAGAGAAATGGGCTCCCAACAGGCGTCTCCTCTGCCCCCACACGAGTCGCAGGGCCTTGGTCCCAAGAGCCTACCCAGGAGGGGAAAGCAAGAGAATCAAATGCCTCCTTGGGACACTTTCCGAGGCCACCCCCACCCCCGAGCAGGAGTGTGGCCCTCCATGCCTGCCCCGCCGGCCTGATGCTCACCCCTCCTTCAGCCGACTCTGAGACCCCTGCCTGAGGTCAGAGTCTACACAGCCACCTGAAGTCAGGACTCCATGGAAGCGGGCAGTGGGCTGGGGTTCAGGCTCAGTGTGGCCTGGGACTAAGGCCGCCCCCCGAGTGGGGAAGAGATCGGAGTCCCCCTGGCCCCCCAGCCCGGAGCTTGTTTCCAGGACAGGCCTGGGGGACCTTGTAAAACTCCCAGCAGGAGCACCCCATGCTTCCCATCTGCCGCCCGCACTCTCGGGAGGGTGGTCCGTGACCCCACAACACAGCACTCACCCCACCCCTCCAGGGCGTGACCGTGAGGAGGGTATCAGGCCCTTACCCAGGATGCATCTGGCTCCCAGCACGGCAAAGAAAGATGGGGGCAGAGCAACCTTGAGGTGGGTCCTCACAGGGACACACCGTGTGTGGCCCTCACCGGACACCAGGACCGATGGCCAGGCCCCGGCAGCCAGGGACCCGCTCCCCTTGCCCGTGGGCCTCCTGTGGGGCCCCTGCCTGTACCCCGTTCCCTCCAGGCCATACCAGGTGACTCTGGTGTGGGCAGGAGGGCCAGCCGGGGTTGGAGTGTCCTGGGGTACGGGGTGTCCTGGGGGATGGGGTGTCCTGAGGAGGGATGGGGTGTCCTGGGGGCTGGGATGTCCTGGGGAGGGGATAGGGTGTCCTTGGGAGGGATGGGGTGTCCTGGGGGGCTGGGATGTTCTGGGGAGGGATGGGGTGTCCTGGGGAGGAATGGGGTGTCCTAGGGGGTGGAGGTCCTGGAGTGGATGGGGTGTCCTGGAAGGGATAGGTGTCCTGGGGGGATGGGTGTCCTGGGGAAGGGATGGGGTGTCCTGGAAGGGATAGGGTGTCCTGGGGGGATGGGGTGTCCTGGGGAGGGGGTGTCCTGGGGAGGGGGTGTCCTGGGGAGGAGGGGGTGTCCTTGGGAGGGATGGGGTGTCCTGGGGAGGAGGGGGTGCCCTGGGGAGGAGGGGGTGCCGTGGGGAGGAGGGGGTGCCCTGGGGAGGGCCATGATTCCCCAGGGCATCCTAAGACCCCAGCACACTGCCTGCGGTCGCCTGTGACTGTGAGGCTTCCTCACCCTGCTGGAAACCGCGCTCCTGCTGGCCTGCCTTTGGGAAGTGCGCCGCCCCCATGAGCTCCCCCCGGGTCTCGAGGCTGCCAGGCCTTCATGGCACCGAAGGGGCCCGGGGCCCTGTGGCATGGAGTCCAGTGCCTCCAGCCCCTGCGTCCCTCCAGCCACCTAGGACACGTCTGCCTCCTGGCCGGTCCTCCAGCGCCACCTGGTGGCCCATCTGCCCACGTCCACGGCCGACCGCCACCGGGGCCTCCTCCAGCCTCAGGTGCCTCTCCTGGGTGACACCGGACAACCTTCTGGGGCCTCACCTGGCCAGACGCCCGGCGCAGAGGTCGGTTCCAGGGGTCTCCGTTTCCCCGTCCTGGCCGGGGCGGGGGAGCGCGGTCCGAGCGCTGTGCTGGAGCGGAGCGGCCCCCTTGGCCTTGGAAAGGAGTCTTGCTTATCTGAAGGAGCTCCATCCCCTGAGGGGGAAGGCAATAAAATGCACATAAATGCAAGAAATTAGAGCTGGCCCAGGCGGAGAGGGGCCCATCCTGATTGCTAATCAAATTCCCATTCCTGAAGATCTTTAAAATCCTTCCTGCGCCGTGTTATTGTCTCAAAAGAGCTGTTCTCACTCGTATAAAAAAACTTATAAAAAATTCTAATCAACACTGGTCTTAAACCGCAGCGCCCGCACCCAGCACGGCGGCGGCGGCGCGGACGTTTATGAGGCATTTCATGCGTCAGGCCGCCCCCTCAGCCTCGAAGCTTCCATCGACCATCAAAGTGATAAAGATGGTGTTTTGTGACTCAAGCGTTGTTTATTAACACCCAGTATTTTCCACGAGTCTGCCGGGCAGCGAGGGCAGGCCTCCGGGACAGGCTGGAGAGCTGTCACCAGGCGGCCCCCGCTCCCCCGTCACTTCCCCAGGCGACCAAAGCGTGGGCACCAGCCTGAGCGGCACAGCGGCAAAGGCAGGCAGACCCCGCTGGCGGGACGGGGCACACGAGGCCCTGAGTCGCTGGGTGCCGGCTCCTGCAGGCCTGTCCCAGGGCCCCCCGGAGCGGTCACACACCAGACAGCCGTGAGCCCTCGGGCCCGCCCACGGGCCAGCGAGCGACAGCTCAGACGGCGCCCGCGGGGCCGTGTCAGCTCACCCCATCTCAGACCTCGGTTTCCTCCCGTGCTGACCCACAGCAAGATTCTGCAGCCTGCTCCCCTGGACGCAGGCCCGGGAGCACCCGCCGCCCCGGACCTGTGTGGCGGTGGTGGCGGGGCCGGGCTCCTGCCCCCATTGCTGCCCGGCCTTCCTTCCCGAGGGCCCGGGACGATGGAGGGCACTCGCTGGGGCGCAGCCATGGGCAGCCCAAGGGGACGGGCTGGGGGCCACGGGAGCAGTGGGTCCTGCCCCCGGGCGTGGGTCCACTCTGGCCCACACAGTCTTGCAAGGCCCCCAGCCTGGGCGGGATGGAGGCCGAGGGAAGACCCCCTCCCAGCAGCAGCCAGGGAAGAGGGCCTGGGGGCTGTAGACGGGGCCGGGCCGGGCCCCCCGGTGTACTGAGCACCACCGGGCTGGGGCCTCTGGACTGTCGGCAGGTCCCCGTCTCAGCCTCAGCAGGGCCCGCAGGGGACCTTCTTGCCCTTGGGGCATGAGCACCTCCCTCCCCAGATGTGGGGGCTGCCCCGCAGGGGTGCAGGCTGCACGTGGCAGGGCCGGCCGGCAGGCTCCTGAGGCTCCCAGTGGAGAACCCACCCTGTGTCCCTCTGGATCACCCGTGAACGAACATAACGTGAACCCCTGGACCACGGCAGAAAGGACATCTGTGTGAAACGGGCGTCTCTGGGACCTCGCCCGTCCACGCCAGGTCCCGAGAACCCAGTCTGCTATTCAAGGACAAGCCGGAGCTGGGCGTCCAGGAGTTCAGGCTGCCTCCTTCCCAAGCCAGACGGCCAGAGGCTGACCGGGGGTGATCCCAAGCGCCCCTTCTTCACTTCTCCCGTGTCCATTGGGAAATGTCTGGGATGGCTGGGGGATGGGTGGGAAGGCCCCCAGAACATGGGGCTCAGGGCTTGAGGCCAGTGATCTCCCCAGGGAGGCACAGAGAGAAGTCATTGTGGCCTCCAGGCCTCCTGGGTGCATGTTCTTCCTTTCCAGCTGCAAGCAGAGGGCTCCGCACAGAGGCATTTGCTCATAAAACCCTCCCGCAGCCCCCAGAAACCCAGGCACTCCTCGGGGCCCCAGAGGCTGGTGGGTTAAGGGTACAGATGGGCAGAGGGCCTCGGCCACCCGCTCCATCCCCCAAGCAAGACTGGTCAAGAAGGAAGCTCAGAATCCCTGCCCCAGGCTGGAGGGCCCCCACCCAGGCAGCTCTGGGCAGGTGCTGGGGCTGGGGGCTGAGCCTCGAGGGAGGGGGGAGCTGCCCAGGGGAGAGCAGGGGAGCCACCGGGGGCACCCAGGCCCAGGGCAGGGCCGTTCTCCCCACGTTGCCTGGCATCCAGATACTGGCACTTTTCAAAGTCCCTCTGGAGGGCAGGCTGTCAGCAAGGCAACAGCCCCTGGGTGAGGCAGTGGGCTCGCAGATATGAGCGGAGCCCCATCGCGCCCCCGCCCTCCGTGGGACTCTGCGCAGATCACAAGTCTCCATCCTTTGATACAAGACTGCGACGCGGGCTCTCCCTTAACTTCAGAAACTAAGCTGGCAGAGTGCAGACGGCCCCCAGGTGAGCGCGGAGAAGCACCAGAGCGCTGACAGCCACGGGGGCCCCCCGGTACGGCCCTGGGTGCCCCACAGACCCCTTCCCCTAACTGGACCCATCTTGGGGTGTCCCCTGGGCCGTTGCCAACCTGAACGTGCTGTCCTGTCTACAGAAGGGCAGGCCAACCAGGTCAGAGCTCGCCACCCCCGGGTGCGGACAGGATCCCGAGCCCCCCGATGATCCAGTGCAGGGATTACAGCACCAACCTCAGTCACCACAGATGCTGCAGAAATGCAGGCTCGTCGGGTCCGCCCAGACCTCCGGACTCAGGACCTTCCCACAGGAGCCCACACAAACCCTGCAGGCGCCCACGGCCACGGGGCACCTCCTGTGTCTTCAGTCTGGGTTTCCCCGAATGTGAAGTAGGGTGCGCTGCGTCCTGGAAGCTGAGTCGGCCCCTCGCTCCCTACAACAGGAGCCCCCCACCCCATGCTTCTCAGCTCCAGCTCTCTTCCCTTTGGGGCCTTTGCACTGCTGTCCCACCTCCCAGCCCCCCAACCCCCACACCAGCCACCCCCAGCGGGGGCCTCTGCCCAGCTTTAGAAACACGGCCCCATGACGCCCCCATCAAGCCACAGCCCCTGCCCCCGGGCCCACTCACACCTTGTCCTGGGCCTGCAGAGCGTGGGGCACGCAGGTGCTGGGTGGACAGCGGACCCGCTGTGCAAAGGGCAGGCCGCGCCACCCCACCCACACCCCCTCTCGGACCCCGTCCCCACCTGAGCACCTGCCTCCACGCGCTTCTGGAAACAGTGCAGCTCCTTAAACAGTGTTATAGAGAAAAGGCTGCATAAAAGCTCTAAATAAGCCCCAAAAAGGAAAATAAGACTGTTTCACCACGGAATCAATTCACCACTAATTTTAATGCTCTGAAAAGGTATTTTATCTTAATGACTCCGTTATTTGATCATACGAAGAGCAATAACCCCCCCCCCCGTTTCTTTCCTTGCCCCCCGCCCGAGTGTGCCGGGCTCCGAGCGTTTATGGCCCGCTCTCACTCTGGGCTGATTTTATAGAAGATTCTGCCGTTCCATCTACTATAAAGCCTAGCACTTAATTAGCTTCCCTCAGCCCCGCAGGCTGCCTCGGCGTGGGCGTGCGTCTGTGCCTCCGCAGAGAGCACGTGCGAGGAGCCGCCTTGTCCCCCAGTACGGCAGGGGCGTGGCCGGGCCCCGAAGCAGAGCTTGGGACCCAGGCGGGCTCCTCTCTGCTGCACCAGGCAGCCCGGGCCAGTAGTGCCGGCGCCTCCTTGATGTCCTCCCTGCCCGGGGACTGAGGGCACCTCCCGCCCTGAAGTCTTTGTTCCAGCTGCGCCCAGCGTGTGCCACGTACATGCATGTACACGTATGCGGGCTTGTGCACATATGTGGGGTGTGTACGTGTGAGTGGGGCATGCACTCGTGTGGGGGTGTGTCCAGCATGTGTGGGCACGTATGCGTGTGTGGGCGTGTGCACGAGCGTGTGGATGTGGGAGTGTGCAAACAGGTGCCCGCGTGTGTGGGCGTGATCCCAAGAGGGAGCCAGCAGTCGTGGGGACGACACCTGCTGGGTGCCGAGGGACGGTGAGGGACGGCCCAGCTGACCAGGCTGCGTCCTGTCCCCTTTCTCCAGGCCCACGTGAGGGCAGATGCAGGAGCACGGAGGGTAGCTACAGGCCCTCTCAGGTGCGGGGCCATCGGGGGGCCGGGCGTGCTGAGCACAGGACCCCGCACAGAGGAGGCAGGCCTGCCTCTGCACAGGCCCACGTGGTCCCTGAGCTCATGCTGGGCGCCCAGACCCACGTGGATGGAGAGAAGCGGGGGTGAGGCGTGCGAGACGGACTTGCATGAGGCCTGCTGAGCATGACCCTTTCTGTGAGAGCCCTCGAACCCTGGGCCTTGGCTTCTCTCGTGTCCTCTGGACCCTGGAGAACAGGCATGACTGTCCTTTGCCTCCACGGTGACTCTGCCCCTCCTGCAGTAAATCTAAGTTGGTTCCTTATTTCACAACCTGAACAACGGCATATGGCGGCCACCCAGGGGTCCCGAAAACAAACTTCCTTGTCAACTGAAGACGAGAGCCGTGTGCCCTGACTGGGCCCAAGCACGTCTCTTCTGCCCCCACCTGGCTGTGCAAGTACCCCACCCCGCACCCACTCATGCTCCCGCAGAACGCAGTGCACACCCCTCCTCCCCTGGGAAGGTGACTTTGCACAGGGGAGGGGGGACTGGCGGGAGCCAGGCTGAAAGAGCACCAGGGAAGGAGGGGGGGGTTAACCCCAGGGAAATAAATAAGCCCCAAACATGCAGGCTCAAGCGTGCCTTCGGGGCGCACCCGTGCGCCTGGGAACCCCGGGCGCCCCGTGCATCGGCCAGCACCACGCCCGCACCACGGCCCGCACCACGGCCCGCACCATCCCCAGCACCACGGCCAGCACCATCCCCAGCACCACGGCCCGCACCACGGCCAGCACCACGCCGCACCATCCCAGCACCACGGCCAGCACCACGGCCCGCACCACAGCCAGCACCATCCCCAGCACCACGGCTGGCACCACGGCCGCACCACGGCCAGCACCATCCCAGCACCACGGCCCGCACCACGCCCGCACCACAGCCAGCACCATCCCCAGCACCACGGCCAGCACCACGCCCGCACCACAGCCAGCACCATCCCCAGCACCACGGCCCCCGCTTCCACCGGCCCGCACCACGGCCAGCACCATCCAGCACCATCCAGCACCACGGCCCGCACACGCCCGCACCACGGCCAGCACCATCCCCAGCACCACGGCCCGCACCACGCCCGCACCACAGCCAGCACCATCCCCAGCACCACGGCCAGCACCACGCCCGCACCACAGCCAGCACCATCCCCAGCACCACGGCCAGCACCACGCCAGCACCACGCCAGCACCACAGCCAGCACCATCCCCAGCACCACGGCCAGCACCACGGCCAGCACCACGGCCTGCCACGCCCGCACCACGGCCCGCACCACGGCCCGCACCACGGCCAGCACCATCCCCAGCACCACGGCCCGCACCACGCCCGCACCACGGCCAGCACCATCCCCAGCACCACGGCCAGCACCACGCCCGCACCACAGCCAGCACCATCCCCAGCACCACGGCCAGCACCCGGCCAGCACCACGGCCAGCACCACGCCCGCACCACAGCCAGCACCATCCCCAGCACCACACGGCCAGCACCACGGCCCGCACCATGGCCCGCTGCGGCCCTCCACGGCCAGCACCACGGCCAGCACCATCCCCAGCACCACGGCTGGCACCACGACCGCCGCACCACGCCCGCACCACGCCCGCACCACGGCCCGCACCACGGCCAGCACCATCCGCAGCACCACTGCAGCCAGCACCATCCCCAGCACCACGGCCCGCACCACGGCCAGCACCATCCCCAGCACCACGGCCCGGCACCACGCCGCACCACGCCCGCACACGGCCCGCACCATGGCCGCACCACGGCCAGCACCATCCGCAGCACCACGGCCAGCACCATCCCCAGCACCACGACCCGCACCACGGCCAGGACCATCCCCAGCACCACGAGGCCGGCACCACCAGCCAGCACGCCCGCACCACGCCCGCACCACGGCCCGCACCATGGCCGCACCACGGCCAGCACCACCCCAGCACCACGGCCAGCACCACGGCCCGCCAGACTCCCTGCAGGCCTCGGGCACTTCCAGCCGAAGTGGCCATTTTCGCCACACTGAGGCTGTTCCCATGGACCCGACTGCTCTGTAGTGTGAACATGCACCCTGGCCCAGGTCAGGGTGCACGGCTTCAGTCTTCCTGAAGAGATGCCCACGTGGCCCATTGGCTGCGGCGGTCACCGGACTCACGTGCTGGGTGGCGCTCAGAAACCTGAAGTCACCAGGATGCCCAGCCTGTGGCTGCATTCAGAAGTGGGAATGTCCTTGCCTTAAAGTGATAAGCCCTGGTCCTGAGGCCTCGAGTCACAGGAGACCCAGGGAGAGGCCACGGAGGGGTTTTCTGCTGAAGGAGCCCGATGCTCGCTGTCCACGCCAGGATGAGGACGTCTGCTGAGGGTCTCCTGGCCGAGGGCTTCCCGGAGGGGGGGTGGGGTCACCGGCTCAGGTGCACCTTTGTGCTGAGACCCTGCAAGTGTAACCCCACCACAGGCCCTGACCCCATGAAGACCTCACACTTCCGTTCAAATACCTGGGTGCAAATCAGTGCGTTTCTCCCAGTGGTAGCTGTTACCGCTGCCCCTTGGTCCAACCCTGAGTGTGTCCCTGCCCCTGGGCCTTCCCTGTAACTTGGACCGTGTCCCCGCGGTGCTCTCTCGGAGCCCCTGGGGAGGTGTGCAGCCCCAGAACCCACGGCAGAAAGGCCTGGCCGGCTGTGCCGGGCCTGCGGTCCACGGCGCTGGGCTGTGCCCCAGGCCCCACGCTGGGAGAGCAGCCCCCACCCCTCCAGGAGCCGGGCACCATGGTCCCCCAGCTCCTGACAGTAATTTTTCAAGGGCTACTTTTAAATTACCTTTTCACTGAAACTTTGCTGCTGGTCCCATCAGGTAGACGCAGAAAAACCCAGAAGCGGGGGAAGTTGTCATTGAAATGGAAATGCTGGAGCCTCTGGCACATCCAATCAATGTTGTTACTAATAAGAAATGGAAATGGGAGCCCCAAGGAACAGGCAGGACTCCAGGCTCCGTGGGGGCTTCCGGATTCCGCTCTGAAGGCCTCCAGGCAATCTCCAGGCCAGGGGACCGACAGGTGCCTGGCTGCCAGGCGTGGGGCCTTCCCGGAGAGCTCAGCCCGTGCCTGCCTCCCCGCTGGACCCCCAGACTCGGAGCCAGGTCTGGCCCGGGCACTGGGACAAAGCTCAGGGGCCCAGGAAGCAGCCCCTCACCCTCAGGCCCAGGGTGAGCCTGGGGCCACAGGGAGGCAGGAGGCAGGCACAGCCCCGAAGGGGAGCCCGCTCCCTGTCCCCCAGGACCTGCGTCAGCCCCCCAACAAGCCTGTGTGCTCAGTTCTCCCACGCTGCGTGTCCGCCCCACAGAGCCAGCCCCCAGCTGCTTCAGACCCTCGTCCCCGGGCCCCTGACCAACCATCACAGCCACTTTCGGGGTCCGGGAACCTCCAGCCACTTCTCCCCACACAGAGCGGGCACCAGGTCAGTGCTTGCAGCCCTGCTCCTGCGATGCTCCCGTGCCCGTCAGGGACAACAGTGCGCCAGCTGCTGGCGTTCGGGCTGCTGGCAGGCGTGGTCAGGCCCTGGGGACCCGAGCCGCGTTTTCCTCCGTCATCAGCTAATCAGGGAGGGCCTCCCACCTTGAAGCCCCAAGTATGAGCTGAGTGGGTGTTGCTGGGGTGGCAGAGGCTAAGGGTCTGGGCCACGAGCCTGAGTGGCCTGCTGGTGCCCTCCGGCTCACAGGCTGGCAGGGGACCGCGCCTGGGCCCCCGTGGTCAGCCCGTGGCGCCCGGTGTGGTGTCTCCTGGGTGCAGTGGCCACCAGGGCGGCTTTACAAACAGGCCGCCGCCTGCCCGGCGGGCGCGTGCTGCCCCAGGTCCTGCCGTGGGGCCTGAGCCCGCCTCACCTCCCCATCCACACGGGGACCTCCGAGCCGCCTGGCCCACGTGCGGGACAGCTGGCCCCACAGCTGTCGTCCTGGCCCAGGGACCACTTCCCAGGAGACCTCCAGCTCCATCCGGCTTTTGCAGGGGCCACAGGGTGAGCTGAGCGGGGACACGGTGGGAACCACCCCGCCCTGTATCCTCTCAGACTTCGGGGGTCAGTTGCACGTCTCTAACCCCCCGGAGGTCCGGAACTCTCCCGGCCAGGCGGGCGGGTTGGGAAGCTCCCACTGGTCTTTATTCCACCGTAATGGCTTTTCCTGCACAAGCCAGGGCCCCGTGAGGGGCTCTGCCAGCCAGTGACGCCCAGCCCGGGTGCACCAGGAGCTGGGGCTCTCACCTCGCGGCGGGACGCACGCCCCAGGGCCTGCGGTAAGGAGGGCTCGCACCTGGACCCATTTGTCCTGTCCCCCAAGCCTCAGTGACCACGGCAACGTCTGGGTGCCCTGAGATCAACGCCAACCCAGGCTCTTTATCCAACAGACCGATTTTCCCTGTTGACCAGCTTGGGGAGGGGGGTCCTGCCTGCATGAGGCACCCCCAGAGGGCAGCGCCCAGAGACACACACCACCTGGCCCACTGCGCCCACCCCGCCAGCCCCACCTGGTGCCGCAGCAGACCCCAAAGGGAGGGGTCAGTGGCTCAGGGATGGTCAGGTCATGCAGCCAGGAGGGGCGACGGGGGCACCCAGCCCTCTGGCTCCTGGGCCACCTCTTTCTAATGTTTTGTACCAGACATCCAGGCAGCGATGCAGCACAGGGTGTGAGGGGGGTGCCAGCAGCCCCAGTACAAACCTTCACCCTGAGCGGCCACCTCAGAGTCCCGTGTGGGGCAGCAAAGCCCAAGTCCTTGTCAGCCAGGGGGCCAACCCGGCTCCCACCCATCGGGCTCGGTGAAGGTCCAAGGGGGACTCAGCTACAGGAGGGGTCAGCAAAAACCGCACTGAAGGTGGCTGCACGATCGTGTGTGAAACATCGGGGCACGTGTCGCAGGTACGGACACTCAGCCCCGAGGCCAGCCAGGGCCACGTGCTTGCGTCGGGGGTATGAATACTCAGCCAGGGCCACGTCCCTGTAGTGGGTCCTCAGGGCCCCGAGACCAAGGACCAGAAACCAGTGGCGCCCCCACTCCAGAGGCCGGGCCCGCATCAGATGGCTCTGAGCTGGAAGCCCGCACCCCGGCGCCATGTGGTCACCCCATTAAAGCCCAAACCCGCAGGCCGGGTGAGCAGTGAAGAGCCCCCCCACTCAGCACCCCCCGCCTCTGCAGCCAGCCCCGGACCCTGCCGGAAAGCCAGGTGTGACGGGCAGCTTTGCGCGGCCCCTAGCCCGGTTATGGCTTATGTACAGCCCCCCAGGCAGCTGGCTCACGGGAGGGACCGGCTTTATAAATAAAATTTATCATTGTAATTATGGCTCCTGTAGAGAGCTGAGGACTTTTACAGCCTCTTGGAGGTCATGAATAATTTAGGAGCTGGGAAAAGGGGCCTCTTTTGTTAGTGCACAACGGGGCCCACAGGCTCCCATTATCACAGCTGTTGGAGACAGATGACTGGGGCCCCTCGTCCAGGTCTGACGGGAGCGGACCGGCGGTGCGGTGACCCAGGGCCCGCCAGGCGTGGGGCGGGGCACCACCCAGGCAGCCCGTCTTCCAGTAAGGGCCCTGGCTGGGTGGTGCAGTGGGCATGCGCGGCCCTAACCGCCCAAGGGTCCGTGGTTCCGTCCGAGAAAGGCCCGCCGTGGGCTCCGGAGGAAGGGGCCCTGACCTCGCTCAGCTGGCCCGTGACCCCGGCAGGGCCCTCTGCCCTCACCTGCACCTCATCGCGGTGGCAGCACTTCAAGAGCACCTTGGCGGGCGCGCAGCCCACAGGCTCCCCGGTGCGTCCGCCCTCCCTCTGTGCTTCCCCCACCCGTGTTGTTCTGGAGTCGTGTGGAGTCCTGGGGGCCCCCAGAGGCAGGAATCATCCTTTGCTTGCCTCCAGCAATGGAGGGCTCACTACCTCACAGTCAGCGGTTCCTCCCTTGGACAGAAATCTGCTCCCCTGCCCCACCGTCTCCCACAAAGGGCCACCTCTGCCCACGGAGCCCAGCCTGGGCTGCCGCCCTGGGTCTGACCCCAGCACACACCCACCCCTCCTTTCTTCCCCCTGAACACCCCGCCCCGCTCTGGCTCCACCCCTGCAATCCACCGACAAGAGGTGCCGAGGGCACTTCCCACTCATCCTCCTGGCCCTGCGGTGGTCCGGGAGCCCCTCCCTCCTCCCCGCCGCCCGCCCGGGCCCAGGACCCCATGGGCCCCACACTCCTCGGGCCCCCAGCTTCTCACACTGGAGGGTCGGGGGCTCACCCCGCTGGTCTCTGTGCCTCCGTCCCAGGCACCCCGGGGCCACCCCTCCAGCCCCAGGCTTCAGTGTCTGCGGAATCCACGGCTGCTGCCGTAACAAAGTGCCACAACAGGGTAACGAGCGGCAGGAAACAGGAATGTATTTACCTACCCCCCGCGGGGCCCAGCCCTGCGAGCAAGGACACACGTGGGCCGCGCAGGGGTGAGTGGGCAGGTGTCTTCAGGCCAGTTTCCCCACAAGCCTGGAGAGGGGCCCTGCCCACGCGGGACCTGGCCCTGAGGCTGGGCCGCAGTGGGGGCCACATCCGGGGCTCGGCTCCCAGCTGCCCACCGCAGGGTCCTTCATCCAGCAGGACCTCGGTCCCAGCACGGCCTGGGGGTCACAGCCAGGGCAGGGCCACAGGTGGGTGTCCATGCGTCTGACGACGTGGAGGCCGCCACGACGCTCCCACGCCACGCTGAGTTGCTGGGTGGCAGCATTTTGGAGCCCCTGCAGCCCCCGCCCAACACCTCCAGATGCCAATGTGTCAGCGTGGCTGAGCCGCGGGTGCCCGGGTACTTGGTGGAAGGTCACACCGGGCATCTCCGGGTGAGACGGACGTCTGACTCGGAGAACGTGGGCCTCGTCCTATCAGTTAGGGCCTGGATGGGACAGAAAGGCGGAGAGAGGGAGAACCCGGCCCCTCTGCCGGTCTCCCAGCGGGGACATGGGGCTCCTCCCGCCTTTGGGCTCACAGCAGAGCCCGCAGCTGGCTCTCCTGCGGGCGGCCGTGGGCCTCACAGCCTGACGGGCACTGGGTGGCCAGCCAGCCCCTCTCCACACACACGGGCTACGCCCCTGCTCCTCCGGAGAACCTCACTGATGAAGACCCCGGCCTGTTCTCCGGGCGTCACAGCTCCAGGACGGTGTAGGTGCTGGGACAGCCGCTTCCTGAAAAACCACAGGCAACGGAGGGCACTGCCGAGCGCCCAGGGCCTGGCACAGTGCGTTTGATCAGATGAGGCTGGGAAATCTCCCCAGCCTTGTGCCTAGGAGCCTCGGGCCACCTTAGTCACCCGGGGCCGTCTGTGCAGAGACGTCCGCTTCCAGGAACAGGCGGTGGGCCAGCCCTGCCCCCTCAGCAAGGGGCACCGAAGCAGCTGACCCAGAGCCCGGGCTCCAGGACCTCAGGAAGCCAAGCTGCGGGCAGGACCCCCGCTGCCCCCAGCCCTCCTTGGTGCTGTCCCTAGAAGAGTGGCCACCCAGCTGCGTCTCCCGGCTGACCAGCTCCGCCGACTTTTATAAGTGAGGGTGCAAGGGGCTTTACTGGAACACAGCCACGCCTCTGTCCACCGTCCATCCCGTCCACTGTCCAGCCCCACTCACTGTTCATCCCCACCCACCGTCCAGCCCCATCCACTGTCCAGCCTGCCCACGGCTGCTTCCGCCCCCGAGGCAGAGTCGAGCGTGACCAGAGAACCCAGTGCATCTGCCCTCAGACCCTTTACAAGGACAGTCTGCAGCCCTGCAGAGCTCAGAGACGGCGCACAGCCGCGCTCCGCACAGCACAGCGCGTCACCGGCCTCTGCGCACAACATGCGCAGATGCTGCTTTCCAGGCCCCGTGGCTCGTGGGGCCCTCAGGGGACCCAGGACACTCCTTGGCCCACACGGCCCCTCCCGGCCCTCATCTTCCCTGGACACCCGGGGGCCCCACAGCTTTGTCCGAGTTCCCAACCGGGATGGGGCTGGGGGTGGTCCCTCCACACCTGCTCAGGCCTCACGCCATCTGGCTGCCACGTGCGCCAGCAGACCAGGGGCCAGCGGGGGAGCTGGGGGTGCGCGGAGACCCGGCCAGGCTGCACCTCCAGGCTGTGTAGCCTTGGGCAAGTTGCTGCTCCTCTCTGAATGGCACTTCCTCATCTGCTAACATGGGCCACTTAGGCACAAGGAGCCCCCAGCCCAGACAGGACCCTGGGAAATGCCGGTCCCTTCACCCCGGCCGCCCCCCTCTGACCTGAACAGGACCCCGCCTGCTGGGCCAATATGGGGCTCAGCCATGCTTCACCTGTCCTCCCGGGTAGGATGCAAGGGCGCAGGGTGGGCGCCCTCCGCCTCAGGGCTCCGCTCTGGGCCGGAGTCAGGCAGGGGCCGGACTCTGCCCACCCTGACCTTCCACAGCCCGCACGTCACCCCACTTCTGCCATCTCCACCCCCACTCCGCCTCCGGTTCCAATCCACGTTCCCAAGGCCGCCCGGCTCTGGAACCCGTCTGAGGCCAGGAGCGCAGGGAGGGGCGCTGAGCCCACACCTTGTCTGGACGCCTGTGTTCCGGGCCTGGGACACAGCTCCTCCTCTCCTGCCCGCGGCCTGTCTGCAGGGTCACTGCTATTTCTGCCAAAGGGAGAGGTAATTATAGCTCAGGCCGCCGCAGACTGGCCCCGCAGGCCGACAGGCAGCCACGCCAGGCCCAGGGTGGGGGTGGGGGTTGCTGCGGCCAGGGCTGGGCCGGGCCCACACCAACACACGCTCACTGGAGACGACACAGAGCCTGGCTTCACGGCCCCGGGGGAGCCGGGGGAGATCCCAGCTCAGGAGGATGAGTAGAGGCTCACTTCCCATTTGGGAACGAAGCTGCCAGAGCAGAGATTCCCAACCAGAGGAGCAGGAGAGAACCTGCCATGGGCAGGTGTGCAGGCGGGCGGGCGGGCGGGCAGGTGGACCAGCCCCTCTCAACCTCATGTCTTGTCTGAGAAGTGGGGGTGGTGGGTGCTCTCACTCCCCGGCACTCTGAGCCCCTTCCTCCGTGGCCTGGCCTGACCCGAAGACCCCAGCCAGCCCTTCCTCTACACCCCTGCCTGAGTCTATGGGTCAGGTGGGGAACTTGGCCGGCTCCCACCACAGAGCTGGAGCACGGTCCCTACAAATCTCCCCTGGCAATGAGCCGAGCACAGTCCCTTCTGAAGCCACCAGCAGCCAGGAATCTCGTCATTTTGCAGGGGCCGTGGCCAGGGCAACAGGCCCAGGCATGGATGCCTTCCCCAAAGGCCCCGTGGGTGCTGCTGAGGGTAGGTCTACACGGACACAGCCAAGCTGGGCAGGGAATGGACTCCTACTCGGTCACGGGAGCCCCAGCCCCAGCATTCGGGTCACTTGGGGAAGCGGGCCTGTCCTGAGCTGACTTGATCAGAAGGAATCCCCGTCCCGGCCCACTGTGCACGTGGGTCGCCCCTTCAGCTCAGAGCACACCGTCCACGGGGCACACACTGTGCACAGGCATAGTATCTTCCCCCTTTACGACGTGCTAGACGGCCTTCCATCCTGCACAGGGGCCGCCACTCGGGCTGGACGACCCACCTGGGTCTCACCATGGCCGGAGTCTGGGCTGGGGTCCACCCGCTCCCATCTGCCTGGGGCTCTCAAGGCCAAGGTCACCCATTCCAGAGCATCCCGTTGCACCCGGCGGGCACCCAGCAGGCACCCAGCCATCGCCCTGAGCTGCAGTTGCCCCATGTCCTAAGGTCCAGAGGTGTGGGGGAGGGTCCTCCGAGACTCCCAGGAAGGCCCCCACTCCCCGTGCCCCAACCCCAGGCCAGCGAGCCCAGCGACGCGGACGTGAGCCCAGGGGCCATCCCCCGGGGCTCTGCCCTTGCTCAGATCACAAGTGTGTGTCAGCCTGGGAGCTGCCAGCCTGTTCCGCACGGCAAGCGCTGGGAGCCCCGCCCACCCGGGGGGGCCGCGAGGGGGTGTCCGCGGCCTCCCGTCCACTTCTCCAGCTGGAAGAAGGGGCAGCGTGCACCCTGTGGACTCAGCCCCTCCCCCCGCAGCTCTGCTAAGCTGCTCGGGGGAGGGGCAGGGCACACAGCACCCAAGGCCACACAGAGCCCCGTGGTGATGGCCTCCTCGGCAGCCAGACCGCCCAGAGGCTGCTGTAATGGAAACTCCCCGGCCGGCTTGTGAGCCGCGACAGCTCGGGTTCCCGCTCTGCTCCAGGCTCTGATCGCCTGCAGACCGGGGGCAGGCGGGTGGGCGAGCTCACCCAGGGGTGCGGCACCCGCAGGAGCCCAGGTGGGCGTGTGCACGTGGTGGGTGCAGGCACGGGGGTGTGGGTGCCTGGTGTGGACACGTATGTGTGTGCACGTGTGGGGGGCTGTGCATGTACGTGGTGTGTGAATGGAGGGGCTCCTGGCTCCAGCCCCTGCGCGGTGACATCCTGCCACGGTTCTCTCGCCCGTGCCAACCCCGGGGGGCCCCTGGAGGAGGTGTCTGTCGCCGCCTCAGGTGAGCAGGAGATGGTGGAGATGGGCCAGGGTGGGAGGAGACCTCAGCTTGCTCAGGCTACGGGACCCATCAGGGTCCTCTGCGGTCTGAACCCCGGGGCCCAGCGGGGGGACAGGCACAGTCCAGAGTGTGAGAGGTGACAGGAAGGCCCCTTCCCCAGTCAGGGCTGCACTACGTGGGGGTCTGAGGGACCCCTGGTGAGGACGGAGACACACCAGCAGGCAGTGGGTGGTCAGTGGGCGTAGGGGGGCACAGAGGCGTGGTCAGCCCAGCCCCGGGGGTCACAGAGCAATGGCAGGACGGGTGGCTCGGTGCCGCTGGAGGCGTGGACCCGGCTGGAGCTGCCCGGCCCGCCTCACACACGCCTGGAGGTCGGGGGGCGTGGGGAGCCGGGGCCGGAGTGCAGAGCGGGGTGCGTGGTGGGGCGAAGAGGCTCAGCCCTGCGGGCGACCCCCACCCTCTGCGGGGACTTGTAGAGGCACAGGGGCCAGGAGGGCCTGAGGCACCCCCGCGGCCCCGGCGGCCCAGCCAGGCAGCCCCCCGGCCAGAAACAGCGCTGGGCGTCCTGTGCTCCAGGCTCGGGCTCCAGCAGCCAGCAGGCCCTGTCCCAACGGGGCTCTGAGACCTGGCAGGCCTCGGTTTCCCCACCCCCAAGAGAAGCAAGTGTGGCCTCCGGAAGGTTAGAGGCTGTTGTCTAAGAAGGCCTGCCCTGGCAGGGGGGCGGGGGGGCGGGGGGGCGGCGGTGACACTCTGCAGGCCCCAGGCCTGAGCTATTTTCCACCCTTTATCACCCATCTGTCACGAGCGGCCTCAGACCGGAGGGCACTCGTGTTACACACTGTGGCTGCCAGAGGCCCAAGGGTGGGGGGCCCACGGGGCAGCGCGAGGAGGCACCAAGAGCAGCTTCACCTCCCAGTGCCACGGACAGGGAAACCGAGGCTCAGGGCAGTCACGCTGTTGAGCAAGGTCACTGAGCCGAAGAAGGACAGAGCCCAGGACTCCAGCAAAGGCCCCCACTTCCTCTGGGAGGAAAGGACACTGCAGGGGGCTAGAGCCTGAGCAAGGCTGCCCGCGGTGTGGCCGCCGGGGTGGGGGCCGCGGGCCGCGGGAGGCAGGGGAGGCCGCCCAGCGGCAGACAGCGGCCCGAGAAGGCCCAGCGCCCCTGAGAGCCGCCGGGGGGAGGGCACCCCCCGGAAGTCCTCACTGCCCTCACCTGGGTGGGGCGGCCCCGGGTTCTGTGCCCGAGCAAAGCCACACTTGTTTCCCGAGAACTGAGGACAGTGGCTGATGCCACAGAGCACGGGCACTGCCCCGGGCTCGCCCTGAGCCCGGGACACGCCCACCCTGCCCGCCCTCACCAGACCCCACGGAGGAAGTCGCTGGTGTCATTCCCATTTCCAGCCGAGCAAACGGAGGCAGCGAGAGGCTAGGAGCGCCACCGAGGCCACGTGGCCACACAGCTGCGTGAGGAAGCACGTGAGCCCCGGAGCCATGGAGCTGTGCTGCCCGGTCCCTGCCAGGGACCCACGCAGACACTCTGCACACACACGCACACTCACACACACGCTAATGTGTGCAGTCGCACACTCACACATGCTCGCACACATATGCGTATGGACACTGCGCACGCACGTGCACAAGCACCGTGGGCCCCAGGCGGCGGCTGCTGCTCCATAGTCTCTCCAGGCGCGTTTCCTCCCCTGGGCTGGGGTGGGGGGAGGCTAGAGAGGGGGCCAGCTCAGGGCCAGCAAGTTCTGAAGAGAAGCCACCGTCCCTGCCGTGTCCCTCCCTGGGCCGCGGCTCCTCCCCTGACCCTATTTGCCATAAAACCTGTCACTGAAAAGGAGAAAACGGCTCCCTTTAGAAACGGCTGAGCCCGGGCTGGGCTGTGTGGCGGCAGCACCAGGCCCTGCACGGCTGTGACACACGCATTCGCCGCGTGCAAAGGGCGCAGGGACGCCCACCAAGGACCCCAGCGCAGGGAGTGGGGAGGAGCGCGGGGCTGCGAATAAGGAGGGGCAGTTGTCCCCAAGCCACCGCCACCCCCCTCGAATCCAGAGGGCGGCAGAGAGTCCCCTGGTGTCCACGTAGCCAGGGAAGCCCCAGCCTCCATGTCCCCATATGTATGATGAGGGGTGGGCCCCTCCCAGGACCCTGAAGGACGAATGCTCGGTGCCCGTCTTCACCTGCACGGTGCCCGGCAGGGTCTGTGCCCAGAGTAGGGCTGGGGAGGCTCTCAAAAGTCAAGAGCCCTTCAAAGGCTGTGAAAGAAAATCCACACGAGAGAGGCCACAGGTGCTTGGCAATCACAGGCTCACAGGTGGAAGTCGGCGGGGGGTGGGGGTGGGGGGACCTAGCTGACACCTGTAAGTGAGCAAGTTAAACCTGGGCCAGAGAGGGAGGGAGACAGGCACCGAGTCTGTGGAGAACCGAGGGGCGGCCCCACCGGCCTGAACCCCTCGAGGAGGACAGCAGCCTCCGGAGCAGCGCTTCCAGCCCGTGGAGCCCCAGCGGTGCCCGGCCCTCCGTTCACACCCCAGAGCCCCCCCCATGAAAGGAGGAAGCAGAGAGGTTCACTGCAGCTTTATCCACAGCCCCAGAACAGCGCGAGCGCCAAGAATAAGATGCGAACTTCCTGACCACCCGGCGTCCTGACCACCCAGCGTCCTGACCACCCGGCGTCCTGACCACCCGGCGTCCTGACCACCCGGCGTCCTGACCACCCGGTGTCGGAGGCTGGCTGCAAACTGCGGACGGCAGCCTGTGGGATGTGACGCAGCCGCGACAGCTGACGGTGGGGGACGCTGTGGCCACCGGGGAGGGCAGGGCCCACGGCGGACCCCTCCGGAATGCTACTCCTGCCAGCGTCGCTTGTACGACAGCAATGTCTTCGCTTATCTTAGGACCATGTTCCAATAAATGAGGACTGCAGGGCGAGCCTCGGGCCCCGACTCCCGGCCAGAGGCACGACAGCCGACCAGAAAGAGTGAAGAGGCTGCTCCGAGCTCGACGCCGCCCAGGCCGGGGAGGGTAAGCCAGGGTCCTGGACAAGCCCCGATCCCGGGTTCAGCGGCCGGGGCTTCTGCTGGGGCCGGATGGGGAGGCAGGGGCAGGCGGCCCGGTCCCTGCCTTGCCTTGAGCTGTCCCCGGCCCCAGGAGGGGACTCACCGGGGCGGGAGTTCTCTAAAGGGCTGGTGTGGCAGAGAGGGCTGGAGGCTCGCAGGGCGGCACACGGCAAGACCGGAGGGCGCGGCCAGGGCGAGGGCGGGCCTGCGGCGCTGGGAGAGCTGGCCGGTGAGGCAGAGGAAGCAGCTCTGGAGGCAGAAGCAAGTCTGGAGGCTTCCCTAACAAGGCCCCCTTGCAGCCCGGGGGGGGGTGAAGGGGAGAGAGAGGCAGGGCCAGATGTCCTGTGAGGGCGCGGCCGGCGGAGCCCAGGCCAGGGCAGAGTGGGAACCAGCTTCAGGCCGGAGCCTGACCTGGCATCAGCGCTCACCACCGGGCCGGGGCAGGCGTCCCAGCCGGGGGCGGGGGTGGGGACAGCCACAACCTGGGCCAAACCCCAGGACTAGGTGGGTCTCATGCCCCCCCCAGAAGGCCAGCAGCGGGCTCCGTGCCGCCAGGGCCCCCCCGCCGGGAGCCAGTGAGCAATGGGCCACTTGTGCTCAGAGCAGCTGTTGTGGCCACTTTACAGATGGAAACACTGAGGCTCAGAGTAGTCTGGTAACTCCAGTTTCCAAACTCATCGTGGGTGGGAGGGCGGCCCCTGGGCGGGCACCTGTGTCCAGGCTCTGTCTGCCCACATCCCCTGTCTCATGCTCAGACCCACCACCCTGTCCACGGGTGAGTGACAGAGGCCCACTGTGTGACCCACGCCAGGCACTGGTCTTGAGCAGGCCTGGCTCAGGCCCCTTCTCCTTGGCGCCCAGGCACGGGGGAGGGGGGCGGGCGTGAGCGGTGAGGTTTTGTGTGGGCAGCTCGGCCGTGAAGACGGCCCTTAAGGGATGCTCACAATTACCATCATCATCATCATGCTTGACATGTAACAATCGTCACGGACGCCATCAGGACTGAGCAGGAGACACGGGCCCGCGCGGCCCCTGACCACAGCCGCGGCCCCACCAACCCGCCGTCCATCGTGCTGGCCCCGGTGACCTTGTTCCGGCCCCCACCAGCCCCTCGGGAGCCCGGGGCTGGGGCTGGAGGTGGGGCGGTCCCCGGGGGGGCGGCTCGTCTCCCGCCCCGGGGGCTCACTCCTTCCCTCTGCACCTGCCCCCCCAGGAGGGCGACAGGACGCCCCCCTCCATCCTGAGGCGCAGCGGGCCGGAGTGCCGCAGCCGCGGGGCGGAGCCACGGAAGACCTCCAGGCACGTGCGGTTCCAGGAGCCCCTGGAGGTGGCCGTCCACTGTAAGAACGGGTCGCGGCGAGCAGGCCCGGGGCCAGGTGGGGCAGGGGGCCACGTGTCCTAGGGGGGCCCTCTGGAGGGACCCCAATAACCCCAATGAGACCCGGGCCCGTGGGTCAGTCTGGACACAGAGGAACAGTCAGCAAAACAGCAACTGGCAGGAAAACCGTAAACCCGGAGCTGCCCACATCCTGCCCATCCTCGCGGGGAGGCCAGCGGGCGGGCATCCCCGGCGCCCACCCGCTCCTCCCTCAGCCCTGGACGACCCCACCGCCCCTCAGCTGCGCCCACACCCGCGTCCTTCACTGCCCACCTCCCAGCCCCAGGGCCCCTCACCAGCACCTGCCGTCTCCTCCCCGGCCCGCCTCACACCGGCTTCGGCCCTTCCCATGGGACCAGCCCCTGTACCAGCTAGCTACACCAGGTAACAGCTACCACGGACTTGGATGCTTCAAGCAACCCACACTCACTACTGCAGTGACTCCCTGGGCCGGGGGTCTAGGCCGGTGTGGCCGGCCGTCTGCTCAGGCCTCGCCCTCCAGGCTGCCGTCCGGGGGGGCCGGGGCCGCCTCGCGTCTGAGAGCGCCCTGTTCCCAGCGCACGTGCTGTTTGTCAACTCCTCGCCGCTCCACAGCCCACAGCAGCAGACCCGCTGCCTGACCGCCAGGCCCTCTTTTTGAAACAGTGTGCCTGCTTAGGTCAGGCCCACCCAAAATGATGTCCCTTTTGAGGGGACTCAAAGTCACCTGACTGGGGTTTGCATCTCGGCTGCAGAATCCTCTGCCCTTTGCTTTATTCGCTTGGGTAGAAGCAAGTCACAGGCCCCCACTAAGGGGAGGGGACGACACAAAGGTGGGGCCCCTCGAGAGGTGGGGACATCTTGGGCTCCGCCCCACAGCCCCTCCCCCCAAGACGAGCTGTGGGAAGCGCACTGCCCGACACGTGTGCGGGTGTCCCCGGATGGCCCGTCACAAACGCCCAGCCCGGGCCTCCACTCCTCCCGGCGGGCACCTCACAAGGCTCCTCACACCTGCCCTCTGCGCCCGTCCCTCCCGGCCTCGGGGCTCCCCCCAGGAGCCTCCCGACAGCCCTGACGCAGAGTGTGGACGGGGCCCCAGGGCCCAGGTGGGGGTGCTGGTCGGGGCCCCCAGGGGACCGAGCCTGAAGGACGGGAGTGAGGGTCCTCTACAGGCTCCGCCCAAGCCACCTGTGGGGTCCCCACCCCCCACACTGCCACAGGCTCTTGGGATCCTGGAGCCCTGGCAGCTGCAACCTGAAGCGCCAGGCCGGGGCGGGCCCTGGGCGCTGTCGGGTGCGGACCCTGGGGGGCCCCGCACCTTCCCCTCGGGAAACGGGGTAGCTGTGTCTGACTCGGCCCTTCTCAGGGTCCTTTGGGGGGTGGGAGTGACATTCGAGGCCCTGAGGGCGTGCAGGCTGAGGTGGGGGACGTGGGCCCCCCAGGCCGGGGCCTCCCTGCCCAGCCCTCTCCGTCTCCGCCGCAGACATCGCCAGCAGGGAGCCTGCCCACCCCACCACGGGTGAGTCTGGGCCCTCGCCCCACCCCCACGCGCTGTGCCCAGGCCACATTTGCCGGACACACGCCCCTCCCCCCAAGACTCCTCCCTCAGCCGGGGTCCCTGACACACACCCCAGGCAGCAGCACCCCTGCCCCAAGGGAGGGTGCAGGGGGCAGAGCCAACGGAGGCCCCGGGCAGGGATGGGGGTGCTCCACGCCCTTGGGGACCGTGAGGGGCACCCGGGGACCCACTACCTGCCCTGCAGCCCCCCACCCGCCAGCCCCGCAGGAGCAGGGAGCCCCACGGGGCCCTTACCTGCCGTCGGGCCTCCGCCCCCAGCGCCCAGCCGGCGCCGGCCCCGCGGCGGCGCCCTGCTCCTGCGGCTGTGCGTGTGCGTGCTGCTGGCCCTCCTGCTGGGCCTGTGCTGCGGCCGGGCCGAGCCGGTGACCCTGGCCTTCGAGGACCTCCGGGCGCGGCTCCTCATGCTCGCCCTGCGCCTGAGGCACACGGCCGCCACCTGCTGGCACCGTCTCCTGCAGCTGTGACGGCGGCCCATGCTGGCCCCTGCCTCCCGGGGGCCCGGAGCCCCACTCTGGAGCAGCAGGCGGCCCACCGGCCCCAACCAGGGGCCCCCTGTACATGTGGGGCCCACTGATGCTTCGGGCCCCAGAGAGCCCTCCGGCCACCGGGAACTCCGTACCCTCGGGCCAGGCCTGGATGTGGACACGTGGGGCCCCGTGAAGACAGGGACGCCGGCGCTGTATCCGTGAGACCCCTCGGAGGTGCATGGCCTTTGCTGCTTAGGGCTTGTGGGGCCTGGACCTCAAAACCCCGCGGAGGCAGACGGGTTGGCTGTTGGTGTGGGGGCCCCCCTCCTGCAGCCGCATGCAGGGCAGGGCCTGGCATCTCCCCTGCTGGGGAGGGGGGTGTCCCAGCCTCTAAGTCCAGGCTGGACCCCTGCACTGGGCCCCAAGGCCTCGGGGAGCCTCTCGTGCCCTGGGGGAAACATGTGCTGCCGGTCGCCTCAGCTGTCCCCCGGGAGCCACGAGAGCCAGCCTGCTCTGCCCGGACCCCTGCCTCCTCTGGACCACAGCCACGTGGGCCCGGACCCCAGGTGGCGCCTCATGCCAGACGCAATGCCTCTGAGTCCCTTGACCGTGTGCAGACACCACTCATCGCTGGCCATGGGAGCCATGCGGTGACAAACTCCTAGGGCCCCTCTGGACCCTGCCTGGAGGGGGTCCTGGACAAAGCAGGGAGGCCTGTGGCCAGACAGCAGGAGGGACTGCCAGGAAGGTGCCATCTCCCCCGGCAGCCTGCAGACAAGCGTCCGCGGGATGGCCAGTGCCCGCTGCTCCTTCCCGGGGTCACTTTGGCAGCGGGGACACACTGATTTTCTGTTAAAACACACTGCCACCTCCCTTATCAGTCTGGGGGTTTTTTACCCAAAGGAGTGAAATGGGAACCGATTTGCTATGAAATTTGCTTCACCGGCTAAAGCAGAAGTGGGGGCACTGGGGGGCCCTTTCCTGCTGGGCCTCGGGCTGGGGCGGTGATTCACAGGGTTCAGGGTTCAGGGGGCCCAGTGACAAGGAGGGCTGGGCTCCAGGAGCAGTACCCTACGGGGGGCCATGGTGGGGGCCAGCCCCAGGCCTCGGGGACCATCCAGTGTCACAGACGGTTCCAGCAGCCCCCACCCCCACCCCCAGGGACCCAGCCTCGCCTCACCCCAGCCCCTGAAGAGAACAGGCAGGCTACTGCCCATACTCCAGATGGGGAAACTGAGGCTCAGAGAGGTAGGTCACATGTCCAAGCCTGTGGGGGGGGCACAGGCCTCAGGCTCAGCCCCGCCCCGTCCCACCCCAGCCCTGGCCCTGCCCTGGGGAAGCCTCCCCACAGCCCGCTGCTCTCAGCCTAGGGTCCCTCAAGGCAAAGACATCCTGGCTCCGGAGGGGCCACAGGCTGTGAGCCCCTGCTTTGGGGAAAAGGCTGCTCAGGCCACACATAACCCTGAGATCCAAAGTCCATCTCGTCCACCCGTCCGCCCGGGGAAGCTCCCGGGCCCGCGAGGATGTGAAGGAGAGAGAGGCCAGGCCCTCATCCCAGCAAGTCTCTGGGCGACAGGAACAAACACGAGGCAGGTTTTACATCTTAGGAGCGGACGGAACACTGGAGGCCAGTAGCTGAAGGTGGATGGAGCTTGGGGACGGGGACGCGGCGGCTCCATCGTCCACATTCAAGGCGCAGGAGTTTGTTTATTTGGGCGTTGAGCAATAGATACACTTAAGAATCATTACTTTCAGTTTTCGTCAGAAGTAGAATTAAAACAAAGGTGTCTGTTACCCACCAGCAGCTGGAGGAAGCAGAAGCGACCGGGCGGCCGGACCTCGGCAAGCCCGGGCCCCTCCCTGCCCAGCCCCGGGGGACCCAGCCGTCCCTTCCCTGGAGGCCCCCGCCGGCCGGAGACGGGTCTGTGCCAGCTACAACCCCGCTCTGCAAGCGACACCTTGAGGTGAGGGGGCGCGTGTCCCGGCCAGCCTGCCCCGGGGACCGCCCCAGACGGGCTCCCTGTGACCCAGACCAGGTCACAAATCTGCAGCGGCCCCTCGGGCTCCAGAAGCCACGTGCCGCCGCTGCTCCTCTGCCCCGGACCTGGCCGGCTGCTGGGAGCAGAGCAAAGCTCTCGGGGGAGGGTCCCCTCAGCTGGTCCACGAGGGTGGGGGGCCTGGATCTGCTTGGGGGCCTCAGTTCTCCCCAAGCAGCTCCCCCCGGGGAGCCAGCTGCTCTGTCCGGCATTCTCGGCGGGGGCCCGGGGCCAGCGCGCCTCTGAGGTGCCGGGAGGTGGCCGGCAGCCTGCCCTCGCTGGCCCAGGCTGCCCGCCCCCTCGGCACCTCGCCCTAGGCCAGCATCCATGGCCCCTGGAGATGCGTGTCCCCCACGTGGGAGACCAGGCCAGGCCCTGGCAGCGGGAGGCACAGATGTGGGGAGCCAGGTCTCTCCTCCCCTGGAGGGTGGGGAGCAGCCAGAGGGTCAGTCCAGGCCGCGAGAACAGAGTGTCCCGCTGCTGGACAGGACTCAGAGGACTGGGTCCAGACGCAGAAGCCGGGGAGCCCCGTGAGGAGGGGGGTCCCCAGCCAAGCAGTTCCAGGGTGCTCATCACTGATCTCTGGGGTCACGGGTCCCCCAGCTCCTCCACCTGTGCCGCGTGGACCGGGCTGCGCCCTCTGGGTCTCAGTGCTCCAGGCCCCGACCACCAGCGGGGTGGGGGGCACTGGAGGTGACCCGGCCGACGAAGGTCAGAGGAACCGCTGTGTCCTCACCAGCTCTGATGTCTGCTCACAGCTTCTGGCACACACACACTCACTCACAGCTGTGCACACTCACACTTGAGCACACACTCACACTCGCATTCACACTCATACTTGTGCGCGCACACATTCCCATTCATGCTCACAGACTTATGCATGTGAACACACTCACATTCCTATGCACACTCACTCACACCTGTACATGTGTTCCTGTGTGCCTGCACACTCACACTCCTGTGCGTGTGCTCACACAGAGCTGCATGCTCACAGTTCACACACTCACACGCCTTCCCATGCAGACTTACATGCATGTGCACACGCTTTGTCACACACACACTAATATCACACAGACACACTCACACCCTCACGTGCACTCACATGCTCGCACAGACACCTGCCCCATCCCGTCCTTCCGAGGGGGTGGTGTGACCCTCAGCCCGTCCCCACCTTCCCTCACTGGGACACAAATACAGGGGCCCAGGGACCCTCCAGGCAGAGCCAGCTGGGGCTCCCTGCTCCCCTAGCAAGTGCTGTGGCAGAGGACACGGGGAACCAGATGCGGGTGCCCAGCCCTGACACCACGGCCACTTTCCAGGGCAGCCACACAGCCACTGACTGAGGGGAACACCTCTGCCCTGTGCCTTTGACGCTGAGACCAGGCCTGGCCACCGGGGGCCATGGAGCAGCACAGGGAACCCAGGCCTGCGGTAGGGGCGGCGGGTGCGCTGCCGGAGAGCTCCTTCCTGCACCCCCCGCTCCCAGGTCATGGGATTCTTGTCCCACACACTGCTCAGGGGCAAGGGACAAGAGGGACGTGTGGCCATCACGGGCTGGGGTCACTCGGGGGACACGGGCTGCCGCCACAGAATCGCACAGAATCACACCCGGGCAAGCCGGCGTGGAGACGGCATCCGGCCATGTGAGCAGGCGAGCCCTGTGGCCAGAGGTGCCCAAGAGTCCGGACACCCCCGGACAGGCGTGCTGCACAAGCACGGAGCCCGGAGGAGGCCCCTGCGCGGCCCCGTCTGAGGGCGGGTGCCCACCTGGTCAGCCGCCACTGGCACGGCAGGGGTGGGGGGCTCAGGTGAGCGGGGTCACTCACTTTGCAGTGCTGAGGTGGGGACATGCAAGGTGAGGGGCAGGCGGGGCCAGGCAGGGCCCCCCCACCTGCTGCTCCCCCGGGTGGGGCCGTGAGCCCCGGGACAAGGCAGGGCGGGGTGGGGGGACGTGTCTGGGGGCCGGGCTCCCCTGCCCGCACCTAGATGACGGCACTCTTCTCCTCCTGGAAGGAGGCGCGGGGGGCCGGCCTGGCCAGCAGCAGCTCCTTCTCGTGCACCAGGCTGTCCAGCAGGTCCTCCTGGCGGTAGTTGTGGTAGACCTTCAGGAAGGCCAGGACGGTGACGGCCAGCCAGGCCAGCCACGAGGCCCAGAGGCCGAACTACACAGAGGGCAGACGCGGGGTCAGGAGGCCAGCCAGACCCACCGCCCGCCTGCCCCAGGATCTGCTCGCCCCCTCCTCGCACGCCTATCCCTTCCGGGCATCTGGCGGCCTGCCCGCTGAACCCCAAGCGGCACAATGCTTTGGGGGCTTCTGCCCCCCTCGCGCCCAGGCAGCCCGGCCCACCCAGCTCCGAGGACGCCCGCCCATAACAGCCCCCGGCAGCTGCTGGGACAGCTGAAGGAGAAACAACGTAGTGGAAGCAGGCCGGGGCCGCTCACGCCAGATCCTCATTCCAGGCTGTCACCAGACTCAGCTCGCGCCTTCCCCTAATCTAACTGGCACAAAGTAGCACTGAGGCATTTTCCACTCAATTTTCGTGAACGGGTCTCTGGCGCTTTCAGCTCATCTCAGCAAAGAACCTTTGGACCCGCCAGACGTCCAGCTGCCTAGCGGGTTCCTCTCCATAGGAAGAGTCCTCAGGCCAGGCATGGGCCCACATGAGCCCTGAGGGGGCCGCGTGGGGTCCAAAACCAGACCTGGATGCCAGCACGCCCTGGTGCGCTTGTGCTGGAAGGAGCCGACCCCGCCCGGACACCCCGCACCAGTGTCATCCGCCTGCACACGAATGCAGACTTTGAGACACGGGCGCTCACTGACCACGGACAAGTCCGGATACACCTGCAAATGGTGTCCCCAGAGAGGTACCAGGTCTCCCGGAGGGCAGGGCAGGGAGAGGAGCTCCGCCCCCACACCCTTCCGAAGACATGGCACCAGCTTTCCCCTGGCCGGGCAGGAACTGCGAGCCCCCCAGCTTCTACCAGATGGTGCCCACTCCAAGCGCCCTGCCCTGGACCGCAGACCCGGGATCTGATGCCCGGCTTCCTCTCCACCCAGACAGGGCCACTCCCTCACCCTCTGAACCTCACTTCTGCAGTTAGTTCATGCTGGCCCCTCCTCCTAGGACACCCAATGCCTCACCCCTGTCCACATCCACCTGCAAGAACCCCCACCCTGTCTCCAAGATCCAGCCCTCCCAACCCCTCCTCCAGGAAGCCTTCCTGACTACACCGCTCACTCAGCTGTTATCTCCTTCGCCTGGCCCCATCCTCAACCTCCCCTAGATGAGGGCGAGAGCGTTTGGGGACAGTCTGTGCGTTCGGCAGTGACTGGTCCCCTCCCCAACGATTCCCTGCCTAGTAGATCAGTCCCGGGTCTCAGCAGCCCCTCCCACCAGAACAGCCCCGCCTACCCGGCAGCCCCTCCCACCAGGACAGCCCCGCCTACCCGGCGGCCCCGCCCACCAGAACAGCCCCGCCTACCGGAACAGCCCTGCCTACCTGGCAGACCCGCCTATCCAGCAGCCCCTCCCACCAGAACAGCCCCGCCTACCTGGCAGACCCGCCTATCCAGCAGCCCCTCCCACCAGAACAGCCCCGCCTACCTGGCGCCCCGCCCACCAGAACAGCCCCGCCTACCGCCTGCCCCACCTACCTGGGCGATGGCAAACTGGTCATAGAAGGCGGAGTTGTCCACGTTGAGCTCCAAGTTGATGTCCTGGAGCTCTTCGCAGCTGAAACAGCAGGTGGGGTGGCGGGTGACCCGGACACGGGACATGGGGAGCGGCATGCAGCACCCCCAAACGGTGAGGCAACTGTCCTGGACCCAAAGGCCCCATCCCTGACACCCTCCAACCAGAAGCTTCTGCTCCCGCTCCTCCCTACCCCTACTGCTATCTTCCAAACCTCCGCGACCAAACCGGGTCCCGCACTCAGCCCAGGCCTCTGCCTTGAAGGCGGCCCAGGTCTCCAGGGCCTGTGCTGTGCTGCCATATCCGCCCTCCAGGGTCCGAGTGCACCGGGCCTCCTTACCCCCCCAACCACACACACACACACACACACACTCGCACACGCACACACACTCGCACACGCACACACACTCGCACACGCGCGCGCACACACACACACACATACACGCACGCACACACCCAGCCTGGCTCTACCCCCAGGGTGTGGGGGCTGCCCTACTCTCATTGAAGGGGTATTGAGGCCAAGGGGGCAGGTCCCAGGAAGGCCCTGGCCAGGTGTGCAGAGGCAGGAGGCGCAGGAGGGGTGGACAAGACCCCAGGCTCAGGCAGTGGGGGGAGGGGGGCGGGGCCCAGGCGCACCTGTGGGACACGGTGCCCTTCTCGGTGATGGCATCACACCACATGGTGAAGCCCACACTCACAATGGTGCTGGCGATGAAGACCAGGAAGACCACTGAGGCGCTGACCAGGAGGTTCAGGAAGGCGTAGAGGAAGGAGCTTCGGCAAAGGACAGGAGAGGACAGTCACCGTGCGCCACCACCCAGGGTCCCCATAACATCCAGCGGTGGCGGGAGACAGCGGGGTGCGGGCCCGGACAGGGTGAGGGGCCGCCAGGGCCACTTCCCCCTCCCTCGCTTCCCTCACCCCGAAGTCCCATGCTGACGCCAGGCTGCCCACCCGCGCCCGCTGGAGACCTGGAGCCGGGACCGAGCCCCAGAGCGTTTGCGCCCAGAGCGTTACGACCAGCACAGGCTGAAGAGGCAGGACACCCTTTCCAGGCCATTCCCCACTTGGCTGCCCCGAGGCCACGTGCCCACATGGTCATCAAGCCCGCTGGCCTGCACCGGCATCAGGCTTGTGGTGTGGCCCCCGCTCCCATCTCTCCACTGAAGCCTAAGGCCCAGCGGTGCCCGGGGTGGGGGTGGGGGACGCAGGCTCAGGGCCAGGAGGACAGAGCCCGGGGTCACACAAACCTGGCCCCGGTTGGGTGCCTACGCAGGACACCAGCGTTTGCTCTCTGGAGGAGGGGGGCATGTGGCTGGAGCCCCACAGCCCTGCCCACCACCCCGCCACCTCCAAATCTCCCTCTGGAGACCCAGAGTCCTGAGTGGGAACCTTGGCCGGGCTGCGCCTGGGGACATGCGGGGCAGGGGGGACAGGGACGCCCTCAGGTGGGACAGCAGCCCCGCGGCCACCTCTACATCTGTGCCGGTGGACGTCTGTGCCATCAGCACATGGAGTCTGAGGCAAGATCAACGGCTTCACAGAGAACACGTACTTAAGGTCGCAGCTTCAGCCAGGAAACCGTGCAAGCTGCCGTCAGATGCGGTGGCTTCGGGCCGGGACAAAGCGGAGATCTACGCACCGTCCACTTTGCCCTGCGTCCCATCCCTGCCTTCACCCGCCACACACTTAATGAGCGTCCCCCCAGCCTGTGCTGAGCCCTGAGCACAAAGGAATAAGCAAGCCCCATCCCAGCCCCGGGAGGCACCCCAGCCTTGGGCAGGCGATCACCTCAGCCAGCAGCGCCCCCACAGGGCCACCTGCTGCACCGGCTCCAGGGCTGGGGGCTTGAACCGGAGGCGGGAGGGCCGAGGCTGCAGTCCCAGCACAGCCAGCGTGTCTGCGCTCACGCTCACATGGACGCACGGGCGCCAGCACCGCCCCCAGCTGACCGGGGCCATCGTCAGGGCCACGACAGGGTCAGGCCACGCGTGTCTGTTGTGCAAACCTCCCTGTGCTCCATTCCCAGCCTGCCGGAGCCGCTCGGGTGTTTCGTCGTAGGTGGGTGGGCTCCGTGCCCCCTGCCCGGGGGCTGCTGATTTCCTGACTTTGCAGATCATCGCCCCTCCATCCTCTGCCAGGGGGCTGACCCAAGAAGACTGTGGCAAGGACCCCTCTCCCTGGCTCCTGGTTGAGCTCAGCCAGTGGGGACTGGGCAGGGGGTGGAAGGAGAGGCACTGGGGTGGGGGATGCCCCCCAGGTGGCTGTCCCTCCACCAAAGGTGACCATGCCTCTTCCAGTCCCTGCAGCCGGAAGTGAAAGGGCCACACCTGGCCCACATCCTCATCTCTGCGAACGGCCCTCCTCAGGTTATCCTCACATGCATGGGCCTGAGAGTCTGTTTCCAGCTGGGACCCCAGCGGCCAGCTCCAAACCCCAGGACCCGCCCGGCCCTCGGCGCTCTAAATAAGAGGTCGGGGCCTATAGTTACAAAGAGGGTGCATTGGGGCCAACCCCACCCCGAGGTCCTCACCGGGGACAGCAGGGTGTCAACTCTGGCCACCTCTTTGCCAGTTGGGTGACCTTCAGCGAGTCACTCTCTGAGAGCCTCAATTTCTCCCTCTGTATATTGGGTAGCAAGAGCCCCCCACTGGCTCACTGTGGAAACGGAGGGAGCTTGTATGGGCAGGGGACAGAGAGCTATAGCTGCAGGGGGCTTCCCCCTGAGCACACCCTCCCCACCCCCCCGGGATGAGCCTCCACCCACCTCCAGAACCCTGGGCTGGCGCATGGCTGCAGAGATGGAAGTGTGGGAGCAGCGTCCTCAACCAGATGCCTGGAGCTGGTGGCTGGGGGCCAGCTGCGCCCCCTGTGGTGCAACATGGGGCTAGGCTGGGGCTTGGGGAGTAAACAGGGGCCCTCCTTCCCGGGAGCAAATGCTCCAGGGAAAGCAGAGGCTACCCAGAGCCTACACCCCGACTTTGGACGGCCACTCTGCTCCAGCCTGGGAGAACACAGGGGTCCTGGGGGGGCCAGGACCAAGCGTCCACAGGCAGAAGGAAGAAGATGCCCGCCTTGGGCACGGAAGGCCAGCTCCCTGAGACAACAGGTTCCTGGGGTGCCCTCCACCTGCCAGCAGCCTCCCCTTCCCACCAGGGACCCTGCCCTGCACGTGCCCGGTATCCTGGATGAGCCAGCTACTGCCCCCCGTAGGCCTCTGGGGGCGGGGGAGATGACCAGGGTGCAGAGGATCTGCTGGCGGGGCAGCCCCCCAACTTCAAGTCCTGCTCCCCCTCCTGGGAGGAGTTGTAGAGAGGCAAACCCAGGGCTCAATGCACCCCATGTGGCCAGAACCACCCCCAGGGAACCGGCACAGCCTGAGACGCAGCCCCCACCCCCTGGGGGCGGGTACAAGGCATCCGCCCCATAGCCGGAAACGGACTGTGTGGGGGCTCCAGCCACATCCCTATTAAACAGGCGCAATCTGGGGCTCTCCTCCCGTGACAGGAAGGCGTCCGTGCCATCAGACAGGGAGGGGCGTGGGGCCGCTGTCCTCCCCCCACAGCCTCCTCCTACTCCCCGAGTCATCTGAGCCATGGCACCTACCTGGGCTGCAGAGTTCTGAAGGACTGAGCGTGTCCAGGGCCTCACTCAGCCCGGCCCCAGAGTCCACAGTGCCCCCTGCTCCCCAAGGACCCTCAGCCCTCCTGCCGAAACCAGGAAGCCCGGCACACACGGGGTTAACTCCATCTTTCTCTCCTCGAGCCTCTCATGGTGCCGGAGATGTGCCGTCTCCATGGTGACAGCTTTCGGGGAAGCCCTGGGAGCGATTTGCAGGCTGGGGGACAAGTGTGGGCAGGCAGATGGGTTGTTCTGACCCAGCACTCCCCAGCCGTCAATCACAGACCGCGGCCACCTGCACGCTTCCACTCAGGCTAAGCTGCCCTGGGCCCCCCACGCCCGGGACCCTCCCTGGGCTTGCCCAGGGCCACCAGCCAGGAAGCCCCGGGGACCACTGTTTCACACCCCCTTTCCTTCAGCCAGCAGCCCCCACCCTTTAGCCCTTTACACTCCAGGGCACCAGCTGTCTGAGGCCCACTTTGCCCAGAGGCATACCCTACGTGAGGAGGGAGCTGGCACATGGACAGGGGCTGGCCCAGGCACCAGGGACCCGGCCCTGAGCCCCTTCACACAGACCAAAGGGCAGAGCCCTGCCCTGGGTCTCGGCGGGGTCCCGGCTGGTCTCTGAACGGGGACTCAAGAGAATTAGGGTGCACACCACCCCTACGCAGACCCCGAGTCTGACAGCAGCAGTGATGTCCTTGATGAGATGGACACCCTGAGGGCCATCACCGCCCCACGAGCTCGCTCTAACTGCCCTCCCAGCCTCCTGTCTGTCCCAGCACCCGCTCCCTGCTCTCCACGGCCTGACCGACACCGGAGCCGGGACTGGCCTCTCCAGGCTCCCATCCTGCCTGTGGCTGCACGAGGCAGGCCCGAGCTTCCTGGGGTCCAGGACTCGCTGACACAGCCCACAGGGCTGACCCTGTGACTGTGGGTCTGCAGACCCCAGAGCTGGGGGGTGGCTGCCAGGGAGCAGACCTCACACACAGGCCTCCTTTCTGTGTTCGGTGGCCCCCAAGCTCGGCCCTGAGCGCACACAACCTGCCTTGGGTCCGTCCCGCCCGGGGGCCCCTCACACCGGGCCACTCCCGGATCCCTGGGGGAGCTCCGGCCTCGTGCTACCAACCACACCCAGACGAAGGCTTGGCTCTGGACAGATGTCACAGCGGGCTGGCTGCCGAAGGCACCTCGTCCCTGTAAGACAAGTGGCCTAACGGTGTTCAGGATCTAGCTGGTGAGGCCCTGTGGGAGGCAGGGCCCAGCCTCGGGGCTCAGGACATGTGAGGCTCTGGAGCCTGGGGACCCCCCGGGACTGGGAGCAGGGTGGGCAGGGCTGAGAGCCCCAGATCCTGCGGGAAAGGAATCCTGGTCACTCAGCCTAGGCAGCAAATCTAGGGACTGCAGTGACAGCAGCTCTGTCCTGTGTCGTCTGACAGCTGTAAGGGGGCGGGGGGTTCTCGTGAGGGTGCTGGTCTCATAGGGACCAGGTGGGTCAAGGGGCCTGTGCCCCCAGCCTCCCGGACCGCAGGGACCTCAGCTACCCTGCCCTGCGGGACCTGGTGTCATATACAGAGAGGCTTCCCCTGTCCCGATCTGCACGGGGACACTGACTACGATAACACCCAGCTCAGCAACGTGCATGCACGTGACATCTGAAATCCCTCGCGGGGATACCAGCCGTCGAGTGTGTTGAGGGAAGCGCGAGGCCCGTGGCAGCGGACAGAGCCCCGGCCCCACGGCCCCCGGAGGCCTGCCCAGGCTGACACGCGGCTTCCTGCAGACCCTGAACCCGGAAACAGTGGTGCGCTGAACGGCGCCCTGCCAACATATGCCCAAGCTTCGCCCCAGGACAGGCGCCTGTGACCTTAACTGGAGACGGTCTTTGCACGTGTCATTCAGCTAAAGACCTCAGGATGAGGTGCGTCCTAAACCCAATGACCAGCGTCGTTATAAGAAGAGGGGAAGAAACAGAGAGAGAAAAGAGGCCACATGAAGACAAGACACAGCAAAAAGAGTGGCAAAGCCCAGAGCCAAGGGATGTGAAGGCCGTGGGCAGGGGCCGGACGGAAGCTGGCCCGGATCACTCCTCCCTCCGGGGGGCCCACCCTGCCAGCCCCTTGACTTAACACCTTTGGCCTCCAGACCTGTGGGGAATAAATCGTTTGCAGCTTATGTGTCTGTGCTTTTCGCTACGTGAGCCCTGGAGACCCACACGTGTGCGTTGCTGGACGTCACCCTCCTCCGAGTGTTTCAGCCCCTGCGCCGGCGCCGCCTCGGCCGCCCAGCTCCTCGGCACCTGCCAGCGGTGCTAGTCCTCGCTCGCCCCTCTGACGGCCCCCGGGGTCCCCTGACCCTGCTACCCACTGGGGCCCTCAGAGCAATAGCTTCTCTCTCACGTCCTGGAGAGAAGAGAAAAGGCCCCCAAACTGCCAGGGTGGGGGCAGGGCCAGGGAGCAGGCCCCGATGTCCCCTGTGGCTGTGAGGGCGGGCAAGGGGCAGCAGGGGCCTCCGGGGAGCTCAGCACAGCCGTGCCCCGCCAGGGTCCCACAGGCTGGAGGCGCACGGAGCGCTCCTGGCCGAGGACCCGGGTGAACCCGCTCTCTCCCAGAACTGTGTCAGGGCAGGGGAGGGTGAAGGGGGACCCGGAGGCCAGCGGGGAGGGAGGCCTCGTGGACCTGCTGCTCCCTGTCTTGCATCCCCAGCCGAGGTCCGGGTGCTGGCCGTCGGCCCAGGGAGGCCTTTGCCCCACTACGGCCTTCCCAGGAGGAAGGGGGGAGGGGACGGCTCCCCCGTCTGCCTTAACGGCCCTCTGCCTGGCCCGGCCCCTCCCCCCACCGGAGTAGCGCCCAGGCCCGGACGGCTAGCGGTTGTCGCGAAGCGCTGAGGGACGTGGGCCTGGCTGGGCCAGCAAGCCAGGGAGGGCCCAGGGCGGCGGGGAGACGACAGGCAGCATGTGCGCCCCAGGGGCAGGGACGGTAAATGCCCAGGGCGAGAGGCGATGCGCTCTTGCGGAGGGAAGCCCTGGCCGTGCGCAGAGCACCGGTGACCCTCGGGGCCGGGTTCTGCGTAGGAGGCGGAGAGCTCCGAGGGCGCCGGGGGAGCGCGGGCCGCGCCAGGCGCCCACTTACCCCTCGTGCCCCTTGCAGAGGAAGAAGAGCGCGCGCCAGGCGTGCGCGGCGGCGAGCAGCAGCGACAGGAGGCCGGCGAGCAGGCTGAAGCGGCAGGCGGCCGGCGGGCCCCACTCCTGCACCGTGAAGCGCTCGCGCTCCTGCACCGTCAGGTTGGCGCTCAGCCACATGCCCTCGGTGAACAGCAGGCAGCGGCCGCGGAAGTCGTGGCCGTTCTCGGACAGCGGCACCACCACCACGAGGCCGAAGACGAAGGCCAGGAAGTAGCAGACGCACTGCGCGAAGAGGAAGTTGTTGAGCGCCATGGCGGGCCCGGAGGGCGGCCGGCGGAGGCCGCGGGGCGGGGCGCGGGGCGCGGGCGCGGGGCGCGGGCGGGGCCGCGCGGGAGGCTGCGCAGTGGCGGCGCCGGCGGGTCCTGCGCGCGCCGCCCGGGACGCGCGTGCGCAGCGGCCGAGCGCGGGCGCCTGCGGTCAGCACCACGGACAGCTCCGGGAGGGCGGCCGGGCCCCCGGCGGGTGCGGGGGGCGCGGGGCGCCGGGGACGCCGGGGGCCGCCGGGGGACGCCGGGGCCGCCGGGGGGACGCCGGGGGCCGCTGGGGGCGCCGGGGGGCCGCCGGGGCGCGGACGCGGATGCGGGCGCGGCGACGCGGGCGCGGAGCGGAAACGCGGAAGGGGGTGGGCGTGTGGCTATGTCCGCGTGAGGAGACCGGACTCGGCCCCGGGGCCTCCCGGGGTGGGCCTCGCAGAGGGTGCCTGCGTCCCCAGCCCCCGGTGAGCCTCAGGAGAGAAGGCCGAGAGATCCCTTCCGGAGGGTGTGAGATGCCCGCAGCGCTGGGTGGGCGTGAGGTTGCAGTCCAGGCCGGAATGGTCTTGTTTCCGGGGGTCCTGGAGTGCGATGCGAGGGAGACAGAGACAGTGGAGGAGCTGGGGTCAGAGGTCATCTGCGGAGAGGCGGGGGATGGGGAGGCCTGGGTGCGGGGCGGAGGGAGCACTCTGTGAGCTGTATTTGCGTTTCTCCAGCACCTCACTCTCAGAGGGGACATCTGTTATACCGCCTGACAAAGTAGGGCCCTGAGTTGATATTTGTAAGATAAATAATGAATGCCCCGAGCACCTCATTAAGACAGCCTTTGCTGAGGCGGAATCTGCTGATGCATTAATTAATAGAATTAATGCCTTGTCTATTTCCCTTGAAGACTAAGTCACGTTTAGTCCGATTCCCAGAGTGAGGAAGCTCTAGTATTGCTCTTTCTAAAAGAAATTGCCAACTGGTTTAAAATTACATCAGCATTTTTGTTGCAAGCACTAAAAAATCTTTTTTATTACCAAAGTACTATGTGCCTTTTTTTAAAGTCAAGCAGTATAGATATAAATTAAATAAAAAGATAAAGTGTCTTTATTCCCCCACCCATCCTGTCACACAACTGGGAATAACCACATTTCTAGATATTTTGCAGGCAACTAAACGCACACAAACACACACAATTTACACAAATACTTCATGCGAAACACACCATTCTGCAGGTTGATTCTTTTATTCCACAATATGTCATGGACATTATTCCCTACTTGCACACAAAGATCTATTTTATTCTTCTTAATAACTGCATAATACTCTATAATAATGATGATTCCACAATTTGCTTAACTATTCCTCTTTGAATGGATGTTTAATTCTCCAATATTTGCCCTTTCAAGTGCTACTGAGTGAACACCCTTAGGTACACAGGCTCGTGCACTTGTGCAGATAATTCTTATAAGGGAAATTCTTAGAAGAGGAAATGCTGCATCATCGGGTAGGCACATGTTAAGTGTTGACAGAAATCACCAAACTGGTTTCTAAAAATGTTGCACAAATTTACTCTCATAGCCACATCCTAGCACCTTCTCCAAAACTGAGAAATATCAGTTTTAAAGTCCTGTCAGTGTTACACGGAAAACAATATCTCATCGATTGTAAACTTTCATTCTCCTTATCGTCATGAGGTTGAACATCCTTTCTTACACTTGCCTCCATTTGTAATAAGTCTTCTGTGAATTGCACATTCTGTTTGCTGTCACATTAAGGCCTACATTGAAGACCAGCCTTAGGGCTCTGACTGCAGCCCTTTTCCTGGAGAATTCACTCAGAGCTCCTGCTCTGACGGAGCACCCCAATCCAACCGAAGGGAGCCCACTTAGGAAATTCAGCTCCCACACACCCACACACACCTTGGTCAAGAGTCGAATCCCATCCCTCCATTATCTGGTGGGTTGATGAATTTGAACATATCTATTACACTTGAGGGTTTGGCCAGAACAAATGAGACCATAACAATGAAGAGGGAAGTGGCCAATGGGAAAACTCTAGGATAAATTGGAAAGATTATTAAATTTCTACACTTTAAAAGGCACAAGGCCCTGGCATTTTTAGAGATGAGTCCTATTTAACTTTCAAAAATCAGGGAATTCTCTTGTTATTGAAATAATTGGATCTATAAAAAACACAGAAAACTCATTTTTTAAAAAATGTATTTCTTAAAAGTCAGCATTACATTAATGCTAAAACCCCATTAGAAGAGTGAGGCAAAGAAAGTAGCAAGAAATTTAAAATATTGGCATATTGAATACAACTCAACATAGCAAAAAATTTTATTTTTTATTTTTTTATAATTTTTTAATATCTTCTTTATTTCTGAAAGAGAGAAAGAGAGAGAGAGACAGCGTGAGCAGGAGATGGTCAGAGAGGGAAGGAGACATAGAAATTAAAACAGGCTCCAGGCTCTGAGCTAGCTGTCAGCACAGAGCCCGACGCAGGGTTCAAACCCACAATCTGTGAGATCATGACCTGAGCTGAAGTCGGATGCTTAACTGACTGAGCCACCCAAGGGCCCCCATAGCAAACAATTTTAAACATGAACCAGTTACATTTATTACAAATGCAAGAATATCTTGGCTTTATGAAAACTATCAACAATTTATCACATCAACAAATAAAGGGGAAAAATCCAGCTTTTTCTTTTTTGTCAAGAGATACCTAAAAGGCATTTCATACAATTGAATGGCTATTCATTATTTAAAAAAAAAAAAAAAAAAAAAAAACTGTTCAAGACAAGAAGAAAATTACCTAAATATGATAAAGACTACCTTAAAACAGTATTAAAAATCTGCAGCTACTTTAATCAGGAAAAAAAGATGCAAACTCTCACTATTACAACCATTACTGACAATTTGTTTGGCAATTCCACCTAATGAAACAAGTCAAGAAATTAAAATATGCAGTATATCGAAGGGGCGCCTGGGGGGCTCAGTCAGTTAAGCATTCGACTCTTGATTCCACCTCAGGTAATGACCTCACAGTTGTGAGTTCAAAACCCACATCAGGCTCCATGCAGAGCTTGCCTGAGATTCTCTCTCTCTCTGTCTCTGTCTCTCTCTGCCCCTCCTGTGTACTCTCTCTCTCAAAATAAATAAAGTTTTAAAAAAATTACAGATGTTCTATAAAGAATATTAGAATTTGCAATTTTGTACCATGACTAGATATAAGATAAACATACAAAATTCAACACCCGGGGCACCTGGGTGGCTCAGCTGGTTAAGCATCTGACCTCTGCTCACGTCATGATCCCCCAGTTCGTGAGCTTGAGCCTCATGTCGGGCTCTGTGCTGACAGCTCAGAGCCTGGAGCTGCTTCAGATTCTGTGTCTCCCTCTCTCTGACCCTCCCCTGCTCACATTTTCTGTCTCTCTCTCTCTCAAAAATAAATGAACATTAAAAAAAATTTCAACACCCTTTCTCTGATATCTTAGGTCAGGTTCCCTGGGAAAGAGACTCTGAGACTCTGAAATTTACATGCAGCCACACACGTGATGAAGGAAGGAAGACACAGAACTGGGCGCAGGGAGCGGCTGTAACAGAGGCCTCAGCCTCTGCCAGGGGAAGTTCTGCGTCAGAGGTCACTGGGAAATGTCCCAAGCTGAGGCCAGGAGGCCACACCTATTCCCTCACATTTCCCAGTCGGGGGTGTGGCCTAGGAGGATGAATTCTGTTGGGGGAAGCGGCTTCCTGTGGCCAGGGGCGATTCTAGAGAAAGTGGTGGCCATGGGTAGATTGGCCGGCAGATCGGCCGGTGTGTCTGGCAGCTGGAGGAGGAAGTGCCTCTGCCCTGAAGGGAGTGTGGGCGGCACACCACAGCATTCCCTACAGCCCTTGAGCAGCCCAGATGCACACGCAGCATGTAGGAGGTGGCCCTGATTCGGGAACAGCTTCTCCAAACCTCTACTCTTTGGAAACATTTCCTGTGGCTCTGCCTTCAGAGCTCTGCAGACAGCGCAGCAGCCCAGATGCACACGCAGCATGTAGGAGGTGGCCCTGATTCGGGAACAGCTTCTCCAAACCTCTACTCTTTGGAAACATTTCCTGTGGCTCTGCCTTCAGAGCTCTGCAGACAGCGCACGGTGAGAAACGCAAGGTCTGGGTGACGTGCCCAACTGCCGCCAAAATGCCAATCCTTTCCAATGGAAACCAACCAAATGCCTGTTTTTAATAACTGGATGTAACTATTTTAAGGTCTAGTTATAAAAGTGAAAACACAACGGTTCCTGGAAACGTGTGCAGAAAGTCAGGGCTCACCGTGAGGCCAGGCGAACAGCAGACAGTGTGCCAAATAGCAAAAGCAGCAGAATGGACCGAAACCCAGTTCACCTGCACACGGGAACCTGTGTGGGAAAAGTGCCCTCTCTGTCCTGAGGAAGGGAGGGCTCCCTTCACAAGGCCGGCGGTGCCTCTGAACCCCCATCGGAAAGAAAACACCTTGAGCCCCATACCTCAAACCAATACGAAAATAAACTCATCCTGTTGTAAAAGGCCAGGAAGCAAAAATGAATGAATGAATGAAAAATAAATAAATAAATAAATAATAGAAAGAATGTAAGCGCCTATTTGTATAACTTTAGGTGACAGTGACCTTTCTAAGCAAGACAGGAGTCCAGTAACAATAAAGGAAAAGACAGAAAGACTAAGCCACATACAGTCATAAATACTCAACAGCAAAATAATATATGTTAGTATCAAAGTCATAAGACAAGCACTAGATTGAGTGAAAATGTCTGTGATCCATGTACAAATGAGCTCTGGCAAATTGAGGAGATAAAGGGCAAAGGGATAACTCAGGGAAGCAGAAGCGGAGGCGTGACGCTCTGTCTCTCGCGCTGGGAGAAGAAGCAAATCACAAGGAAAATGAAAGACGGAAGCTTTACAAGGCCGGCCATGGGTGCTCCTGGCTGGGAGGCACGGTGGCCGCGCCCGGGGACAGGCCGCCTCTCGGGAAAGCAGCCTGAGCACCTCCTCTGACCCTGCTCTGCCCACTTCTCGGAAGCTGTGGTTCAGGAGAACATCTTCATTTGTGAGGACATCCGTTCATGAGTGTTCACTGCAAACATCTGTGAGTGCATTTCCAAAAACAGAAATAACCAGAACGTTTATAAACCAGGGAGAGCAGTGCCTGGGTGGCTCAGTGTGTTAAGCGTCCAACTCTTAACCCCGTGAGATCAAGCCCCGCGTCAGGCTCTGTCCCTACAGCCGGGACTCTCTCTCCCTCTCTCTCTGCCCTTCTGCCACTCGTGCTTCCCTCTCTCTGTCTCAAAATAAACAGACAAACTTTTTAAAAAATAATGTAAGCCAGGGAGAGGTTGAATAAATTCTAGTACCCCCTTACAAAGGGCGATTACACACCATCACACAGGAGGCAGTGTGGGTACTGGCTTGAAAGATTATGTCACAGAGTTAAATTTTAAAGCAAACTGCAAAGTAATGTGTGTTGCATTATCCCGTCTTCATACATGAAAAGTCCAGTATTTGTTTAAATGCGTGTGTAAGAGTCCAGACAGAGAGACGCAGGCCACCTGCTGTGACCTGGGGGCCGGCTGCTCGCCTCAGTTTATTTCCGACCTTGGCCCACAGCTACCTAACACTGCTGTGATTTGAACCGTTTTCCACGATTGGTGCTGGGGGTTACACTTCCGCACCTGGACGAGGCGAGGCGCGGCCCGGACCCCCTGCCCTGCCTGAGAGGGTCCCCAGTGATCGCCCCCAGACGGCACTTCACGGGCCCCACGGGCTCAGCGAGGACACCATAACTGCTGGCCCCCCTCTCCTCCCAGGGGACGTCTCCCGGGGACGTGGGAGCTAAGCGTCTTCGCCTTCCGTTCACACATGAACCAGCTTGCCAGGATCTCACCCCTAACTGGGAAGATTCCGGTGTCCTGATGCAGCCCCTCCCCCGCTGAGAAGGCAGGTGTCACTCTGGTCCCCGCTCCTTCTCAATAACCTGGGTGTGCGCTCCCTCCCCCAGCCCTCATCGGGAGCCCTCAGGATTCTCTCTGCGATGGGGCTGATCCGCCTTGCGTTCTGATGGGCCAGGGAGCGAGTCTGGGGTTCTGCCCGTTCGCGTTTATCTGCTTGGCTCCTGGCGGGGCCGGCGCCTCGTTGAGCCCTGGAAAAGCCCACAAGGCCCCCCTGCACCGTCTCCTCCCGGAATCCGAGTGTTTGGGGACAGGACTTCGGGGTCTGCCCTCACACCTCTGGGGCACCGGTGCTTCCCGACTCCACCCTGCGTGGCACTCCCAGCTCACCCCTCCCCCATGGCACGTCCGTGCCCCAGGAGCCCATCTCGGGAGACATATTGGATTTCCAGACGTCTCCCTGTCTCCCTGGAACGCTGGCTGCCTCACTCCCGCGGACGCTCCCTCGGCCCTCTGGTTCACTTTCTCTTCTGGGGGCCGCACGTCTCTCCTGCTGGGGACGCCTGGCTGTGACACTGCCTCGGGGGCACCTGCTGTGTTTGTTGGGCATGACCCTGGGGGTGACAAGGACCCCTCCTCCACCAGACCTCAGTCAGCCTCCTCCGAACCCAAGCCTCCTCCTTGGCCGGCTGAGCCCAGTTTTAGCAAAGGATCCTGCTGAGCCACGAGTCCCCACCTTCCATGCCGGTCAGGCCCCGCCTCCTTCTGGCCACACACCCCCCACCGGTCACTGCCGGGCAGAGTCCAGCCCGCTGTCCCCTGCTGTGACAGCCTTTCCCTGCCTCTTGGACGGGGTCCGGTGCAAAGTCACAAGGGACAGCCTACAGCTTTGGCCGAGACCCAGCTTCCTCGTGTCTTTCCTCAGTAAGAGCAGTTGGTGGGGTTAGATCCGTCCTCACCACAGCCTGACCCAAGATGGGGGGGGTCCCCATCACTGCCCCGGTGAGGGAGCTCACTGACAGCGTGCGCTGAGCAAAGGAGTCAAGAAAGCAGTTTGTACAGGTATTGGGGGGCCCTTCAGGGAGGCGTGGACGCCCGAACACAGTCAGAAGGAGGAGGCGTTCGCCAGGGAGGAGAGGCAGGGGCAGGGGGGTGTGGAGAGCAGCCCAGTGGGCAGGCCCCGCGAGGGCTCTGCGCCCTTTCTGCCCCCGAGTGCCCCACACGCAGGGCCGGCCGGCTCTGGGCCAGATGGCCCCCCTCACTCTGGGTATCTGCAGTCACAGAGCGTCTGGCCCCGGGGAGGGGGCGCTACAGGGCTGAGGGCAGGGAGGGCAAGTTCGGGGAACTTCTGCCTTTCATTTCGCACTTCCTCTTTTAGAAGAAAAATGTTATTATCCCAGGAAAGCAAGATGAGAACCAAAAATAAATTATCAGGCCCGACTATGAGAAGGCCAGCGCAAGGCATCAAATTTGTGCACACAGGCAAAGAAATTGTTCCTGAAAAAGAGTGCAAATTGCTACTTGGCTGCATGCAAATGAACCGTTAATTGCTTTTTGCAAACAATATTTATGCAAATGGCCCCACACTCTGCAAAGCTGCACTCACATTTACATTTGTCATCACCGTGCTTTCATCGGAAGGACCCCGCGCCAGAGAGGGGAGCCCCCACCGCACACATTCATATCTTGTCCTCTGCGCCCCCTCCTGGGGCCTCCGCCTGCCCTGCCAGGAGAGCTTGAGGTCCCTGAGTCCCCAGTGAGACAACGGGTCCCCAAACGGGACAAACCAGTAACCACTCGCCCGGCAGTCAGAGCCGGCACCACACCTCCATCAGCAAACCCAGGAGGCGACCACCAGCCCGGGGAGCGTCTGGCGCGTCCAGATTCTCCTGCTGTGGACGGGCTTTCTGCGAATCTGGAAGGGAAGGGGGCCCGCAGTCAGCAGAGGAAACTTCACAAGATGAACAACCGCAGGAAACAAGACGGGCCGATTGAAGCGTGTGAGAAGGACGTTAAAATCACTCCCAGCGAAGAAGCGCATGGAACCGTCCTAAGGAGACTTCCGGGCCCCGGAGAGGGGGAAGCTGCCTGGGCCCGCGTCACCCGGGAATCTGTGCTGAACGACAAGAAGAACAAAATAAAACCACACGGAAGCCCTTTGGTCTGAGGCAGGGACCCGGGAACACCTGATTTCGATGCAAGGGTAGGAGAGGAAAGAAAAGAATGAGCAAGAATGGCCCAGCTGATTCCGGGAAAGAGGGGGGTGGGGGTGGGGGAGGTCTGCACACTCTTAAAAGCAGGTGCAACTTACTATGAACTTTTCAAAGGCAAAGTGTCAAGAGACGTAGGGACAAGCCCAGGGCGGAGGCGCCTTTCTACAGGGATTAGGGGCAAAGGGGGAAAGGAGTGAAAGGGGGAGGTCGCAGGCCACCCGGGGCTCAGTCGGTTAAGCATCTGACTTCGGCTCAGGTCATGAACTCACTGTTGGTGAGTTTGAGCCCCGCGTCAGGCTCCGTGCTGACAGTTCAGAGTCTCGGGCTGCTTCGGATTCTCTGTCTCCCTGTCTCTCTGACCCTCCCCTGCTCATGCTCTTTCTCTCTCAAAAATAAAAAAACATTAAAAAAAAAAAAGAAAAAAGAAGGGGTCGCCTGGGTGGCTCAGTCGGTTGAGAGTCTGACTTGGGCTCAAGTCAGGATCTCACGGTCTTTGATTCTGAGCCCCGTGTCGGGCTCTGTGCTGACAGCTCAGGGCCTGAGCCTGCTCTGGATTCTGTGTCTCCCCCTCTCTCTGCCTTCCCCTGCCTGTGCTGTCTCTCTCTGTCTATCAAAAAATGATAACCATTTTTAAAAAGTGTTTTGAAGGCGGGGGGAGTGGCAGTTCCCGTTAGAATAAAAGGAACCACAGATCTGGAGGAGGCACAGTCCCTCCCACTCCCACCACCAGAAATACATGCACTGAGGAAACCAGGCTTTGCCACATCCACGGACCCAAGTCCTGTGAAAGCACCCAAACCCGCAAAATGAACGGAAGGAAGTTAGGTCTATTCTAAGTCACCACAAAAATCAGAGTGTGCAAGTCAGCGCGGCCCATACAAAGTCCCTTCCTTCACAACAGAATGGGGCATTAACCCCGTGAGACGCTGGGGGGCGCCTGGGTGACTCAGTCGGTTGAGCGTCTGACTCTTGATTTCAGCCCAGGTCGCGATCCCAGGTCGGGATTGAGCCCCATGGTCGTGCTCCACGCTGAGCATGGAGTCTGCTTACGATTCTTCTCTCTCCCTCTGCCCCTCCCCTGCTTGTGCGCTCTCTCTAAAATAAAACTTCTTTGTTTGAAAAAATAAAAATACAAAAAGTATAAGAACAGAGGGAATCGTGAGAATAAGAATACTTTAAAGATATTTTAAATACAATAAAAATACTTTCTTTAAAATATTTTAAGAAAAACAGCAAAAACAGGGGTGCCTGGGCGGCTCAGCCGGTTAAGTGTCTGGCTTCATCTCAGGTCATGATCTCACTGTATGTGAGTTCAAGCCCCGCGTCGGGCTCCGGGCTGGCGGCTCAGAGCCTGGAGCTGCTTCGGATTCTGTCTTCCTCTCTCCCTGTCCCTCCCCTGCTCGCACTCTGTCTGTATCTCAAAAAATAAATAAACATTAAAAAAAAGAAAACCGGCAAAAACAAAAGAGCACACACCACAGAGCAAACGTTACAACACGCGCATAATTAAGGACTTTTTAACGCAACGAAGACACAGTTCCCAGCAAAAATAAAAGTCGCGCAGCAAATAACACAGCGACTTTATGAGGCAAAAGCGTGCAGCTTACAGGGAGCCCCGGAGTCAGCTGGTCAGGGAGCCGGTCCCGCCTCACCCCCAGGCGGGCGAGGCCACAAGGGAGAGGGCCGCGCCGGCACGGGTCCCCCAAAAGCAGCGGGGATTGGAGTCGGGACACAGGACATCGGTCAAGGGTGAAGCTGGGGACACAGGGCTGGACAGGAAGAGCCTCAGACTGGGAGACGCGTGTCAGACAGTCTCCGCCGGCCCCGGGCCGTTGAAGCCCCCGCATGAGGAGTCCCGGGCGGGGCGAAGCCGGCACCCCGGCATCATCAGCATCAGGGTGCCCAGGAGCGCCGTGGCCTCGGTGCAAACGAGCACCCGGTCCCCAGGTGCTGCCGCTGGAGTTCCCGAGCCAACCGCTCTCCTCACAGCCCGGCAGTTTCCTCCCTGGAGCCACACCCAGCACGACCACCACACAGGGCACAGAGGGGCCACACATAAGGCCAGTAGGCAGGGCCTGAGGACAGAGCTGATATTTGCACACACACAGCTTTAAGCCTGGAGGATTCCAGATGCACCTTCTCTCTCTCTCTCTCTCTCTCTCTCTTTCTCTCTGTCTCTCTCTCTCTTTTTAATGTTTATTCATTTTTGAGGGAGAGAGAGAGACAGAGTGAGTGGGGGAGGGGCAGAGAGAGAGGGAGACACAAAATCCAAAGCAGCTCCAGGCTCCGAGCTGTCAGCACAGAGCCCGACGCGGGGCTCGAACCCATGAACCCTGAGACCATGACCTGAGCCGAAGTCGGACGCTCAACCGACTGGGTCCCCAGGTGCCCCCAGATGCGCCTTCTCGAGCATTCATGGAACATTTACAGAAAATCGATCATGTACAAATAGATCAAAAAATCAGTAAGTTCCATAAAGTAGAAAGATTACAATCGACTGTCTCTGATCACCATACAAGGAAACTAGAAACTGTTGACAAAATGAAAAGGAAAAAGGCCCTTCCACTTGGAAAAAAAAATTTTTTTAATCTGTGAAACAATTCTTGGGTGACGGTGGAAATACACACTGAGATTACTTCCTTAAACAAGTAATGATAGTGAAGATGTGTGATACTGGCTCTCCGGGATACACTTAGAGCACAGATCAAAGGAAACTTCGTAACTATGAACACTTCTATCAACAACCATGAGAGAATGAGAAAAGGGGTAAAATCCCAGCTCACACAAATACAACTAGAACCGCAGAAGACACCAAAAAGAGCTCAAGGAATTAAATAGTAAAGATAAAAATGAAATTAATGAGGTAGAGGAACGGAAAAGTACTCAACGTAATTAACAAATCAAAAGCCCAATTTCTTTAATTAACAAACTAGGCAAACCGCTAACTAACCTAATCGTAAAAAGAGGGAGAACGTTCAAACACAAGACAAGAAATGACAAGAAAAAGCAACCATTGGAGAAGAAGAAGTCACGGGACCGGTCTGCACACTTCTCTGCAAAACAAATCTGAAAACATTGATGTTATGGGTTGAATCGTGTCCCCGGTCCAAAAAAAGAGATATATTGGAGTCCGACCCCGCCCCCACTCCTCAGGACACGACCTTATGTGGAAACGGAGTAGTGAGTACAGTGGGTTCACTTGGTGAGAGTGAGCCCCTAACCCAGTATGACTGGTGCGCGGCAGGAAGAGAGGACTCGGGCACACACACGGAGAAGGCGGGTGACCCGTGTGTACAGATGGCGGTGGGGGTGATGCATCCACACGCGGAAGCCAGGCGGAGGCAGGGAGGGTCCTGCAGGTTTTGGGGGGCGGGGGGTGGCCTGCCTGACATCTTGTTTCAGACTCCTGGCCTCCAGGGGGTGAGATAATCAGTCTCTGCTGTCTTGCGCCCCACCCACCCCAGCTTGTAGCACTTCGTTACAGAAGTGCTGGGAAACCAGTACATGTGATCAAAGAGGTAAATACCTGGAGGAGTACCTACTGCCAAGACGGACCTAAGTAGAGATAGGAAACAGAAACGGAATAATTTCCCGAGGAAGAAAACTGAGAAATTGTCAAGGAACTTCCCCACAAGGAAAGGACCAGCCCCAGATGGTTTCCCAGGGAAGTGCTCCCAAATTTTCAAAAGACTAAATAGTTCCAATGACCACCAGATCACAGAAAGAAGGAAAACATGCAAAACTCAATCATAAAAACAGTATGAAGTACAGAGCAATGCATACCACATAAAGAAAATATTAGCATCACCACATGGAATCATGTGCATTGAATATTAAGGGATGCGTACGTGAGGGACACGCACAGGGAAGACTCCATGTGAATACATCTACGTACATACCTTGTCTTGAAGCCTGTATCTCAATAGTAAGGAGTTTCCTCTGAGAGTGAGAAGAAGGCAGGGACGGCTATTCAGTTTTCTACCAGAAGTTTTAGCCAATACAATTAGACAAGAAAAATTAAGTCGAAGCGTAAGTATTAGAAAAGAACTAAAACTCTGTCGATTTATAAAGGATATACTAGTATTTCTTGAACACTTCTTCTAAAGAATCATTCCAGGAATGTAGCAGGAGAAACCAGTAGCCTTCTAATACCCAGGCACTGATCAGTTAGGGGACATAATGATACAGAAAACCCCAATTACCATAGCAACAAAGAAGATTAAGTAGTTAGAGATAAACTCAACAAGGGGGGAAAATGTGCAAAATCTATACGAAGAAAACTGTGAAACGCTCCTGAAGGACGGAGGCTAATGGGAAGACATCCTGTTCTTGGATAAAATGGCTCATCACACAGATATCAGTTCCTTTTCAGTTAATTTATAAATGTATTGGAATCCCAATAAAATACAACACAGTTTTTTATGGAGTTAGAAGAGCTAATGCTGAAATTCTTATGGAAAAAAAAAAAACCATATACAAATAGTGCCAGGAAAACACTGGAAAAGAAAAGAAAACTGTGTGGTAAGACTACACAGTCTAGTATATCGTGAAGATGACACTTCAAATCACAGGGACAAGGATGGACACCGTGTGTGGCAGGTCTATGCTCTTCCTAACGTGCCCCATGCACACGCCCATCTACCACCACAATCACTCTATAGCCCCCCAACCCCTCTACCTCCAAACCCTAACTCCTGATAACCACTAATCTGCTCTCCACCCCTCTTGTTGCATTATTCCAAGAATATTTTATAAATGGACTCATACAGTTGCCTACCTTTTGAGAATTTCACTCAGCCTAATTCTCAGTCATTGTGTGTACAAAGGCTCGTTCCTTTTTCTTACTGAGCAGTACTCCCTGGTTTGGCTGAGCCAGTTTGCTCACCCATTCACCCGTTGAACACCATTTGGGTTGCGTTTCTAATTTGGGGATGTTACAGACATGGCGGCCGTGAGCATTCATGCGCAGGCCTCTGCATAAACTTATGTTTTCATTTCTCTGACATAAAAGCCAAAGAGTGCAAGTGTTGGGTCGGAGTAAGTGCATTCTTGGCTTTAAAAAGAAATTGCCAAAACACTGATAAACTGGACATCATCAAAATTTAAACCTTTTTCTATATGAAATCCTGTTAAGAGAATGACAGGACAAATATTGACAGGAAGAAAATACCGGCAACCACATAGTTGACTAAAGCCTTGTATCTGGAATTTGTAAAGAACTGTCAAAACTAGGGGCGCCTGGGTGGCTCAGTCAGTTAAGCTCCCGACTTTGGCCCAGGTCATTTTCTCACAGTTCATGGGTCCAGGCCCCACATCGGGCTCTGTGCTGACAGCTGAGAGCCTGGAGCTGCTTCGGATTCTGTGTCTCCCTCTCTCTGCCCCTCCCCTGCCCACCTTCTGTCTCTCTCTGTCTCTCTCTCAAAAATAAATAAACATTTTAAAAAATTTAAAAACTGTCAAAACTGAGCAGTAAAAAAATAATACTGGGGCGCCTGGGTGGCTCCGTCGGTTAAGCGTCCGACTTCGGTCCGACTTCATGATCTCACGGTTCGTGGGTTTGAGCCCCGCGTCGGGCTCTGTGCTGACAGCTCGGAGCCTGGAGCTGCTTCAGATTCTGTGTCTCCCTCTCTCTCTGACCCTCCCCTGCTCGTAATCTGTCTCTCTCTGGATCTCAAAAATAAATAAATATTAAAAAAAAAATTTTAAATAATGATACTAGTCCAATTAGAAAACGGTCAAAAGACATAGACATGTCACGGAAGAAGACACGTGGACAGCAGACAGCAACGCGGGAAGTTGTTCAATACAATTAGTAGTTGGGAAACTGCAAATCACACCCACAAGGAGCTGACACCTATCAAAATGGCTAAAATAAAAAAACTTGATAACACCAAGTGCTGACAGCGATTGGGTCCCTCATCCAGACGCGGCCGGTGGGAGAGCAAGCTGGTGCAGCCACTCAGGAGAGCAGTGTGGCGCGTCCTCCAAACATTAAAAATAGAGCTACCTTGTGATCCAGCAAGTGCACTCTCGGCACTTCTCCGAGGGACACAGGGGTGCTGTTTCAAAGGGGCTCAAACACCCCAGTGTGTATAGCAGCGCCATCAACAGTAGCCAGCGATGGAAAGAGCCCCAATGCCCATCAACGGATGAACGGGTACAGAAGCCGTGGAACGTATACACGATGCAGTAGTACTCGGCCACCAAAAAGAATGGAATCCTGCCATTTACAACTACATGGATGGAACTAGAGGGTATTATCCTACGCGGCATTAGTCAGAGAAAGATGAATGTCATAGAATTTCACTCATGTGAGGCCTGACTCTAACACACAAAACAGATGAACATACGGGAAGGGAAGCAAAAATAGTCTAAAAACAGGGAGGGGGTAAAACATAAGGGACTTAAATACACAGGACAAACTGAGGGCTGCCGGGGGGGGTGGGGGGGTGAGAGGAATGAAGGAATCTACGCCTGAAATCACTGTTGCACTCGATGCTCACTACCTTGGACGTAAATCTAAAGATTAAATAATTAACTAATTAAAAATAAATAATAAAAGAGACTGTGTTACAAAGGGCATCGCGGCAACAGGTAGCCACTTAGGAAAGACGATGAGGCCCCTCACACGGCACACGCGCCCGAGGGACTGATGGCTCAGGCGCTAAATGCAGAACTCAAACCACCTGCCAGTACGGAAGAAAACAGGGGTGAATCCCTGTAACCCGGGTGCAAAGCAAGGGTTCCTGACTATGACTCAATACCCAGAGACAACAAAAGACTGATAAATTGTATACAATTGAAGTTTACATAGAAAAAACACTATAGAGTCAAAAGACGATTGGCAAACTGATAAAAAAAAAAAAGAATATTTACAACTCATATATATCATAGACAAAAGGTTAATATTCCTAACGCATTAAAAATTCTTAAATATTGAAGGGGAAAGAACCCACTAGAAAAATGGAGAAAAGGCATGAACAGGCAATTCCCAAAAAAGAGGCAAAAATGGCCCTTACACACATGGGCCGACGTTCGGCCTCACACACGGCCCTCAAATGGGAGAGTTGGACTACAAATCGCTAAAGAATGTGGATTAAAACAACAGCAAAACCCACAGATTCAAAACGGAAGGGCACTCTGACTCGGGCTACAACGCGGAGGAAGCTCGAGGACGTGGCGCTCAGTGAGATAAGCCGTCACGGGGGACAACGACCGTGTGTCTCCACTCACACGTGGGGCCTAGCGGGCCACATGCACAGAGACAGACAGATGGAGGTCCCAGGGGCCGGGGAGGGGACGTGCGCGCTCAGGGGGGACAGAGCTTAGCTTTGCGGAAGAGAAGGTTCTGGAGACGGACGACGGTGACACTGCACAACAGAGTGAATGTGCTTCATGATGCTGAGCTGAGCGCCTGGAAGCGGTTAAGGGGCGCCTGGGGGCTCAGTCGGTTAAGCGTCCGACTTGGGCTCAGGTCATCATCTCACGGTTCGTGGGTTCAAGCCCCGCGTCGGGCTCTGTGCTGGCAGCTCAGAGCCTGGAGCTGCTTCGGATTCTGTGTCTCTCTCTCTCTGCCCCTTCTCTCTCTCTCTCTCTCTCTCTCTCCAAATAAATAAACACACTTTTTTAAAAAATGAAAATAAACTTTAAAAAGTCGATAAAAGGGTTCAGGGCTTCTTGGAGAGGTGGCCGGGAAGAGAAAGATGACAATCCCGGAAACACAGAAGTGGTCAGAGAAAAATGGAGACGGGTCAAAAGGACAGGACAGAAAACTCCAAGGAGACCCCCACCCCACCCCGTGGCGAAAGTACTGAGTTAAAATGGATCAAATAGGAATTCATGAGTTTATACTGACATAAGTGTGCAATATTTATAAAACGGGAATTATAATACTGATATAAATAAATAATTTAACAAGCGTATGTATGTATTATTAAACTATTACAAATAAAACTATTAAAATCAAAACTTTTAAATCGGTGAGAAGATTCACCAGGAGCTGAGACACAGCTGGAGGGAAACCATCCTCTGACGCAGCTCTGCAGGCGTCCCCAGAACAGGGAGCAGAGGAAAGGGGTCGGGACTGGAGGCGAGCAGGTCCCCGGCCTCTAACGGAGGCTCCGGAAGGAGAGCCTGGAGCAGGGGTGGCGTCTGGGGGACTGTGGCGCTCCGCGCCCCGCCCCTAGGTTCAGGGGTTCACCGGGAGGACCCAGAGGACTCGGCGTCCAGCTGTGCTCACGGCTGGGATTTCCCGCCCCGAGAGGACGCAGACTTGGGTGGGACGAAGTGTGGCGACACCAGGCGCCGGCTTCCGAGAGTCGCCCCCAGCGTGGCCCCCGGACCGCTGCCGAGCGGCGGCCCCAGCGCTGCCTCCCGGGCTTCCAGAGCCTTCGCGGTGCAGGAGGACGCATCTCCTCTCCTCCCCATCTCTCCTCTTTGCGGACGATCACTTAGAAGTGGTGGGATGGGCGGTGGCTCTTCCGGGCAGGGGGTCAGGGAACTGATGGGTGCGGGGGCCCAGGAGCTCTGCCCCCTCACCCAGCAACATGCCCGGTGGGACCACCCTCCTCCGGGATGGGGGCCAGCAGTGACCTGAGCCAGCCCCATTACGACCCCTGACCTTGACCCAGAATGACCTTCCCTCTCCCCTGGGACTCAGATCAGCACAGAAAGGAGGGGTGTGGCAGAGGGCCTGCCTCGAGCCAAGGCCCCCACAAGGCCCATTAGAATGCCACCCCTCCATCTTTCACCCCTGCGCCCCTGCACCCTCCACGCCTGCACCCCGCTACCCTCCACTCCCCACCCCTCTACCCTTCACCCCGCCTTCCACCCTTTACCCCTACACGCTATAGCCCAGCAAGCCCTACCCTGCACCCTGTACGCCTTCCCCTCACCCCCACCCCACTCCCCTACTCCACAGGGGAGACACTCAGGCAGCCCCAGGCCCCAGGCGGTCCCAGCTGAGGGAGGCTGGACTGCTCCCCTGCATGTCGCTCCCCCGTGAACTTGGCGCCGTTATCCTCAGGAGGGCTCCAACTGCACGCCCAGGCCAGCGCCACCTCACCCCTGCCCCCACAGACCCTGCCCGGCCCCAACCTCACCCCTGCCCCCACCGACCCTGCCCGGCGCCAACCTCACCCCTGCCCCCACAGACCCTGCCCGGCCCCAACCTCACCCCTGCCCCCACAGACCCTGCCCGGCGCCAACCTCCCACTTCCACAGACCCTGCCCGGCGCCACCTCACCTGCCCCCACAGACCCTGCCCGGCGCCAGCCTCACCCCTCCCCCACAGACCCTGCCCCGACCCTGCCATCCTCACCCTGCCCTCACACAGACCCTGCCCGGCTCCACAGACCCTGCCTCACCCTGCCCTCCATCCTCACCCTCCCCCGCAGACCCTGCCCGGCTTCACCCCCTGCCTCACAGACCCTGCGGCTCATCTCACCCCTGCCCCCACAGCCCTGCCCGGCTCCATCCTCACCCTCCCCCCAGACCCTGCCGCGCCAACTTCACCCTCCCCACAGACCCTGCCCGGCGCCAACCTCCCCACAGACCCTGCCGGCGCCCAGACCCTGCTCAGCCCCCACCAGACCCTGCTCAGCCCCCACAGACACTCACCCTGCCCCCACAACCGACCCTGCCCGCGACCAACCCCTCCGCCCGGCACCAACCCCCACCCCTGCCCCACAGACCCTGCAGCACCAACCTCCACCCCTGCCCCCACAGACCCTGCCCGGCACCAGCCTGCCCACGCGCCCCACCATCACCTCACCCTGCGGCGCATCTCCCCCTGCCCCACAGACCCTGCCGGCGCCATCCTCACCCTGCCCCCACAGACCTGCCCGGCGCCCGCCCTAGCCCCACAGACCCTGCCTGGCCTCCATCCTCACCCCTGCCCCCACAGACCCTGCCCGGCGCCATCCTCACCCCTGCAGCACCCTCAGACCCGGGCTGCAAGAGGAGCAGCAGAAACCTCCCCAGCACCAGGCACCTTGCACATCCTCCCTCCCCTCCCCTGCGCATGGGTTCTAGTGTTCTCCTGCTTAGCAGATGAGACTCAAGTCAGAAACCCACTGAGCTGCCACTGGGAGCCCCCAGGCCTCAGGGCTGCCTCTGTTGAGGAGGGAGGTGGGGGGCGAGGGCTGTGACCTCCTCCAGGTGAAGGGAATAACAGAAGCACCAGCAGGGTGGGGGGGCGTGGACTGTCCCACGGTGGGGGCGTGGCCTGCCCCATGGTGTGGGGTGTGTGGACTGTCCCGTGGTGGAAAGTGACCAGCCCGGAGGCTGACCCTAGGTGTTTGGGGAGTCTTGGGGAGAGGAGGATGGAGAGGGCCTTGTCCCGCGTCCGCTCCAGCCGCCACAACACCATGGATGGACAGAGAGCCTAAACACAGACATCACAGTTCCGAAGGTGCAAGTGTGAGGTCAAGGTGCAGGGAGATCCCTGTGTCCTCTTACAAAGGCACTGACCCCACACGGGGGCCCCACCCTCCTGACTCACTTAACCCCAACCACCTCCACACCCCCACCTCCAAATCCCATTGCGATGGGGGGGAGGGGGGCAGGGCACATGTGGCCACAGCAAGCCGCCAGCACCGGGCTGAGCAGTCATCAGGGCCAGAGCCACACGGCGGGAAACGGTCCAAACCCCCCTTCGGAGGCCCCCTCCAGAAGACAAGGGGGGGCAGCCATCTCCCCCCAGGGTCACCAGCCAGACCCCAAGACCCGAGCTTTCCTGCCCACTTGATTGTCCCCACTGACCCTGGTCTCACGTTTTTCCTTAAACTCTTCTTTCCAGCTTATGTCTTAACTCAGGCGAAGGACTGAAGGGGCCTCACATCCCTGACGGAAACAGAAACGGCCCCTCAGGCCGTAACCACAGCCTGAAGAGCTGCGGACGGACCAGTGTGAGCTCGACCCCTCATGTCTGCGGCCACGCACCAGGAGTGGCTCACCGAGTGACCCCCCTTATACTACGACACGCTCCCTCCGCAAGGAGGGGCACAAGCCTTGTTCGGGGCACACTCTGTACCTGCGGGCACGTTTCCCTCAGGCACGACGCTGCGCCCGCCTCTCCCTACGAGGACAAGGCTCCCTTTCGGGATATTCGTCCTAACCCCGAAAGCAAAGAATCCGCCCACCCCTGTCCCGGGGTCACAGGCTTGTAAGCTCTTCCCCGATCTTTCTGCTGCAAACAAAGCTTCCTTCGCGTGGCCCTCACCTGGTGAGCTTTCTGTCCGTCACGCGCCAAGGAGCAAGCTCGCCTTGCCTCCGACACGCCTGCGCCCCCACCCCGCGTGGGGCACGGGGCCTGGAGGGCTCGCCTGGCATCCCGGCGCCCCCAGGCCTGTGAGCCGACCTGCCCACGGGCCTCGGGCCCCTCCTCCCCCCGGCGATTCTGGACGCACCCGCGAGTATCCTGCGGTCGCCCAGGACTGCTCCCCGCTCCCCACGCCCCCTCCCTGTGCCCCGGCCCCCCCTCAGCGTCCAGCTCCTCCTGTAAACTCGTCACAACCAAGGACCAGGAAACGACGCTGTTCTGTCACTCGGCTTTGAGCAGCACTCGGACCCAGAACACCAGGAGGTCACTGGAGCCCAAGGGCTCACCCCCACCCCCCCCACACCCCCGTCCCCCACCCCCCACACCCCCGCCGTCCACACAGTCGCCAAACGGTCCAGTCCTGGAGGGGCTTCTGAAACCCCGGGGGTCCCTGCAGATGGGGGGTCTTCAGATTCACAGGACCTCTGACCCGACCTGAGCTCACGGAGGGGCCGGCCACAGGGAGACTGTGCGGGGGGGAGTGCGGCCTACAGAGGAGAGGCCGGGGGACAGTCCAGTCCGGCACCCAGCGACCCAATCAGTCAGGCCCAGGGAATAAGACCCCAAGGAAAGCTGGGCGCCTGGGCTTGGGTACACTGCCCGCGGTGGACACGAGGAAGGTGCTGGGTGGGCCACGTCCTGGAGTCCACAGGCCACACAGACGTGTGTCTCCTCATTGGGCTGCCAACTGACCTGTGTCCCTTCTGATAACACCTCCATCACCGCCCTGGGCTCAGTGAGTCTGTCACTGAGTTACTGAACCGGCCATGGGGGGTGGGAGGGGGGAGGCGCGAACCCCGGCTTTGTAGCCAGCGGGTCAGAAGTGCAGTGGCTCTGCGTCCCTAACAGGTAGCCGGCGTGTGAGGCGGTGACGGGGCTGTTGGGGACCCGCCCCCAGTGGGGTCTGCGCCTCTTGCAGCAGGTCGGTGAGGACCTGAGCTCCGTACCCGGCTGGGCGAGGGCACGGCGGCTCCGTCCCGGGCGGCGGGCGCAGGCGGGGGCTGCTTCTGCTTGCTTGCATGGCCTGCACAGGGCACGATTCTGGGCAGAAAAAAGGACATGAAAGGGCTCAAGTGGAAGAGTGATTCTGCGCAGCAACCAGCAGAACTCACCAACTCCGCTTTGTCTTCTCTGCGTGCGCGTGGGGGGCACTGCGACCGAATGCTGTGGCTGAAGAGGTCGGAGGAGCCCCCGCACGAACATGAGACAGAACTTCCACACGATCAGGCACGGGCACAGTTTTACACTCAGCGTTCCGTCTCTCAGGTACATCAGTGGCGGTGCACCTTACGATCATTCAACAACTGTGGGTAAAAATTACGCACGGTCCAGAGAAGGCTCGCCCTGGGCCAGCCTGCTGCGTGACTCACGGGCCTCCTGAAAAGACTAGAAGAGCAAAACCCCCAGGAATGGTCTCAACAGACGCAGAGACCGACTGAGTACAGTTCCACGCCTTTTACAATTTCTGAAAACTTCTAGAGAACATCCTTCACTGGAGAGAATCGATTTTACAGGCGCCTGGGTGGCTCCAACTCTTGATGTCGGCTCAGGTCACAATGCCAGGGTCATGGGATTGAGCCCCGCATCAGGCTCCGCACTAAGCATGGCCCCTCCCTGGGATTCTCTCTCTCTCTCTCTCTCTCTCTCTCTCTCTGCCCCACTCATGTTCTCTCTCTCCAAAATAAAATATATTTTTTTCCCAAAAACTCTCTTGAAATATCAGACTTAAGAGAGAAATCCAAGACTTGATCTCTTCAGGATCAGCTGTAAGTCAGGATGTCCCTTGTCGCCCTGGTTAACGGAATCCTGAAAGTTCCAGAAATGTGCAAAAGCACAATGAAGTGACAGATGTAAGGGCTGGGAAGGAGATAAAACTGCCACTGCCTGTGGCTGACGAGGCTGTCCTGGTGGCTCCTGGTGGCTCCTCGTGGCTCCTCGTGGCAGACGTAACCGAATCAAACTACTAGAACTAATAAGAGTTACAAGATAAACCTACAGAAACCAACGACATGACTCTGCCAGCAAAAATCACCCAGAAAATCAGACACCGCTCCCAGCAGCCACTGCGGCCACTGAGCGGCTAAGAATTCAATTACACGGAGCGACTGGCCGCGCATGTGAGCGCCTGGACCCCCAGCGCCGCCACAGGACGTGCGTGACTCGCCATGGACGGCTGTCCCCAGGTCTCTTTCTAGATTCACATCACCAAGATTGCGGTTCCGCGAGCTTTTTTAAAGAAACTCGGAGAGAAAGCGGCTTCTAAAGTCCCCGAGGAAGACGCGAGGCCGAGGAGCAAAGAGAGAAGGCTCACAGCCCCGCACCAACACCACGACAAGCCGGCCGACCGGGGCTGGGCCGCGTCCTCACAGAGGGGAAGGGGGGTGCGGGGGAGAGGGCTCGGCCGCCGAGTTGGTCCGGATTCCTACACTGCGCCCTATAAAAAGCGGCTCCAGATGGACCAGAGGCAGAAGCGCGAAACAGTGTGTGAGAGGAACCGCGGGCCGCGTGGGGGGAAGGTTCCTTCCAACAGCCCACGGGAGGCAGAGCGCCAGCAGCTCCCCAGCCACGGGGGGGCGGGGGGGTCACGCGGCATCGCCACCTCAGAGCGAGGGCACCTGTGCCCCATGGCTCGGGGACCCCAGAAATCCGCGGCCCTCCCCACCTGGCTTGTAGGGCACCGCAGACCCCACTAGGCAAGGATGTGGGGCCCGCCCCGCGGAGCCCTACACGCCCGGCTGGATGTGACCGCCCACCAAACCCCTTCCCTGCCTGCAACGGGGTCCTTCCTGGGGCTGGGGGGGCACACAGAAGGCGGTGTTGCCCGGACAGGCTGCTGGAGCCGGGGCCCCGAGGACCACTGAACCGACCCCCAAAACCAAGAGCAGAAAAGCTCCCCCGGAGTGGAGGACGACCAAGGGCAGCCTGGAGACCCCTGCCGCCGCCCGCGGGTCCCTGCGGCCGGTCAGAGGCCACCGCCAGCCTGGGCCTGAGGGGGGGCCCCCCAAACGCCTGACCTCAGCCTACTCTTCTGCCAGGCCCTGGCTCACCTCCCGTGCCGAGTAAATCTCACCGGTGTGTACATGACTAATAGGTTTCAGAGGCAACAAACAGCTCAGGACATGGATTTTGCAGCTGGACGCCAGCGCCCTGACCCTGAGGACCCCGCGGGGCCGAGCTGCGCGGCTGGGCCGAGGCGCCCCCCGAGGCCCCCCGAGCCCCGCGGCTGACGCCTCCAGCCCGAGGCCCTGCCGGAGACCCCGCTTCCCACACCCCCCACCAGCCCCAGCTTCAGCCAGGTTCCTTGAGGGGAGGAGAAGCAACCGCCTTCACATAAATGTTTAATTGGGGATTAATATTTATGAGGCTCTTGACTGACGGGGCCGAGGACTAAATAAATATTAACAAGGGCGAGCCTCTCCCCCGCCCGCGTTAATACCTCCGTTTGCACAGCATCCTTTAGGCATCAGCCCGTCCCTCAGCATCAGCCCCTGGAACGAGGTGGGACCGGCCGCCTCCCGCCCGGGCTCCTGGAGGAGGGGTCGCCCAGTCCTCCGCGGGGTGAGCGCCGACCCGGAACCCTCATCCCAGCCCCGCCCCCAGCGCCACGCAGCCGGATATCCTGCCTCCCCCAGGAAGCCCTCCGGGCCTGCGCGCCCCCTGCTCCCTCGGCTTCCCCGTGCTCCTGCCCGGAGGCCCTCATCCACGGGCTGGTGGAGTCAGGTCCGCAGCCCCCCGGACGGCCCCTCGTGGGTGGGTTGCCCCCGGACCCCCCCGGACCCAGGAGCGGCCCGCCCCAGCAGGTCGGGGCGCCCCGAGAGCCCCGCGTTTCCGGATCGGATGCGGCCCGGGGAGGGGGTCCCGGAGGCCGGGACGGTGGGTGGAGCTCGGGCGCCCTCGCGTGGCCAGTGTTGGCGCGACCTCGGATGGTGGACGACCCCCCTCCCCGGGGCCGCCCCTGCCCAGGCTTGACCCCCCCACCCTGCTCAGGGACCCCACCTCCAGCGGGCTGCGGACGCCCCTGCAGGGACGCGGGACAGAGCCCAGCACCTCTGCCCGCAGGCCCACCGAGGTAGCCTGGGGCCCCGGCCCTAACCCCAACCCCCCGCAGACACGACCCTGGGGTCCCTGCGCCTGGAGGTGCCTCCACCAGTCCTCTGGGGTTCTCACCAGGGGCAGGGTCCTGGGCCCTGCCATCCTCCCCGCCCCAGAGCACATGGGAGGTGCCGGGCAGAGCCCCAGTGCCCCCCCACACCCCTCTATGCACCCCCACTTCCCTCGGGCTGCCAGTGCCTTGGAGGAGGAGGGACAGGGGGACGCCCCTGGGGGGGCACAGACAGAGCCCCTTGTGGGCCTCGGGCTTGGCTCGGTGGGGGCTGGGGGCTGAAGGAGGAAGCTCGTCAGGCCCCTCGCCCCCGCCCCCCAGGGCCGCCTCCCTGCCCCTCCCACTGTCTCCTCTCCCCAGACCCGCCCGTTGCACACCTGCCCCCTCCTGCAACACAGGCAGTCGAGGGACCTTCTTAGATGCCAGCTTGACCTTGGCACCACCCCGCTTAAAACCCACCTCTGCCTTCCTGTTCTCTGGGGAGACACCAAGGCCCACCCTGCCCTGCCCAGCAGGACCTTACTGACCCCTCCAGCTCTCCGGCAGCTGCTCAAAGCAAGCTAGTCTCTGGCCTCGGGGCTTCCTGACTGGCTGTTCCCTGCCTGGAACCGACCCCCCTCCCTTTACCTACGATTCACTTGCTTCGATTTTAGGGCGGATTCTATTCCCCACCAGGGCTTCCCTGAGGCCCCAGGGAGGCCAGGCCCTCTGTCGTCCCCGTCATGGTCGCTGGCTAAGTCCAGTGAGGCTGGACATTTGGGCTTCAGGGCACAGGAGAAGGTGCTTCGGGCAGGCCGCACACGGTCACGCCTCAGGTCCGGGCCCTGTGCCGAACAGACGGTCACAGACCCACGGGCCAGGCCGTGACCCCAGGAGGGCAGGAAGGACCCCGCACTCACGCGCTGGCTGCGCCGCTGGCGATAAATTTCCGTCAGTCTTGTCTTCATTTACGAGTAGCAACATGCGGCTAGGAACCCGCGGCTGGTTGCGAAGAGGACTAGCACCGCGGGTAACGGGCGACAGACACAACCGGCTCCGCTCACGAGGGAGCAGGCGATGCAGGAAGCAGAAGGAAAATTCGGGAAGGCCACCGCCGCCCTGGGCACGGAAGGTGGGAGCACGGGGGCTCCTGGAAATTAGTGATGCGGTGCGCAGGAAGGCTCCCCGGGGAGTGGCCTGGACGCCGCCAGCCCGACCGGGGGCCCTGGGCTCAGGGGGCGGCGTGGGCAGGGACAGCGGGCGTGTCGCACGGGCCCCTCGGTCCTTTCCCCCTGCCCAACCTCCACTCCAGAGCCTAAGAGCAGCAGCAGGTCGTTTTCCGGGTCTCCTCAGAAGCAAGGGTTCCCCACACGACGTGTAAGACACGTGTGAGGGCTCCCGGGCCAGGACGTCCCTCGTGGAAGAAGAGAGGCTCTGTGGGGGCTCTGGCACCTCGCCGGCTCCCCCGCTTCTGGTCTTTACACAGAGTGCGTGCGCCCCTGACGGCCGGAGCTCTGGCAGCCAGCTTGTGATCAAGAGGCAGCAAGTCCACGTGCTGAGGACGGCAGGGCAGGAGGCGGAGAGAGAGCCGCGGTCCTGGCAGCTGTGGTCAGGCCACTGAACTCACGCTGGGGCCACGTCCTTCAGCTTCTGGACAAATAAGTGGCAAGTGTCCACATGGCTTGAACCACTTCCACTCGGGGCTCGTCACCTGTAGCTGAGCAGCGTGCTCTGGAAAGGGGCAGGGAAGGTGTCATCAGGTGACACATACGTGCAGGAGATGCCCTGGGACAGTGTGACCGAGGACAAACATTGTTACAACCAGTTTTCCTCGCGGGATGATTCGGTCTCCTGATCGCCCTACAGCACAGTGACCGTGCTTGACGAGCCTGTACTGAGTACCAGGAACATTCTAGAAGGGTTGATGTCAGGTCCCCGAAATGTTAACTGTATGAGGAGGTGAGGAGCTGGGCCGTAGTAATCACTTCCTGTGCTATACACACCGAGTCTTCAGTGCACACTTAAGTATATATTATTTTCTTTTATTAAAAAGGATTTTTTTTTTTATTTTGAGAGAGGGAAAGAGAGCAGGGGAGCGGCAGAGACAGAGGGAGAGAGAGTCCCAAGCAGGCTGCACCCTGTCATCACAGAGCCCGGTCTCACAAACCATTAGATCATGACCTGAGCTGAAATCAAGAGTTGGACGCTCAACTGACTGAGCGCCTCAGGTGTCCTAAACTTTTAAATAAAAATGTTGAGTTAAAAATTGGGAGAGGGATGCCCTGGGGGCTCCGTCAGTTAAGTGCCCGACTTCAGGTCATGATCTCGAGGTTCACGAGTTCGAGCCCCGCGTCGGGCTCTGTGCTGACAGCTCGGAGCCTGGAGCTGCTTCGGATTCTGTGTCTCCCTCTCTAAAAAATAAACATTTTTTTTTAAATGTTCTAAGAGAGAGAGAGGACGTTTCTCCGATCTAACCACAGCCGGGTGGTGTTGGTCAGCCAGCTGAAGGCCCGGCCCAGTGACCGCTGAGCACCGGGCAGGGGTAACAGTGGGGAGAAACAAAAGGCCGCGTACCCACAGGCTGCAGGCGGCAGCCCTGCCCAGGGTGGACGGGGCGCGGCCGTGGGACAAGCAGGCCACCGGCGAGGCCGGCGCGCCAGGTGGGCACAGCTGTCCCGTTTGGGGCCCGAGGGGCTAATAGACAACACGGCGCCAACCCCCCAAGGAAATTAGCTTTCGGAGGGGAGGTCGGGGTCTGCAGCCCGGTGCCCAGGCCACTCGTCCCCCAGACGCGCAGCGGGGACGGCCTCTCTGGGAAAGGAAGAGCGTGCAGTGTGTGGAGCAGCAGAGAGGGGGCGCATGACGAGGCACAAAGAAGCCATGAAACATAAAACTGCTCGTAATAATCATCAGCAATCTTATCATAAAGCTCCGTGAGATTCTTAAGGCGGGGGGGGGCCGGGGGGCAGCCGGGGGGCCTGTGAGCCACGGTCATGGATCAGACAGACAGCCTGAGACCAAGAACACAGCACAATAGACGTAAATGTCATAAATACGCCAGTAAATGACAAAAGGTCCCAACGTGAGTCGTTTTTTAAACCCAGCTGTTCATAAGAGACACGAAACACGAAATGACACAGGTTGAATATATGATGAACAAGGATATACTGGGAGAGGGAGGTTTTTCTGTTTGTTTGGGTTTTTTAAATTTATCTATTCTTTTTTTTTTTTAAAGTTTTATTTATTTCTAGGAGAGAGAGAGAGAGAGAGAGACAGCGTGAGCAGGGGAGGGTTACAGAGAGAGGGAGTCACAGACTGGAACAGGCTCCAGGCTCTGAGCTGGCAGTCAGCACAGAGCCCGACGCGGGGCTCGAACCCACGAACCGCGAGATCATGACCTAAGCGAAAGTTGGACACTTAACCGACTAAGCCACCCAGGCGCCCCAAACTTTATCTATTCTTGAGAGAGAGAAAGAGAGAGAGGGAGGGAGGGGCAGAGAAAGAGCGAGACAGAGAATCCCCAGCAGGCTCCGAGCTGTCAGTGCAGAGCCCAACACCGGGCTCAAACCCATGAACCATGAGATCATGATTTGAGCAGAAATCAAGAGTTGGACGCTTGACCGACTGAGCTGCCCAGATGCCCTGGTGCATTTTTTTTTTTTAAAGAAGGCAGAACCGGTGACACCATTAATATCAGACAAGATAGATTTCCAGGCAAGAGAACTCAGTGAAAGAAAGAGGGCATTCCATTTACATGAAGAATATAGTGGACAGAGTGTACCCGTGGATACAGCGTACCTGTGGACACAGTGTACCCCGTGGACAGAGTGTACCCGTGGATACAGTGTGGACAGTGTACCCCGTGGACAGAGTGTACCCATGGATACAGTGTACCTGTGGACACAGTGTACCCCGTGGACAGAGTGTACCCGTGGATACAGTGTACCCCGTGGACAGAGTGTACCCATGGATACAGTGTACCTGTGGACAACCCCGGGAAAATGCTGGAGGACCCTCCATGGCATCCGTGCCCTGCCCCTGCACACCCCCTCACAGGCCCCCTGCAAGGACGCCCTCAGTAATTCATACCCCTAGTGCCTCTGAGCGGGGGTGGCGTGCCAGGCCGGGCCTCTCAGAGCACCCGGATAAGCTGATGGCCCAGCAGCCAGGAGACGAGCCGCACACGGAAGTAGTTCTCCTTAGTAGACATGGGAGTCTTACCAGAATGGAAGTCATTCTCTGCAGGGTTTCCTGAGAAACAACCAATAACCGGCATGGGGTGTGTGCACGCGCGTGTGCGTGTGTGTCGGCGTGTCTGCGCGTGTGCGTGTGGAGGGACTTATAAGGGACCGGCTCATGCAGCTACACAGGATGACACATCCCAAGAACTGCAGTCAGCAAGCCGGAGACTGAGGAGAGCCGACGACATAGTTCTAGGCCACGGCCGAGGCCCGAGCACCAGGACAGCCCGGCTCCAAGTACAAAGGCACCCGTGTGGCAGTACTCCCTCTTACTCGGCCTTTCTGTTTTATTTCAGGCCTTCAACTGATTGAGTGAGGCCCACCCACACGAGGAGGCCATCATCTACCAAGTCAGATGTTAATCTCATCCAGAACCACCCACAGAGACATCCCCAGAATACTGCTGACCAGATAACTCGGCACCGCGTAGCCACTCAAGTTCACACACAAAAGTACCCATCAGCTCGGCGTCTCATCCCAGTGCCTGTGACCCACCTGGACAATAGGGAGGCAGAGCTGTGGCCGACTGCAGCCACGCCCCCCGCCACCTCCCCTACCACCTCCGCCACCACGTCAGAGCCACCTGGCCAGTACGGCCTGGTCTGCGGGGCCCCGGCCCAGCCCGCAGCCGCGCCCCCAGGAACGCCCCCCCGCCGCCGGGCCGTCTCGGTGGGGACACGTGCAGCCTGGCGGGGCCACAGGGAGCCCTGCAGCCATCAGATCAAGGGCCCCGGGGCCTGGGAGCCGAGCCCGAGACGAAGTCCCAGCTGACTGCTTACGGGAGCTGCGCCCTCCTCCCTCTGCCCGCCAAGCGGCTCCAGGGGGCGGCGGGCGACAGGCCTCGGGGCCAGGGGTCCCCGAGTCGGCTCAGGCACCGGTCTGCTGCTCTCCTGGCCCGCGGTTTCCGTGGGCAGGAGTCTGGGACGGTGGGTTTCACCGCCCGGAGCACTGCAGGGGCGGGGCCCACACGGTCCCGCTGAAATGACATTTGGAAACCGGGCCGTAGGTTTGGCAGAGACCACAGCGGGGCCCCGCGGGGCCACGCTGACGCGGCGTGGCGCCTGCATCACAGTTGTTAACCTTTTGCTCCAGAACATGCAGAGGAAAAGTGCCAGAACCCCAGGCAGAATCCGCCTGGGGGGCGGTCAGGCAGGGGGCCGGCGCGGCAGCGACCGCCAGCTCAGACAGTGAGGGCAGACAGTATCGGGAGAACAGGCAGGCAGCGTAAATGGATAGATCGGGGCCCGGCATGCAGCAGAGTCTTTTCCTTTCAAATACCCAACAAACGGAAGAGAGCACGCGGAGGAGCCGCAGGAACCTCAGCAGGCTCCCAGCGGCGGAAACGGAGGGGCGCCTGGGGGCTCGGTGGGTGAGGCGTCGGACTCTTGATCTCGGCTCAGGTTCCCGGGCTCCAGGCCCGTGTCGCGCTCTGTGCTGACAGCGAGCAGCCTGCTTGGGGTTCTCTCTCCCTCTGCCCTCCTCTGCTCTCTCTGTGTCTCTCTGTGTCTCTGTCAAGATGAATAAATAAACTTTTTTAAAAAGGAGGGGGCGGCAGGGCGCCTGGGTGGCTCAGTCGGTTGAGCGCCGACCTCGGCTCAGGTCATGGTCTCATAGTTTGTGGGTTCAAGCCCCGTGTCGGGCTCTGTGCTGACAGCTCAGAGCCTGGAGCCTGTTTCAGTCTGTGACTCCCTCTCTCTCTGACCCTCCCCTGCTCACGCTGTCTCTCTCTCTCAGAAATAAATAAAACATTAGAAAATTTAAAAAAAAAAAAAGGAGGGGCCGTGCAGGCAGCGCTCCCTGGCCACGCGCAGGCAGACACGGAGCCAACAGCAGGCCCCGCAGACCAGGCCCTGAGCTCCGCGGACCTGGACCAGCAGCGCGTGACCGCCGCCCGCAGGCCCTGCGTCCTCGTGTGCAGGGTGAGCACCCCCGTGGCCTGGAGGCTGAGTGTGCCAAGCGTCCACAGAGGCCGCCCACGGGCGCTCGGGACACATCAGCTGCCCCACGCGGCTCACAGTCGTCTGAGCTGAAGAGGAAATGGAACGTCACATCACGGACTCTTGGTGAAGTTGGTAACAAGGTCGCTGGTGCCAAAATCGATGGCGCGGCCAAGGCGGCCATGACCGCGGAAGGCAGTGCGGCCCCGAGGGAGAACCCTGCCAATGTTCCCTCCCAGGCAACGTGGGCAGGCAGGCCCACCTCCGAGGCGTCCGCCAGGAGGGGCCCAGATGGGCCCGCCCCGCAGCCGGCGGTCCCTCAGGGCAGCCTGCGCCCACTCCCTGAAAGTCTTCAGCAGACGGGCGGTTAACCCAGTTCGGAATTTGTTTACGGTTCTCTCTCTTTGAAGGAAAGCTGTTCACGCGGCCCACCTTCCTCAGCCGTGGAAGGGAACGGAGCGCCGATGCGTGGGCGCGATGACCCTAAGCCACCGCGCTCCGGGGAAGCCGTGGGAAGGGCCCCCGCCGAGTGATTCTGTGCACACGAGTGTCCCCGGCAGGGGCACCCCCAGAGGCGGCGGGAGCTCAGTGCCGGGAGCCACCACCCGAGCGCACCCGCCAGCGCCTTCTAACAGAAGCCACTCCAGAACATTCCCTCCCGCCGCTCCAGTAAGTCCCGCCCCCACCCCAGGGGCAAACGCTGATTGTGCCTGTCCCAGAAGCCCCCGCAAGAGCATCACGCGGCTCGGGGTCGGTGCCCTCGGGGCAGTCTGGAAGTCTGTATCCAACAAAACCACGCTGTGGCGACGGAATGCCCAGCATCATCGACTGGAGAGAGACGCAATTCTGTAGCCACGCACAAAAGTTGTTTCTCCCTTTCCAGGGTCCCAGAGCGCTTTGCCGCAGAATGTCATCCCTACGCGGCCTGCTGTGTGCGTGCCAGCCTGACGACCGGCGCACTGCTTTCCTGCAACTAAAGTGTGCGCCCAGGGACGCCCGGGGGCTCAGTCCGCTAGGCCTCTGACTTCAGTCAGGTCATGATCTCACGGTCCATGGGTTCGAGCCCTGCGTGGGGCTCTGTGCTGACAGCAGGGAGCCCGCTTTGGGTCCTCTGTCTCCCTTGATCTCTGCCCCTCCCCACCTCTCCAAAATAAATAAACATTAAAAAAATTAAAGTACGTTTGTAAACTGAAATGTCACTTTGTCTTCTGCAAGTCAGAAGGCCCAGGATTCGCGTCAGATTTCGTTATTTTCACAATTATTAGCTCACAAAACAAAACCACTGATTGAGATGCAGTTCACACTACCCTCTCACAGCAGAAGTATACTCCAACTGGGAAGCATCTCTGGAGCCCAGCGATGGGGGCTTCTTCCCGTTTACTCCCTGTCTCCACAATGAGTATTACTTGCCCTGAGAAAGTTACTGTTCAGAGCCGAGCCCCCACTTCGCCGTGAGCTCCAAGCGCCCTTGTTCACCCAAGTTCACTGCCGACAAAAGGAGACTTGTTTCCGTGGTTACAAAGAGCACATTGATTCACTCTCCGGGATCACGGGGGAGGCCGGGTGTGGCAGGCGCCTGCGCAAGTGGGGGCGCTGGGCCTTACTCACCCGAAACTGTGTGCCCCCACTTGGCCCTTGGAGGTCTTTGGGGACCCCATGGGGACCTCACCCCCCCACCCCCCCATCCCAGCCCCACTAGACCCCGAGACAAAGGAGGGTGATGCCGCCTCTGGCCACCAGAGGGAGCTCCTCTCACCCAGCCAGACAAGAGCCTGCACAGCAGGTGGCTCAGCACCTGCCACACGTACAGAAGTAGGGGGGTCACCGGACGCCGCGTCCTGGGTCCTAGCTCAGACCCCCCCAAGCCAGCTCCCCGTCTTCTGGCTGAGGGGCTTGGCTGGGGCACCGGCCCTCATGTGGGGCAGAGGCACTGGGTCTGAAAGGGCCACGACGGTGCCCGGGGCTCTGGCACCACGTGAAGGGCCCCACAGCTGGGTGGACCCCACCCCCGCGAAGGCAGGAGGGGCCCTGCTGGAAGCCAGGCTTGGTCAAGAAGGCCCTGAAGGTGGCTGGGTTCGGGGACCCCGGTTTTCTCTTCTGGCTCCTGCAGAGCTGCGCCCAGGCTCCAGGGGGGGCGGCCCTGCGCACAGGGTCACCCAGAGCCGCCCTTAAGTCGGCCGGCCGAGAGCCGAGTGATCTGGCCGTGGCCACTGCCTGTGGGGCGAGCGTGGCACGTCCTCAGTCCCCTTGGGTCCCCCGTCCCTCCCACCTCAGGCTGACCTCAACCTTGAAGCCTAGAAAGAGGGCGCAGGTAGAGTCCATGGCCAAGGCCCCAGCCCCCCTGTGCTGCCACGGGGCCACCGGGCACTCTGGGCAGCTTAGGCCAGCACAGGGTGTCCCCTGCCCAGAGGGCCTGAGGGCCATCCTTCCCACCACGTGGCAGGTCCCGCCTCCACGGTCTCCACTCCGGGTCCTCTCCCTCGGAGCCCAGCAGCTCCTGGAGCCTCCTCGCCTCCCCGGGACCGAGTCCCCCCCGGCCCCAGTCCCCCCTTGCAAAGCCAGGTACTGATGGCTCCCGGCTGCAGGGCAAACGGTCTGCGTGCTCTAAGTGTCCTCGCGGTGCAGCCGCAGAAGGCTCTCAGGACAGGATGCTCTCCTGCTGCCCTCCCTCCACCAGGACACCGGCCAGCAGGGGCCCCAGCCCTGTCATGATGAAACTCAGGCTGCTGATGGTCACAGCGGCACTCGCTGCGCGGCAGAATGTACCGGCTTCGTTCATCAGCTGACGCTACTGGGGCTGCTCTGGGCTCTTAAGGGCGATGCTGCTGTTGACCATCACAGATCGGGTTTGTGCGGACGGTGTTCAGCCCGGTGCCGGGAGGCTCAGCACACGTCGCTCCCCCCGCCGAGCGTGGCTCCAGCCCACCTCCCCAGCAGCACTGCTGCCTCTCAGGCCACCGCCCTCTGGTTTAATCTTCATTTCCAAAGAACATTCAGTGTTATTTCTGATTCTGATTTACATTATTTTTCATAGATGGCATCGTTCTTACTGACTTTAAGGTGGTTTGGAAGTATCCATTGTCCATTTGTGTGGCGTCCAGCCGCCCAGAGGGCCTGTGCGTCGCGGTGCCGGGATTCCCGCGCCTGTGTTCCCACCTGCTTCCGTGAGGGTCGCTGCTGCACACAGCGCGTGGAGGACGTCGCAGCGCTGAATTCTGGAGCGAGGTAGGTCATCGAGGTAGGATTGCGGCCGCCCCCTCGGGTTCTTGGAGCACTTGTGAGGGTGGGGGGCCACCTGCAGTGCTGCGGGTGCTCCAGCAGCCCACGTGGAAAGGCCAGCAGGGAGTGTCCCAGGGAGCGTCACAGAGGCCCGCATGGAGACTCACACGGAGGGGCGGGCACGGAGCGGCGCACAGGGAGGGGCGCATGGAGAGGCCCGCAGGGAGAGGCGCACAGGGAGGGGTGCACAGGGAGGAGCGGGCACAGAGGGGCGCACACGGAGGGGCGCACAGGGTGGGGCGCATGGAGAGGCCTGCACAGAGAGGCCCGCACGGAGGGGCGCACAGGGAGGGGTGCACAAGGAGGGGCGGGCACAGAGGGGCATACAGGGTGGGGCACACAGGGTACGGCCTGGGGTTTTTTGGGCCTCTCTGCCCGTGGGCCTGCGTCTCCTGCAGGGACACTAACCCTCTCCTCCTCGGCCCTGGGTTCCCTCCCAACGGCTGTACAGGTTCCGACTGATTCACTCTGCTGCTCAGGCTTCTATGAGATCCAGTTCCCGGGCTGCCCCTCGTGCATGTACCCCAGGTCCGTGTCCCTCTGTCCGCCCCCTGCTGTCTGGACAGCTTTCCCGGGACGTCCCAGTGCGGGCCTGTCCCTCAGAGCTCAGGGGAGCCTGACCGCTGACCCTCGCCTCCGCTCTGACTTGGCGCCAGCCCCGGGCGGGTGGGCGGTGACGGCACCCCCTGCCCCGGGGCTCCCGTGCTCCAGGGACCCCTCCACTGTGTCCTCTCAGCTGCTCGATGCACGTCCAGTCTCACGTCGCAGTGGTTTCCTGCTGACCTTCCGTGCTTGCTCTGCGCTCACCACTTGCCGCCATTCAGCTGTCCTCGTCCCCATTTGTCATCTACAATCACGGTTGTCAGAACTAAGGCTTCCTTTTCTTATGATTTTTTTCTTGCTTCTACCGATAAGGTGCTCCTCTATCTCTCATGAACATCTAACCCAGTTGCTGTGTTTGATATGAGGTCCTCATGCTTATTTAGGTCACGCGGTGGGTACATCTGTCCCCGTCACAGAGCCCCATGTGCTGCTCTGGGGAGGGCGCCCGCGCCTCGGGCTACTGTGGCCCCAGGATGCGTGTTCTGGTCCTGGTTGTGTGTCCAGTGAGCTGTCCGTCTCGTCGTGCTTCCGCAGAGCCCGAGGGGGACGGGGACGAGATGCGGACCTGTAATAAGAAATGTATGTTTGCTCTGTGTCCTGTTTCTGGCTCCCTAAACCCCTGGGATTTTCTACTTGATAAGACCCAATAAGGTGTATGATAATGGGGAGACGATGGAAAGCCCTTGGGATAGGACTGGTGGCCAGGGACCCAACCCTGTGATCTGAGAGCGGGAACCTTCGGTCCCACCCCCTGGCCTCTGGGAGAGAGGGGAGGGGAGGGGAGAGGGTCTGGTTGAATCTATCACCGATGGCCGATGATATAACCAATCACGCCTTTGCCACGGAGCCTCTATAAAAAGCCAAAACAGGATGGGGTTGGGGTCAGAGAGCCCTGGTTGTTGAACTCCTGGAGACTGGGGAGGGGGCTGCTCAGGGAAACCACGGAGCTCGGCCCGGCCCTGCCCTCGCTCGACGCGTCTCCGCAGCTCTTGGGCCCGCTGTTCTGAGTTCCAACCTTCAGATAAAGGGCTGATCCTCTAAGTAAAGTGCTCCCCGAGTTCTGCGAGCGGCTCTAGCAAACCAGGCGAGCCCAGGGAGGGGTCACTGGGACCTCCAACCTACAGCCAGCTGGTCAGAGGTTGTCACAGCTGACAACCAGGATGGCCACCGGCATCTGAGCTTGGGGGAGGGGCGGCCTCGCGGGACCAGGGGGCTGAGGCCAGTCCCCAGGTGGATGGCGTCAGAACTGAGGGGACTTGCGGGGCACGTGCGCTGCTTAGCGGGGTCCCTGGGCACCTGCGCGCAGCGGACGAGGCCGGTGCCTCATCTCTCAGCGGGGCCGGGGGCTGGGGAGGCTGGGTGCACCCCTCCGACACACGCACCAAACCTTCACCATCTGCTCCGCGGGGCACTGTCACGCCGGGAGGGGTAAACGCTCCCCCTTTAGAAGGTCGACTTATTCACCAGCCTCAATAATCGATAAATAAGAGCCACGGTACCCAACGGAAGGTGTTTTAATTTCTCACTTTGACCAGAGAAGTAATCCTCCAGCTGGACATGGGCGCGCGCTGCCGGACGGTCCTGCCTTCCAGGGGAGACCCGCTGTCCCCCGCGTGCCCCGCCCCTCGTCCAGGACCGGCCCCGCCCCCCAGCCCAGGACCGGCCCCGCCCCCACGCCCAGGACCGGCCCCATCCCCATGCCAGAACCGGCCCCGCCCCCACGCCCCAGAACCGGCCCCGCCGCCCAGGACGGCCCCGCCCCCACGCCCAGGACCGACCCCGCCCCCAGCCCAGGACCGGCCCCGCCCCACGCCCAGGACCGGCCCCATCCCCATGCCAGAACCGGCCCCGCCCCCGCCCAGGACCGGCCCCGCCCCACTCGCCCAGGACCGGCCCCGCCCCTCACCCAGGATCGACCCCGCCCTCGCCCAGGACCGACCCCATCCGCGCCCAAGGACCGGCCCCGCCCCCACGCCCATGACCGGCCGCCCCTCACCCAGGACCGACCCCCGCCCCATGCCCAGGACCGGCCCCGCCCCACGCCCAGGACCGGCCCCACCCCCCACCCCCAGGACCGGCCCCATCCCCATGCCCAGAACCGGCCCCGCCCCCACGCCCAGGGCGGCCCCGCCCCACGCCCAGGACCGGCCCATCCCCAGGCCCAGGACCGGCCCCGCCCCCTCACCCAGGACCGGCCCCGCCCCACCCCAGGACCGGCCCCGCCCCTCACCCAGGACCGGCCCCGCCCCACCCCCAGGACCGGCCCCACCCCCAGCCAGGACCGACCCCGGCCCCTCGCCCAGGGCCGGCCCGCCCCCTCACCCAGGATCGACCCCGCCCCCTCGCCCAGGACCGGCCCCATCTCCACGCCCAGGACCGGCCCGCCCCCGCCCGGCCGGCCCCCTTCCCCCTCACCCAGGACCGACCCCCGCCCCATGCCCAGGACCGGCCCCGCCCCACCGCCCAGGACCGGCCCCACCCCCACCCCCAGGACCGGCCCCATCCCGCGCAGGACCGGCCCCGCCCCCACGCCCCGACCGGCCCCGCCCCCTCACCCAGGACCGACCCCCGCCCCATACTCCCAGGACCGGCCGCCCACGCCAGGACCGGCCCCACCCCCCACGCCCAGGACCGGCCCCATCCATGCCAGAACCGGCCGCCCCCCGCCCAGGACGGCCCCGCCCCACGCCCAGGACCGGCCCCGCCCCCTCACCCCAGGACAGCCCCGCCCCACGCCCAGGACCGGCCCCACCCCCAGCCAGGACGACCCGGCCCCTCGCCCAGGACCGACCCCATCCCCACACAGGACCGGCCCGCCACGCCCAGGACTGGCCCCTCTCCCCACGCCAGGACTGACCCCACCCCACGCCCAGGACCGGCCGCCCCCTCGCCCAGGACCGGCCCCACCCCTCACCCAGGACCGGCCGCCCCCACGCCCAGGACCGGCCCACCCCCTCACCCAGGACGGCCAGCCCCAGCCGAGGACCGGCCCCGCCCCCTGCCCCAGGATGGCCCCGCCCCCTCATCCAGACCCTGCAGGAGCAGCCATGGGGGAAAGACCCCCTGGCGTTCTGGCGTTCTGGAGGGTGAGTCCGAGCCCGGGGAGGGGAGTACCCCGAGACACCTGCGAGGAAGAGATCAAGGGGCCTGGGGGTCCCCGCGGGAAATTGCCGTCCAGGACCAGGAGCCCCGGGTCGTCCCCGCGGGCCCGGCTGCGGTAGCTGTCTGTTGTGGGCGGAAGTGTGTACCCCCCCACACTCACCCGCTAAAGCCCATATTCCAGTGTGACTGGATTTGGGGACAGGCCTGGCGGGGCCGCAAAGGTTAAATGAGGTCATAGGGTCCTGATCAGATGGGGACGGCGCCCTCAGGAGCGGGCTGCGTGGGAGGGACCAGCAAGAAGGTGGCCTCTGCAGGCAGGAGGGCCGCCCGCCGAACTGCCCCTGCCTGCAGCCTGCCCTTGGACTTCAGCCTCCAGAACGAGGAGTCAGTCTTGTCTAAGCCCCCCCCCCAGCTCCTCCCTGGGGCCCTGCCGTGGAGCTGGCCCGTGGCGCAGGCCCCTGCCCATTGGGCTGCTCAGCGGAGTCGCCCCACGGCCACTGGGGCCCCGGGCAGGTCCTGAGAAGGGCTGATGCGCACCAGCAGCTGAGAAAGAGAGACCTTTATCTGTGGAATGCAGTCGGCTCCCAGTCCCATCCCCTCCCAGGGCAGGTGACATCCCAGTAACAAAGGCCTTCTGTGCCTTTGGTGAGGTGACCCTGAGGTGACCGGGAGGGCAGCAGCCTCAGGCGGTCACGAGGCCACGACACCGGCAGGGCACTGGGAACAGGGCGCAGACTTGCCCCCCGTCGGGCCACGGGGCCTCGGTGGCAGGACCACGCTGCATGCCCCTCTGCTCTGCCTCCTCTGACCGCTCCGTCATCCCCGGCACCGCGCGGACCAGAAAGAGCTCGGGGGACTTGCTGAAGGGGCACGTCCTCCCCAGCTCGCCCCGGGCGCGGGTCCCACGGCCTACTTGTCAAAACGCCTGTGCGTTCACTGCACGTAAATTGTACCTCAAACACACACACCCCAAAAAGCAGTCATTACTTTAAAGTCAGGAAGTACTGACCAAAAGACATGAATCCCCAAAGTGTGCTGCGCGCGGAGGCCACCTGGGATTTTGGTGACTTCTGTGAGTAACAGAACACGGTGACATTTCCACCAGGTCTGCCATAATAATTTTAGTGACTGTGACTCAATACTGTGCGTAAATCAAACTTTTTTTAATTTTTTAATTTTTTTTTAAATTTTTTATTTCTATGAGAGAGAGAGACAGCGTGAGCAGGGGAGGGTCAGAGAGAGAGGGAGTCACAGACTGAAACAGGCTCCAGGCTCTGAGCTGGCAGTCAGCACAGAGCCCGACGCGGGGCTCGAACCCACGAACTGCGAGATCATGATTTGAGCGAAAGTCGGACGCTCAACCGACTAAGCCCCCCAGGCGCCCCTAACCAAACTTTTTTCAACAAATTACCTACGGTTGGGAATTCGCTGCTTGTCGGGTTTTCCTTTCAACATTGTAACAGTCCCGCCTCAGGCGCCCGCAACTCCGGCGAGTCCGTCTTGTCACGTTCCGGGGTACCGTCTGTGGCCGCGCCGCCCTGAGCCCGCCCGAGCCCAGTTACTGCCTGAAAAAAGTCCCCAGATTGGCATCGCTGGGGCAAAAGGCACCCGGTTCTAAAAGTTCGGGCTGTTTTGGGTTTTTTTTAATACCATGTGAGAAGCAGTGACTTCAACAGACTCTGGCCCTGCCTCGCAGTTGATCTTCATTCCCCGGGGGAGCTGGGGGTGCTGGGCCTGCAGGGGCAGGAAGGGCGGTCTCCCCTGCACCCCACCCCCCAGGAGGGCATCGCTCCTGCTGGGGACCCAGAGGGGCCACAGGCACTAGAGCCTCTGCTCGGGCTCAGAGAGCCGCGGGGCCGCGGAGGCCTAACGGGCTGACGGCCCGAGATGGGGAGCCCTCGGAGGGCTGACGATCGCGGGGTCCCAGCGCTGGCCGAGGACTGGGCTAGGCCCCGCCCGGAGCCCCAGGGGCGGACAGAGAGCCCCGCGGAGCCTCCACACGCACCCCAGACGCTTGATCCAGCCAGGCTCCCAGGCAAGTCTCTGATGAGGCCGGTCCCTAAAGCAAGGCTCGAGAGCAAGACGGCGGCTCGACACAGGACCCCCTCCTGCCCTGCGCTGTCCAGACCGGGCTGTGGGCTCCAGCCCCCCCCCCCAGCTGCCCCAGGGCCGCTCCAGCGAAGGGCCAGCTCGCGTGGAACCGCTGCCCACTGTCGCTGACGCAGAGACGCCCGTCCACCAGCAGGGGTGCGGCCGCAGCCGGCGTGGCCTGCAGGACACGGTCGCTCGCGAGACGGGACTCGCTGCGCAGGCGTCCCTCGCCCTGCTCTGCCTGAGGGCCGCTAACTCCCTGGAGGCACCCCCCGTCCTGCCAGAGCCAGAGGGCGGGGCCGGGGTGGCCACAGCGCCCGAAGGTGAGAGAAGGCCCCGGAAGGGGACCCCCAAAGGCCCCCTGAGAAATTCCCTCAACCCACTGGCGGGTCTGTGAGGCGCGCTGGCGCGGGCCCGGGTCCAAGGAGCTCAGCTAACGGCACAGAGCCGAGCCCTTACGCAGGACAGTGTTTACGGTTTGTGTCCAGTTCGGTTAACCGCTCAATAAAACAAAGAAAGGAATGATCCGGGAGGGAACACCCCAGAACCGCAAGCCTCTCCCACACCCGGTCACAGTCACGATGGGCCCGCGGAGCGGTGGGAAAGGCTGACGGTCGTGCAGCAGCCGGGCAGAGGGCGAGGCGCGGACAACACCCTTCCCGGGAGAGAGCGCAGCACACCCGAGACCCTCTTCCGAGAGCGAAGCTGGAGGACCCGCACTGAGGGTGCAGGACAGGACCCCAGGTGTAGACGCGAAAATATAGAAAAACGTAAGGAGCCCGTAAACGGATGACACTTGTGGACAAATTCAAACGAAGATAGTGCAAAACAATGTTTGGAATCCCTCGCCAAGTTTATTTTTTTAATGTTTATTATTTTTAAGAGAGAGAGAGGCAGAGCGTGAGCAGGGAAGAGGCAGAGAGAGAGGGAGACACAGAATCTGAAGCAGCTTCAGGCTCTGAGCTGTCAGCACAGAGCCCGACGCGGGGCTCGAACCCACGAACCGTGAGGTCATGGCCTGAGCTGAAATCGGATGCTCAACCGACTGAGCCCTCCGGGCGCCCCTGGAGTCTCTCGCTGAGTTTAAAACACAGGTAAACCTATGGGCGTCACAACCGCGACAGAAAACGTGTCCGGGCGGGGCGTTTGCAATACACGTGTACAGCAAAGCAGCAAAGGCTCGTGTCCAGGATGTATAAATATATAAAGAACTCCTGCAAATCAACAAGAAAAAGATAGACAACCCCATAGAAAAGTGGGCAAGCAGATGCCAGGGGGCTCGCCCAGTAGGCTCCCCCTGAAGGAAGACTAAGCCCAGGAGACAAATGGGGCAAAGAGCACTGGGGTCCCTTGAGTGGGGGCGTGGGCGGGAGAAGAGGCCTGGGGGAGCCTTGGAGCAGGGGTGGGGGCCAGGCTCCCGCCTCTGCGTGTTGCTCACAAGGTGATTGATTCAGATTGCGGCCTCGGTGCACTGTCTGTGTCATTGCCACCTCAGTGAAAGTGTCCTGGGCGGAGCCACGCAAGCCACGTGTCGTTCTGGAAGCAGAGAGACTCAGGAAGCCATGTCCCCGCCGGTTCAGTCGGCCTCTGCCTGACACAGACGCGGGAGGGCCCTTCTTTTAGCCAAACCAGCGTCCCTTGTTGTGATAAAACACTTCTCTGAAATTCAACAATTCCTTCTGTCTGAATCCGAGTAAGAGAAATTTGATGTAAGAGAAATTTGATGTTCGATGTTAGAGCAAAGCTTGAGACAATCACCCTGCTCTGCTCTTCAGGGATTCCCCGCCTCCTCCTCTCCAAAGGAAGATGTCTGGAACGAGGTTTAGCAATTTAACGATGGCTATTTCTTAGTAGACAAATTTAAAACAACTTTTACAGACTCTTTTTGTAATTTTTTACATTATTTGTTATTTTAATGACAAGCATTTTTTTTAAATAAACCATTTCTTTTGTGCTTCTGGTTTACCCATCACTAACTGGGTAACTTTGAGCAACTTTCTTAACCTCTCTGAGCCTCTGTATTTACAATGTTAACATGGAGATAGTATCACCAAGTTCATGGATTTTGATAAGGATTAAGTTAGATCCCACATGTGGACTGTCAATGTGTCCCTCTTCCCATTGTTTTACCAGCTGACCAGGGCAGGGTTGGGAGATAATGCAGAAACATCTAGTTAAATCTGAATATCAGACAAACAACAAATAAATTTCAGTATAAGTATGTCCCACGCCATATCTGGGACATACTTCTATCAGACATTGCATAGGACATACTTTTATACTTATACTAAACAGTATTTATTATTTATCTGAAATTCAAATTTAACTGGATGTCCTGTATTTTTATTTACTAAATTTGGCAACACTACTCAAGGGTGTTGTTGTGCTTTTGTTTACCTGGTTTAACAAGTGCCAACCTTGTGCCCATCACTTGTCAGGCTTCAGTAAATATCGGAGGGATGTATGGAGGGATGGATGGGTAGGTGGATGGATGGATGGATGAATGGTTGGATGGACAGGCAAACAGGTGTATGGATGGATGGGTGGATCAATCAATCAATCAACTGATTGATGGACAGATGGGTAGATGGGTGGATGGATGAGGGCACGAACAGACAGATGGATGGATGGATGGGTTGGTGGATGGGTGGATGGACGGATAGACGGATGGATAGGTGGATGGACAGGTGGATAGATGGGTAGATAGATGGGTGGACAGATGGATGGACGGATGGATGGATGGATGGATGGATGGATGGATGGATGGATGGATGGATGGATGGGTGGGTGGATGGACAGATGGATGGATGGATAGGTGGATGGACGGGTAGATGGACAGACGGATGGACACTGGATACCGTAATGGTTTTAAGACTAAGCAGCCTTAAGTAACCCATGACAGAGCCAGGGTGGAAGCAAAGGAAGTGTCTTCTGATTGGAAGACCCTCAGCCTGACGCACCTGACCATCTCCACACTTTCTCTTCTCAGATTCTGCATCTGTAACATGGAAATGCTCACTGTGCCCCAGGCAAGAGGAAGCCCAGTGTCCCGGGCATGGGCCCTGTGTCCCGGACATGGGAAGGCGGGGGCTCCCTGCAGCCTTCAAAGCCTGCCCACCCCCTACCTGATTTCACATAAAAGGTTACCTCTCAGTTCCCAGCACCAAAGAGTTTCTGCCAGCCAGCTGCCCTTCCCCATGGCCACGGCCCAGCTTGCCAGCCTCTCCAGGCAGCCCTCCCTCCAGAGGCCTCTTCAGTGCTGGTCTCCAGTCAGATACCCCCCTGCCCCCGGGGGTCCTGAGCCCTGGGAACCACGTCTTTCCAGGGAGGCCCGCCTCTGTCTGCAGGGGAGGGGCTCCCACCAGGAGGGCCGTGGCACCTGCGCGTGTCTTTCCCGCCAGCCTCCCTCCTTTGGAGAGCTGCCCTCGTGTTGAACCAAGGTCTTGTGGGAAGCAGCCCGCAGTCCTGGCTGCACCCCGGTCCCCGCCACAGACACCGTCGAGGGGGGGAGCTCTCTCCAGGGTGGGGCCCCTCATCCCCAACACCCCTTCCTCCGTTGGCGCCAGGAGCAGCGGCTACAGGCGCCATCGTGGGGGAGGGGGGAGACAGGAGGCTGGCGGGCAGGGCTGAGACCCAGCAGGGGCCGGAAGGGCCTTCTCCTGCCTCCTGGGACTTCAGCCGGCCAACCCCTCTGTCTCCTTTCCCCACCGGGTCGGGTTTCTGGCTCTTCCACCCAAAATGCTCCTGACGACTCGCCGCTAAGAACCACGCGGGGTCGGGTCGCAGGGCTGCGCGGAGCCCCATGGGCACCCCCACCAGCGTCAGGGGCCAGGGCCCCAGCGCCATCGCCCTGAGTATCTTCTAGCGCCTGAATGCAGAGAGGCAGATAACACATCTAGGGAGAGGGGGACAGGCCCCCCACGTTGCTCAAGGGGGCGTGCGGCCGGGGAAGGCAGCTTCCACCTGAGCAGAAGACCCCACGCCCACCGCGCCTCCTGTCCGCGCCCCCAGGCCTGCTGCTGCAGGCGTCCTGGGGAGACCAGGGGTCTGGGAGCTCCTTGCTCTCTCGCGGCTCAGTTGCTACATCTGCATGTCATCGTTGGAAGGAGTGGGAAGGCGGGGCAGCCTGGGGGGTTGCCCCAGACAGAGAGGGCGCCCCCTCCCCAGGTGACGCAGGGGCAAGAGGAGGGGCTGGAGCCCCTCGAGCCCGAGCCCCGCAGGGCTCTTCCTCAGCAGCACTGGGCCCGGCTCCTCCCACAGCTCTGCAGGGGCGGGGCGTGGGGGGCGGTGGTTCCCAGGGACGAGCGAGCCAGGGTCCCCACGGCCCCAGGGGACAGGGGACTCTGGGTCCTCACGCTCTCAGGAGGGGGGCTTGGCACGAGCCGCCCTCAGCTCAGGACAGACCTGCAGGCTCTGGGGCGGGGGAGCCCCCAAGGAGCCCCTCCCTCCCCCGCCCCCCCCTTGCTGTGCACCACACGCCCCCCCTGGATCGGAGGGCCCTGGGGGCCGAGGTGAAAGCTGCTTTGGGAAAGACCCTGCACAGCACCCCCGTCCGGCCCGGATGGCGCGCCCCCCTCCTCCGCCCTCTCCTCTTCCTCCTCTTCCCAAGGAGACAGATGGCGATGGAAACGGCCTCCTTCGTTTTCCGGAGCATGACTCAGACCGCGGCTGCTTCCTCAGCCCCACACCGCAGCCCGCCCTCGCCCGCCCCAGGGCCCCCCCACGCCCTCTGCGGGACGCAGGGCCGCCCCAGGCCGGGGGGGAGCAGACCCTGGCGAGGCTTCAGGCTCCCTGCCCACCTGCTGACGTCACGCCGCTGGGCGGCGGCGGGGAGGACCCCGAGTCCCGGGCTCCCCGGTGTCCCGGGTGGGAAGATGGGGGGGGGTTGGGCAGGGCCGAGCCCTGGTTCTCAGGAACACCGAGCTGAGCTCCACCGCCGGGGAGGGCGCGGAGTGGGGGAGGGGTGTGCAGGGCTGGGAGGGCGCCCTGAGGGAGGAGAGAAGTTTCCAAAAGCAGGTCCAGAGGTCAGTGTGGAATGCTGCAGGAGCCAGACGGACCAGCCCTCTCCCGGCGTGGGGGTGGGGGAATAAGTATGAGCCAGGGCCCGGCAGGCGGCGCCGCGGGATCGGCCCTGGACCCTGGACCCTCGACCCAGAGCGTCTCTCCCCTCCCCCTCTGCAAGCCCTCCTTCCAGATGCCAAGGACAGTTTGTGGGGCTCCCCAGCTCCTCTCTGCTACCCCACCTTGTCTTTCTCTCCTCACTCCGCTGCCGGGCCAGGCCACAGAGCCACGCCCCAGGACAAGGCACAGGCCAGAGCCACCCCCGGACAAGGCACAGGCCAGAGCCACCCCCCGGACAAGGCACAGGCCAGAGCCACCCCGGACAAGGCACAGGCCACAGAGCACACCACCCCGGACAAGGCACAGGCCAGAGCCACCCCGGACAAGGCACAGGCCACAGAGCCACCCCCGGACAAGGCACAGGCCACAGAGCCACCCAGACAAGGCACAGGCCAGAGCCACCCCCCGGCACAGGCAGGCCAGGACAGGCAGGCCACAGAGCCACCCCGGACAAGGCACAGGCCAGAGCCACCCCCGGACAAGGCACAGGCCACAGAGCCACCCCCGGACAAGGCTTTCCAGAGCCAGGATAGGCACAGCTGCATGCACAACACAGCTGTCTGACCCCGCAGGGCTCTGAGATCCGAAGGCTGTAGTTAGACCTCCATTCCGTGCCCCTGGGAGAGAGAGAGCCTTGGCCACCCCACACCTCTCTCATCCCGCCCTGCCCCCCAGCTCCTGGGGAAGGGGGTGCTGCAGAAGCCGAGCTCAAGGCCCATCTGCCCAGGGCCACAGGCTGAGGGCTGCCCGGGACCCTAGACCCCGGGCCACAGCACGTGGCTCCCTCCACAGGATCATCCGCTCCTGTGGGGCCTGTGCAGGTGGCCGGGCTTCCTGCTGCCTGACCTGAGGGCCACCTTCCAGCCAGCGACCCCCGTGCTCCCAGTCAGTAGGTCCCTGGGCCCCCTGGGCGCCCGCCCGCCCAGTGCCCCTCCCTCCCTGTGAGCTGCTCCGCTCTGGGCTGCAGGCTCCTTAAGCTGGGAAAAACGAGAGTCCCCTGGCCTCCTGACCATGGCAGTGGGAGGAGGGGTAGGGGTCGCAGACGTGGGGCCTGTGGAGCCTTGTTCTGATGGAGAGCCCCCCCACCCCCCGTGTGAGCTTCGAGCCGGCCGTGGCACCTGCCCGCTGTGTGGCCTGAGCGAGCTCCTAGCCCCTTGGGCCCTGGGTGCCTGTCTTTTGACAGGTGGTGACCCATGCTGGCCAGAGCCGTGGGGCAGTGGAACAGGCTGAGCCTGGCGGGCACCCTGTGTCACGTGCTGAGCGCCCACTGTGGCCATGTGCCTCTCTGAGTGCCCTTCTGGGGCAGGGCCTTGAGGCTCCTTCCCACGCTCTGTCCCCTGAGCCATGGGCGCTGGCCCACATCCACACGATGGGGCAAACCAGAAGGCCGGGCCCTGCAGAGACCTTGGGGTCATGGCTGAGCAGGACTGAGGCCCCAGAGGAAGTCAGCATGCTGGTCAAGACAGGCTCCTTTGTAAATGGCCCCCTGTCCCCTTAAGCCTAAGCTCCCCTCGTCCTCAACAAATACGAGGGGGACCTGGCTGCCTTCAGCGGCTCAGCACCCCCGTCTGCCATGTCTTCCCGACAGACCGGGTGTCTGGCCTGCGGCAGACATCAAAAGCTGACTTCTGACACAGTCACACACACACTCACGTCTCACCCCACCGGCTTGGCCCGCACATCACAACCCGCCTGGCCCTGCCCCCAGCGGATCCTTCCCCATAGGTCAGCGTCCCTCGCCCCCGTCACTGCCCCAGCCCTTTCCACACCTTGCCCCTCCCCTCCCTGCCCTGCTCCGTGGCTTGTCCAGAAGAGCTCCCCTGACTTCTCAGCCCCCCGTCAGCCCCCAGTCGACAGTGGCCAGCTGGCCCCCACCAGTCCCGGGCCTCACCCCTACCCCACCTCCACAACCTCGCCCTCCTTTTCACAGAGAGGGGAGGGCACTGCTCTGAGGGTTTCACACAGCTCACACGGCAGAACCCTCCAGAAGAGCTGGGTGGGACTGGTGTTTGCATTGGCCTCCAAGGGGCCCCGGACCCGAGCAGCCAGGGTGCCTGCCCAGCAGCTGGCAGCATAGGGGCACAGGGCCAAGGGCCACGGTGCCCCTGGGCTGGACCACTGGGCCACACTGCCCACCGTCCACAGGGCGTAACCGGCCTCCAGGGCAGCCCTCCCCGGGCAGGCCAGGCCCTCTCCTGGAATGTGGCCCACGGCTTGCGCTCGCTCCGGACTGCGCAAGGCCCTGCGGGTGGTGATCCGAGGGTACCTACCCCTCCCTCCTCCCCCCTCCCTGGCCCAGCCCCTCCAGCCTGCCCCTCCCCCGCCTCACCACTGCCCTCCCCTCTCCAGCAGCCACTCCAGGAGGCGGGAGGCGGGCGTGATTCAGGCCTGAGTCAGCAGCTTTGGGAGAAGGACTTGGCCGCTTCTGCCAGCCCAAGGGGGGCGGGGGAGAAGAGTCCAGGCTCTGTCAGCTGGGGTCAGCGGGCTTCCCCGGCCAGGACACACCTGGCCCAAAGCCCAGAGCCCAGAGCCCCCTTCCAGGGGAAGTTTACACGCACGAAGCCTATCACCTTGGAGATGGGTCTGGACCAGTGGGAGCCAGGGGAGGAGAGGCTACAGGTGGGGTCTCTGGCTGGGGTCTCTGGCTGGAGGGGCTGCTTTCCGGGCTCACAGAGGCTGCAGCCCACCCAGGACCCCCCTCCCCCAGTGGAAACGGAACTACAGGCTGACACACTCAGCAAACATCACTTGGCACCCTCCCCAGCCAGGTCCTGTGCAGGAAGAGCAAACGTGGGGGGGCTGGAGCGGGACACCACGCGATGGGGCAATTCGCCGCCTGGAATGTGCAGAGAAACAGCTCTGCTCCCGGGCTCCCGGGGGTGCGGGTGGGGGTCAGGGTGCCTGAGAAGCTGCAGCAGGGGGGGGCCTCTCGCGACCCCCGCCCGTAGTCTCCGAATCTGGATCTTGCGAATGCATCTGTGTACATACGTTGGACAGTTTAAAATGGGAATCAGAGAAGTCATCCTCGTGACCGCCGTCAGCGAAAGCCTGGCGCCATGCTTGTCCGTCACCTTCAGGGACTAGACGCTGTGTTGGCTGCTCCCAGCCCGGCTGGGGACGCGTCCGGAAGGACCTGCTGATCAGGGGCTCTGGTGGCCATCGGCCCTGGGCGCCCTCACACTGCGAGCCGCACCCAGCTTGGCAAAGGGCTGCTGCACACACGGCCGAGTGACCGCGGCCGGCGGCCAAGCCCAGTCGCAGCCTGTCAAATTAGCACCTGACTTCTAGTTAATTTTAAAAATATGACCAAAGTAACGACGGTTGAGGGTGTAAAGGTGGTGCCATGTGGGGCCGCCCCAAAGGGCTTGCCTGGGGGCGGGGAGCGGCTTGTGGGGTCCTGAACCACACACGGTGGCAGAGACAGTCCGCAATTCCTTCTCAGGCACCCCCATAGAGCCAGAGCGGGGAGACCACTCAGACCCCGCACCCCGGCACCCCTCTGCCACACCTGGCCTGGAAACCACAGGCTAATCAGGGAGACAAATGACACACAGCCTGTGAGGAGGGACAGGTCAAAGTTCAGTGGGAGAGAAGGGAAACAGGTGCCTGGTGCCTAGAGGCAGCGCCTCGGTGGAGGGAGGTACACGGGGCACGGAGGGCCTGAGGGCGTTGGGGAGGGAGGGGTCACCCCTGCCGAGCCGAGCCGAGGGAGGCAGCTGGGAGTTGGGGCAGCCAGTGTCTGCAGAAGAACCACCTCTGGGTCGAAGCTTTTTGGTTTTCTTTAACCCTTAAACCGCCGGCTGCTATTCAGGACATAAGCAGGGCCCTGATGGGTGCTGGGGAAGGGGGGCTGGGGGTCCGAGAGCAGAGACTTGGCAGGTGGGCGGGGCTTTGGGGGTGGAGCAGGGGCCCCTCCCCCACCTCGGAGTGACTGTCCAGTCCAGAGTCTGGGATTAGACGCTTGGCATCTAATTCAGGGATGCCCGGGGCAAACTGGGGCCCAGGCCTGAACGCAGGGTATGTGGGACCACAGGTGGCTGTGGTGCTGGGGACCCCGGGGCAGGACTGGAGGTCCAGGAGTGGGTCGGAGTGAGGCAGGCACCGGGCCCCAGGCTCACAGCCACCCACAGCGATTCCATTCATAAATACCCGGTAACAGGCTCCTTCCCCGAAATAAAGTCTTCAAGGACCAGCAACGCCCAGGCTTGGCACCGTGTCTCTAAGAAATACAGTCCAGGAGCCAAAGCCACCAGCGAGGGCTGCACACTTGGTCCCGTCTCTCCAAGAACACCAGGGAGCGTCCAACTGTTAGTCCCTGTCCCCTGCCCCCTGCCCCATCCCCTGTCCCCTGCCCCCGTCCCCTGCCTCCGTCCCCCGTCCCCTGCCCCCTGCCCCCTGTCCCCTGCCCCTGCCCCCGTCCCCTGCCCCTGCCCCCATCCCCGTCCCTGTCCCTGCCCCCTGCCCCCCCTGTCCCCTGTCCCCTGCCCCTGCCCCCTGCCTCCTGTCCCCGTCCCTGCCCCTGCCCCTGTCCCCTGTCCTGTCCCTGCCCCGTCCCCTGTCCCCACCCCTGCCCCCCCCCCCCCCCCTGCCCCTGCCCCGCCCCCTGCCCCTGTACCCCACCCCTGCCCCCTCCCCGTCCCCTGTCTGTCCCCGCCCCCGTCCCTGCCCCTGCCCCCCCCTGCCCCCTGTGCCCCATCCCCCCCCTGCCTCCGAGCCCCGTCCCCTGCCCCTGCCCCCTGCCCCCTGCCCCCCCTGCCCCCCCCTCCCCTGCCCCCCCCTCCCCCTGCCCCCCCTGTCCCTGTCCCCCCCCTGCCCCCGCCCCTGCCCCCTGCCCCCTGCCCCATCCCTGCCCCTGCCTCTGTCCCCCTGTCCTGCCCCTGCCCGTCCTGCCCCCTGCCCCCTGCCCCATCCCCTGCCCCCTGCCTCCGTCCCCGTCCCCTGCTCCTGCCCCCCATCCCTGTCCCCTGTCCCCACCCGTCTCCTGCCCCCTGCCCCCTGCCGTCCCCGTGTCCCCTGCCCCCTGCCCGCCCCCTGCCCCCTCCCCATCCCTGCCCCCTGCCTCCATCCCCGTCCCTTGCCCCTGCCCCTCCCCTGCCCCTGCCCCCTGTGTACCCCATCCTGCCCCGTCCCCTGTCCCCTGTCCCTGCCCCCTGCCCCCGCCCACCCCCTGTACCCATCCCCTGCCCCCTGCCCCCGTCCCCGTCCCCTGCCCCCTGCCCTCATCCCCTGTCCCTGTCCCCTGCCCCGCCCCCTTCCCCTGCCCCCTGTACCCCATCCCTGCCCCTGCCCCCTGTGCCTCATCCTGCCCCCTACCTGTGCCGTCCCTGTCCCTGCCCCCACCTCCTGCCCTCTCCTCTGCCCCCTGCCCCCTGTGCCCCATCCCAGTCCCCTGCCCCGTCCCCGTCCCCTGCCCCCTGCCCCTGTCCGTCCCTGCCCCCACCTCCTGCCCCTCTCCTCTGCCCCTGTCCCCCGCCCCATCCCTGCCCCCTGTCCCCTGTCCCCTGTCCCCTCTGCTTCTCTGCTCTGAGCCCCCTTCCCTTCTCCCCTGCCCCCCCTTCGCTTCCCCTCTCTAGAGGGTAGAGAAGACCCACCCTTGAATCCGCAGCTTCAAGGCCAAGGGCGGGGTAAGTCAGAAAACACCTGCATGGTGCAGACACAGAGCTTGGAACACAGTGGGTCCCGGGGTCCTCCTCACCCTTGAAGTCCCCGGGGACTCCATCAGATGTGCCCCCAGGTACCCCCTTCCCCCAGTTTCCAGCGGCCTCCCCCTGGTTAACTGCAGGATCCTTTATACACAGGTGACACAGCCCCCAGTGTATAAACCAGTCAGGCTGCCCCATCGCTCTGCGTTCTCCGTGCAGAGCCGCACAAGCCCTTCGAGACCTCCCCTGGTGGCTGCAGCCAAAGGAGGCCGGGGAGGCGAGGGGCAGCCTGTCTCCCCCGGGTCCGCGGGAGCCCCAGAGCTCCTCTCTGCTCTGCAGGCCTGTCGCCGGCCATGGCCCCGGGGCACCCCTCAGGGGGGCAGGGACCACTGGCCGGCCCAGCTCAGAGACGTGCCTGAGGGAAGCAGGCCGTGGACAGAGGGACCGCAGACCCCGAGAACAGCCAGCGCTACCAACACCCCAGCCTCGGTGCGGGGAGCGCCCGGCCGGGGACACGGACGGCAGTGAGGGGACCACACTTGGCAGTGGAGGCCTAGGGCTGACGGTCCTGGTCCAGGGTCACCACAAACACACAGCTGGCTTCTAGGGGACGCAGGGTTAGAGGCTGCCAGCCTGCACTTCAGTTAGCCTGGGGTTGGTCCTCGAGCGGCGGGGCTCAGAGCACTGACCGCTGCACCGTCGGAAATCCACGTATAACTTTTCACTCCCCCAAGACTTCGCGAATGGCCCAGAGTTGACCAGAAGCCTTACTGTAACATAAACCATCAGTTGGTAACATATTTGTATGAAATATGTATTATAGGCTGTAATCTCACAATAAAGTAAGCTAGAGAAAAGAAGGCGTTACCAAGAAAATAAGGAAAATACATTCAGGGCACCTGACTGTAGTTGTTAAAAAACGATCTGCAGCTGGGTGGACCCACGCAGTTCAGACCCGTGGTGCTCAGGGCCGACTATCCACTGTGGACTCGCTCTCACTGAGCTCGGGGCCAGCGGCTCTGGAAGCCGCACCTGGAGGAAGTGTCCTGACCAAGCATGTCCCCCGGGAGGCACGGCCCAGCGCCGCATCGCCATTTCGTCAGTGAGCTTTCAACCAAAGGCAGAAAAATGTGGGAAACACAGTCCTGAATAGGCCGGAGAAAGATCCTTGCTTATGGCGTGGAACGAAGTCGGGAGGCGGGACACCCCCTTCTTCGACCTCAGCTGGGGACCTGCTCATCGGACACTCAAAGTTTTTGCTGCTCTGGGTGCGTTACCAAGTGCGTGCAATTTTACGGTTGCAAACACGAGTTAACTGGTAGGCGAGCTTGCAAATACAGAATCTGCAAGTGATGACACTCCCCTGCGCGTGTGAGCGGGTGTTCAGATGAAGAGGGCGGACGTCACTCCCTGACCCAAGCCTCTAACTGACCGCCCGGGACTCTGTCCTTGTGAGAGCAGCTGTCTGGTCCTGGGGCCCGGGGACATGGCGCAGGGCAGGCCCTGCCCCAGCCGGGCCTCGCACAGCCGGGCACAAACAGGCTGGCACGCAGGTGCTCCCTGTGGTCCGAGGGACACAGAGGGCGTGTGGGCAGCTGTGAGAGGCGGCCCTGAGTGGGTATTGGGGCCGCAGGGGCAAGGAGGGAGAGACGCGGGTGCTGAGAGGGGCAGGGCCCGCAGCTGCCTCCCACTACAGCTCACCTGTCTGGAGGTGACCAGGGATGTCGTGTCCTTATGGACAAGCACAGAGGCAGAATGGCCGGTGGCGAGGCTGGTACCCAAGTTCTTAGTCTCCAGGCAGAATTAGCCCTGACGTGGATGACTGCATGGACAGGTAGGGGTGGGGGGGTGTGGACGGACGGACGGGGGGTGGATGGAGTGGGTGGGAGTCGGGGGGGCTGTCTGTGGGTGGGTGGGTGTGGGGGTGGATGGATGGGGGAGTGGAGGTGGGGGGCGGGTGTGCGGGCGGGTGGGCTGGCACGCCCTCGCCGACTTCATTCTGCATCAGTGTCAGAAGTCACGTCAGGGCACGCCGGTAGGGAAGCAAAAGGAAAGATGTTTCAAAATGAAAGCAATAAAAAGCGTTCTGGGCGCCTGTCTAGGGAAATGAAATCTTGGTTCCATCCGGTGGCCTTAGGGCCCCCCTCTGGGCCCGTGAGTGTCCACCCACCACACTCAGGGGTGTCCTGGCCTTCACCTCCCCTCCTCCTCCCACGTCAGGCAGGGAGGCTGCTCTCTGAGAAGTGCCCACGCCCGCCTTCCCGCTCCCGGCAGGGCTCACACCGGCAGAACCGAAGTCTGCTCATCCCAGTCTCCATCTTTGGCTTCCTGATGCGAAGGGGTGGCCGGCTCCGTGCGGGTCTGGGGGGACAGGGCACCCTGCTGCGCGGGAGCTCATGGGCCCCCAGTGTCACTGCTGGGAGGCACACCACCTCCGGCCAGCGTGCCGGCTGAGGCTTGAAGTGTGTCCAAGCTCCAGCGTGTTTCTGGCGCTCGGGCATCTGGGGTATAGGCATGGGCACACCCCCGGCTCCAAAAACAGCCCCAGGATGGGGTCTGCCAGGTGGACAATGGCTTCCAGAAAGAACATCCATCATCGGACGGGCTGAGTGTGCTGGGCAGTGGCTGCAGGAGGTCCCTGAGGTGGAAGCTTCTCCCCTCAGGGACAGGAAACCAGGTCGGTTTCTGAGGCCTGGATGGATGGAGGGGTGCCTGGGGGTGTAGAGCCGCTAAAAGCAATGGGGACCAGGGTCTTTATGTGCCTCAGTGGTTACGGCAGGATAAGCCCACAAAGCTGAGGCCTGGCAGGGCAGAGCGCCGGCCGGAGGGAAAGTCACTCTGAGACCAGTGTCCACACCCACAGCCTGCCAGCCCACTGACCTCAGGCACCCGAGACACAGGCTCACACGCACACTCCCTGCTCCGGCCGGTTGCCCGCTCCTGCACTGAGCTCAGCCCTCGGGGTGCAACACAGAACTGCCTCCCCCGGGTGCCTCTGTCCGGGTGTCCGACCACGAGGGCCTGGACAGGGGACCCCCATCCCGGGCCCTGCCCACCGCAGGCACGTACTCAAGGGAGCCAGCCCTGGTGGCGCCAGCCGCCGGCAGCCTCCCTCAGGGGGCCGCAGAGGGCTGGCAAGCCGGATGCAGACCCCGGCCCATGCCAGGCCTCTGCTCCAGTCTCTGGGTGAGGCTCGGGACCCTGCCCACTCCGCAGGCCCGGGGAGGGGTGAGAGAAGGGGTGCAGGGCGAGCACAGAGGCCATGCTCAGCACCAAGCTCCCAGCTGGACCACCCCCGAAGCCCAGTCTTCAGGCTAGAAGGTCCTCCCCACCTTCCTCCACCGCATTCCTGCATCTGTGAGGTCAGCAAACACACCCACGAAGCATGGTGGTGGCCGCCAGGCGCCAGCTCAGGACGGCTGAGTCAGCCAGGCCTGGATCCTACCCTGCTTCCAGGGGCTGCCGATGCCAGGCACCAGCTGCTAGGATCCAGGAGAGCATGGAGAGGCCTGGAAGCCTGCTCCAGGGGGCGGGGGGCAGGAAAAGGAGGCCCCGAAGCTCAAAGGGTCGAGGAGAGGGGCAGGGTGCTGGGGGGGAGAGGGCTCGTCTTCCAGGCTGAGGGACACTTGCCCAGGCAAGGACTGGGTGCATTCCAGGAACAGTTGAGTCCCCGCCCAGTAGTGGCCATCACGCCCCAAGTCTCCAGGTTGGAGTATGTCCAAGGGTCAGCAAGCACCTTTCCTGGCCGGCTCTCCTGGGTGCTCAGGGGCCCTCATGCGGGACTGGCCTGCTTCCCTGGGGCCCACCTAGAAGACACCTCCGGGCTGGGGCTGCTGGGCTGGGGACGGGCCGCACACGCCCCTGGGAGTAGGCACTGACCGGCCCGGAGCTCCGGGCCTGATCCGCAGCCGACAGAGGGGCGCCGCGGCTGGTGCGAGGGCAGGATCTGGATGGAGCAGGGCCGGTTTCCCAGCCCTGCGTCCGCGCCCCGGCCCCGCCCACGCCGCCGCCTCCCGCGTCGCCCTCCCCCTCCCGGGTGCAGGTCTCGCAGAGCCACGCCGCCACCGCACGTTCTCAAGCTGCGAGGTCCCGGGCTCCTCGCACCGGGGGAGAAGCTGCCAAGCCCGAGGCGTGCGCACGCCTGGCGCACTCCCAGAGCGCTGGCGCAGGGCCCCCAGGGCAGGGGCTGGACGCGGGCCTGGTGCGGGCCGCGCCCCGGGAGCTCCGACTGAGGGCGACGTCAGAAGGGACTTCCAGGGCCGGGGCCGCCTCTCCCTAGCCAGCCAGCCAGGCGTCCTGAACCTGCTCCGGGCAGGCCCACCCTGGGCAATGTGCGCTCGTGGACCAGGTCGGCAGTCTGGCAGGACTGATTAGGCCTCACAGGAAGAGGGGTGACAGAGGGCCTGGCCGCAGCAACCCCGGGTGCCGGGAGCAGGGGCAGCTCCCTCAGGCCTTGCTGCCTGCGCGGCCCGGCCCAGCGGGAGCAGCCTGGAGACCACTCAGACCCCATGTGGGAGCGTGCCCGGAGGGCTGCGGGGAGGAGGCTGCAGGGGCTGGCCCGGAAAGCTGGGGGCGTTCTCCATAGCAGAGCCCTGGAAAGAGCCTACGTTGGGGATGGGGGTGGCGGGACTTGGAATCCAGCTGGCCAGGGCAGGGGCTCCATGCAGGGGGCACAGGCAGATAAACGACACCAGGGAGGCAGCCCACCGGCCATTGGGCCTGGACCTGGAGGAGGGGTCGGGGGTGACAAGATGGGGCGCAGTGCAGACCAAGGAGGGGGTCCGCAGCAAGGTCTGAGGTGGGGAAAATGGCTTCCAGATGTTTCCTAGGCCTCGGCCCGCGTGTTCCGCACCCACCGCCGCCCCCGGACGCCAGGAGCGAGGCCGGCAGGGTGGCGAAGGGGCGACCTCGGGGAGTGGCGGCCGCCAGGGTCTTTCCGGGCGAAAGGAGATTCCCAGCGCGCGCGCCGGTCGGGGGCGGCGGGGTGGGCGGGGCCTCCCGGCGACCCCTCCCCGACTCCGCCCCCCGGCCGCGCCCGCTCCCCACGTGGCCGCCAGCCTGCCGGGGCGGGGCGGCACCTCCTCTTCCGCGCGCCCCGCGGAGCGGGAGCCCGAGCCCAGCCCAGCCCGAGCGGTGCGGAGCCCGCGGTGGGCGGCCTCGCGCGGCCCCTGGCCCGACCGGAGTGAGCCCCGCTGCACCCCCGCCGGGTAAGTCCGCGCCTCTGGGCCCCCCGCCCCAGGAGTCGCCGGGGAAACTGAGTCCGAGCGAGGGGGCGTCTTGGGATTGGGGAGGGGGGGCTGGGGCAGCGCGGGGTGCGCTCCAGGTGCCGGCGCTGGGCGGCGGGCACCCAGCTCCCCGGCGGGGCCCCGGGAGCCCCCCCCGCCCCCCCCCCACACACCCCGGCCCCGGGGCTCACCTCACCCCGGACTGCCGACCCCGGCGGGAGACGCAGCCGGGACGCACTGGCCGCGGTGGTGGGCCGGGGGGGTCAGTCGAGCCAGGGCCCCGCCCGGTGACGGCAGAATTTCCCCTTCTCGCGGCTGCCGCATCCTGACCATGAATCAGCCACAGTTGGGAAAATAAACTTCAACTTCGGGTCGGCAGCGTGGTGGCCCCGCGAGGTACGCGTGGGCTGGGGGTCCCGGTGCTGCTGTGTTTTTAGCTGCAGGCGCGCAGGTGGGTGCACACGGGACCCTGGCACCCGCAGGCCTCGGAGGAGCGAGAGCCCCCATCACTGCGCGGGGTTCTCCCGGCGGAGGCTGCTTCTGTGTTCCTCCAGTCCCGTCCCCAGACCCCCTTCCTGGGGAGGGGCCTGAGGAATGAGCCTTGCGTCCAGGGGGGTCTGACTGCCCAGCCTCCTGGGGTTCTGGAGCCCGGGGCCCCAGGCTGCATGGGGGCTGCAGGTGTGACCACAAGCGTTGGTGCTCTGCTCTAACACACAGAGAGTCAGGCACACCCGCACCGGAGCTGGATTTGGGAACCTCCTTTCCCACCAGCCCTGCTCCCTGGTCCTCTGGCAGCGAGTCCCGGGCAGGACGCTTGGCTTCTCTGGGCAGATGTCGTTTCCGCATCTGCACCCTGACGGGTGGGGACAGTGGCTCAGGTGTGGACCTCCTCCCTGGACCCAGAGCAGATGCCCCAACCCCCTTCACGGCGCTGCCCAGGGCAGGGAGTGCTGGGGGAGAGGGTGCCGCAGCCCTGGGGTGTCCGGTATCAGCACTTGGCTCTGGGCCTGGGGCCCCGCACTGCCCCCATCCCTCACCGGGGCGGCAGCAGCTCTCCATTGGAAAAGCCGGGTTGGAGCAGGGGCCCACAGTTGTGCCCTGTCCTGGCCCCACCGAGGAGCTCGGGGACGATGGACAGGTCATCACAGCCAGCAGACAGGGAGAGGGTCCCTGCCCAGGAGAGGACCGAGCAGTCAGGTGGGGCTGCCCTCCCGGGCCCAGCCAGGCGGCCTGTCCCACGAGGTCCCACCGCTTTACAGCAAAGAGTTAACCATCAGGTGAGGGCCCCCACTTTGTGGAGGTGCTGACGGCTGTCGGAGCTAATTGCGCACCTCACATTCCGGGACCGCCAGCTCCTAACCTTAAATAGACTGTTCGCCTTTCCTCAAAGTGCACTTGATTCCAGGCTGGAAAAGTTAGCAGGTTCGTGAGGGCGGGGGAGGGGTGGCTGGTGGCTGGATAATATCGGGGTGCTGCCTGCTGGTGGCTGCCACCGCCGGCCTGGCTCTGGACTGGGGTGTGGGCACTCTCCGAGGCGCCCAGAGGAGGAACCAGGAGTCACAGACGGTTGGGGGGGGGGGAGGCTGGCTCAGCTGCCTCGCCCCTCCCCCACTGCATCTCGCACCCAGCAGGGGTCTAGTAGTTGCATGGTTCAAGGCCTCCTGGACACAGTGGGTCGGGAAAGGCAGTGGACCCAAGTGGGTCTAGGGGAGACAGGCCGGGATTGGAAGGTTGAGGCCACGCTGTAGGCAGACCTAGGGGGCCCTGGATGTCCAGGATGAGGAGGCTGGTTTCTACCCATTATAAAGGAGGGAGTGTGTGTGCCAGGCAACCTCCTGGTCCCTGGGGGTGTGAGAGTGCATCTGACCGTGTGGCCTTCTGCTCGAGGCCCCCACCCCACCAGCCTCACCCTAGCAAGGAGGGCCTTGCCGGGCCCACCTCTGAACAGCCCGAGTCCTGAGCTGGCATGGGGTCTGTTCGCCAGCTGCCCACCTACCCAGCGCGCAGAGAAAGCTCCAGACCAAGGGAAACTCTTGCTCCAGACCCTGCCGGCCTCCGCCTTGGCCAGGCAGGGAGAGAGGGGGCAGGGCCAGCCTCTCCTCCCAGGAGGGCCCACCCCTGCGTGCCGGCTCCACAGCACCTTCCCCAGGGGTGAGTAGGCAAGGTGTGGGCTGCTCAGGGCCTCCCCTCTGCCGAGTGCACCACAGCCTCCTGAGAGCGAGCCCTGAGCCCGGCCTGCGCACCGCAGCGGTCCAGGGCCCCAGCGGAGTCTGTGAGCGGAATGGGTGAATGAACGGGGGAGGGAACGGACCGCCCGGGTGTTCCCACCCCGCAGCCTCCAGCCCTTATGCCCAACTGGTGAAGCGCGGGGTCTGTGATGTCCGTCTTTTTTACAGAAGAGGAAACCGAGGCACAGGGTTGCTGGCTCCTAGAGTCCGTGGTGCCATTCTGACAGGACGCGTTTATAAAGCCCCTACTGTGTGCACCGGGCTTCCGGGCTCACCTCCCTGCTCTGGTGGCCAGAGCGCAGGCGCACAGAAAGTGCTTTCCTGGGGTCAGGGTGAGAACTGGCCGGCCCGGGGCGCACCTGGAGGCCAAGCTACGCCCTGTCCCCTGTCCCCACTACTCTGGAAGTGGGAGAGCCTCGTCCTGGCCAAGCAGCACCCTCGGGCCTCCCAACAAGGGAGGGGGCAGGCCTGGGGCACCCACCTGGGTGACTCCCGAGCAGCCCATATGGGCAGGAGGGGGGCGGTCACTGCCTCTGGGAGGACTAGAACCCAGAGCTGCCTGAGGACAGGGTGCGCTCTGCCCGCGCCAGGCCACCCGCCCCGTGTGCTGCTGGGGCACCCTCCTCCACGCCGCTTCCCGGGAGCCCGGCCCAAGTGGGAGAAGAGAAGCTGGAAGGTGGGAAGGTGGACCGCGGGCCACCTACTCCCGTGAGGCCGGCCGGGCCCACCGCGAGCAGGGGGGCGTGGCCAGTGAGTGCTGCCCTCAGGCGGGGCCTCCGCAGGCAGGCGAGTCCAGCCAGGAGACACCCTTGGGGGAGGTGGAGGCAGACTGTGCTTCCCATTCAGCAGAGGGTGCCACTGAGGCGGAATCTCCTTGAGGCTAACCCAGGGCTCGACGTCAGCTCCAGACACACACACACACACACACACACACACGCACACGGCCCTGGGTGCACACACACACACACACACACACACACACACACACACATAGGCCCTGGTGCGGCGCACACACACACACACACACACACACACACACACACACACACACACGGCCCTGGTGCACACACACACACGGCCCTGGGTGCACACACACACACACACACACACGGCCCTGGGTGGTGGCTTCCCTGCACTGCCCCAGCCCCCAGCATGCCCAGGCCAGTCAGTGCCCACCCCTACGTGAGCGTGCACACAGGCACACACACGGGCATGCGCGCGCGTGCACACACACGCAGCCTGTGGGGCAGGGCTTTCTGTCCCTGAGCTTGATCTTGGCCTTGCGGAGTGCTGGTGGACGTGAGTGTGGACGCCAGCAGGGGCCCCGGCCCGCTGTGTCAGAGGGCGTCAGTCTCTCCACCTGTGCCTGGGCCCGGGTCCTCCCTGGCCTGGGTGTGACCTCAGTGTGCAGCCTGCTTCCGCCACCATCCAGGTCCCCATACCCGTGTCCCCGGTCTGCTCCAAGTACAGCCTGACACGGCCGTCTGCCCGCAGCAGCAGGGAGGGCGACGTCTGCACTTGGCCCAGCGGGCAGTGGGGAGAAGACGCGCCCTCCCCGCCTCCCACCTGCGCCGACTGGGTGCCCACCGCTGCCCTTGCCTGCTGCTTGCGGGCTGGCGTGGAGGTGGGGGCCCGCCCTCAGGACGTGGCAGGGCGATGGGAGGGAGGCCCAGAGGGGGGACCTGGGAGATGACTCTTGAGAGGAGGTGGGGGGTCCACCCCCTGGGGGGGCCTCGCAGGTCAGGCAGGCGCCACAGGCTCAGCCCACCCAGTGTCCCTGGAGAACTTCCCAGCCATCTTACAGATGAGAAAACCAAGCCCCCAATGGGCCTGGCCTGCGCCACCAGCATGGGCACCTGGGGTGTCTGTGCTGGACACCCTGGGTCTCATGCACCTGGGCGGGTGGGCCAGTCCGCTGGCACTGGGTCCCTGAGCCAGGCGGCCCGGGGACGCTGAGCGGGAGGGGCCGCATCTCAGCTCCATGCCGGCCCTGGTAGCCTGGCTAAGGGGGGCTGGCGGTGGGCGCGGTGGAGGGGGGGCAGGTGGGCACAGCACTCCCGCGTTGCCGACCTTGCAGACGGCGTCCCGTTGCTCTGTCAGCAGCCACAGGGGCCGCCATCCACCTGCCCGTCCCCGTCTGAGGACCCGAGCCAGTGCTCTGGGGGTCCTGTGGCTTGTCCAGGGGGCCACGGCCGGGCAGTCAGCGGCACAGCCTGATCTCACCCAGAACCTGAGCTGTCCTCTGCCCCCGGGGCCCTGTCCACAGCCCCTGGCAGTGCCGGGCCGCCCCTCCCCCACCCTCAATCCACTGCTTTGTCCTCCTGGTCAGGGGCCGGCAGCCTCCAGCTGGGACCGGGGACAGCCAGAGGGACGGCGGGGCAGGCAGCGGGCAGTCTTCAGCCCCACCCCGGCCCCCCGAGGCCTCCGCAAGCACACACAGGGCCTGAAGCCTAAAGTCTCTGGCAAGCCCTTCTCCACCTGGGCACCGAGGGCCCTCCCAGCCTGGGAGAGGCCGCTCCAGAGGGCAGGACACGGGGCCTCCTGGAGGAGGCATCTGTGAGCTTGATCTGACCTCAGGGGACAGCACCCAGGGAGGAGGGATTCTGGTGGCCTAGGTCTTCCTGTGGCCCAGCAGAGCCCCCGCAGCGGAGGCTGTGGCGGGCGCTGGGGCCTGCGGTGGGTCCAGCAGCCCCGGATTCAGACACCTGGGGGAGCCCGGTCCTCACAGTCAGCACAGGTCTGTACCTCTCCCTCCCCTCGGGCACCACTGTTGGAACTGGCTCAGCCACGGAAGGCAGCAGTGGCCCTCGCTGCCAGCCTCGGCCACCCTGCGCCACTCTCCTGTGCTGGGGCAGGCGGCAGCCCCTCCCCCCGCCTCGGGCGCCAGGCGCGGGACCAGGGCTGGGAGCGTCAGAAGCGGCCAGGCCCCTCCAGGGGCTCCCGCCGGGCCTGCCCTCCAGCAGCTGGGGGAGTGGAGGCCGCAGGGGGTGCGAGCGGACCCAGTCCCCGGGAGCCCTCAGCGCAAGTGGAAGCGAAAGCTCGGCTTCCTGGCGTGGGTGCCTCCACCCTTTCCTGCCCGCTCTCACCCAGCGAGCCGTCCGCTGGAGTCTGGGGGCCTCCCAGACCCCCCAGCCCGGTCCCAGAAATGCAGTCACGCGGAGCCCGGCCTGGGGTCCGCTACAAACACCCTCCTCCCAGGGAGCGATGGGGAAGGAGAGGGGCGGGGGCGGCACCAGCCCCCACCCCCCTCGCACAGGCGTTTCCTGTTTGCCCAGGTCCACCCCCCACACCAGGCCGGTCCTTTCCGTGGCTTCTCTTCCTAACCCAGGAGGGTGGGACCCGCCGAGGATGCAGACAGGCTGCGCCCGGGCTCTGTGTGTCTGACCTCACTCCCACCTGCCCCCGGCGCCTGCGGCCCCGTGGCCTGGCTTCCCCGACCGGGGGTGTCCCCTGGCTTCTCGGCGCCCCTCCGCCGGGCCTTGCTGTGACACTGTGCGGTAGTGCCAGAGGACACCAGCCGCGCCCTCTGCCCTGCCTCCCTGGTGACCTGAGCTGAGCTCCGTTCCCTGAGATTTGGGGCCTTTTCTGTCACGGTCTCTTTCTCTCTTTCTAATTATGACAAAGACCACATTCACCCCAGATGCAGCTTCTGTTAGCGTTCAGGCGTGTGTCTTGTGTGATACGTTTTATGGTTGAAATCCTACACAGTACGGCTTGGCGTCCTACTTCCTGTCTCTGTTTTTAATCCAACTCTGCTGTGGAGGCCTCGGCGCCCCCGCCCCCCAGCCGCCCCTTCTCTCTTACTGCCCATGCCCCGTGGCCCAGCCGCCGGCCTCACACACAGCGGGGCGCTCAGCCGAGGGCTCGGGGGCGTGGGTCTCGCAGCCCGTCCTGGGACAGCGGGCAGCAGGGGGCTGGAGCGTGAGACAGGCCGGGGGGGCCAGGAGGGCACTGCCCCTTGGCCGAGGTCCTCTGCACTCTGCCTGTGACGGGCAGGCACTCAGGCGCTCCTCCTTCCCCAAGGCCCGCCGTGCCCGGGGCCCCTAACCCGATGAGCCCGAGGGCGGGTGACCCAGACCCGCAACCCTTTGAGAGCTTGCAGCCTGGTGGGGAAGTGGTGTGTGCCCCACAGGCTCACAAGGAGCCCAGGTTCTGGGAGGGAGGAGAGTGGGATCGGCCCCAGGGATCCCCAGCACTGCGGGGCCCTGGCTGCCCCCGAGCTGCGGGAAGCACCGTCCAAGGGCTACCAGGCAGTGGAAAAATTCGGAGCTAAAAATACAGTGTGGCAGCCCCTGCCTTCAGTTCCGGAACCCCGTTCCTGCCGGTTTACCCGCCTTCCCCAAGGAAGACAAGCTCCCTCCTTGCACCCCGCCCCCGCCCTCACTGGCTCTGGGCCCAGAAGCAGTGCCAGCCCCTCGGGATGTTGGCAGGGCCGCCCTGAAGCTGCCTGCCCACAGCAGCCAGCCCCTCTCACCGGTGCCCGGGTCCCCAGCCTGTGCCCTCCCTGGCCCTCGCCGCCACCCCAGGTCCCCACGCCCTCGCAAGGATCACAGAGCAGGAGCACCCCCACCCCCGGTCCAGCGTGCAGAGCTCTGGCACCAGGACGCTCAGCAGCCACGCCGGGCACAGCCCGGCCTGGGGGTGGGGGGCTCTCCGGCTCTGGCTCAGTTTCCCCATTTACATAACCGGGGGTGCCTCTGAGGTCGGGTTGGGGGGCAGCTTTGACCCCTCCCCCATGCACACAACGTGACAGACAGGCAGGGGCGGTGGCGCGCCATGAGTCAGCACAGCTGCCTGGGCCTGTGGGCGCCGGGATGCAGGTGCGCGCCGGAGAGCAGATGGGCGTGCAGGGGGCCAGCGTCCAGTCTCCTCCGGGGCCCCAAGTCTGCCCGTGTGCGCCGCGTGAGCGCGGGTGAGCCCTGGGCCCACCCAGGAGAGCCTCGACCGAGGCCGGCCTTCGGGGGTCACGGTCTGGGAGGGGAGGCGTGGCCCCGCCCCCACGGGAACCCCGCGTTACTGGCAGAAAAACTGGACCGCTGGAGAGCCGCGGGCAGCCTCGCGCTCGGGTCGGAGCCGCAGCCTCTTCCTCTGCACACTTCCACGGGCGCGGGGCTGGGGACGGAGGGGCGCCCCCAGCTGCCCTGGGGACAGGCCACGGCCCCGGACCGAGGAGACCCCCGTGCTCTTCAGCGGGTGGTGCCGGCTGCAAAACTTGTGCGAAGGAACATTCCTGCGCCGGCCGCGCCCCGCGGGGGGGCCGGGTCCCCGGTCCCGAGCGCGTGGCCCTGCCCCCGCCGGCTGGCCCCGCCCCACCCGCGGGGCCGGGAATGCGACGGTCCCAGCGACCCGCCCTGTCTCGGCGCCCGGGCTGGCGGGGCCCGGTGCCCAGCCCAAGCTGGCGTGGCCTCAGCCACAGCGCCCCGGGGCGCGCACTCCGCCCGCCGGGGCCCCGCAGCCACCGCCGCGTCGGCGACCGCGAACCGAGGGGCAGCGTGCCTTCCCTTCCGTCGTCCTCGCTGCCGCCCACGCGGGCCCCTCGCTGTTCCGACTCCCCCCGGGGCTCGGGCGGAAGTGTTCGGCCGGGGGAGGGCAGAGGCCGTTTATTCTGAGCCGCTTCAGGCCGGGAGTGGGTCACCGCCGCTTGGACAGACTCCCGGCGGCCGGAGGGTGGGAGACTTCCCGTCTCTGCCACGTGTGTGTATGTCCACCTTCCTGCGCGTGCGTACTGTATGCATGTGGTGCATCTATACGTATTTTCAAACATTCATTTTTTTAAATTATTAACATTTTATTTTATAATTATTTAGTATTTATTGAAATAATCTCTACACCCAACGTGGGGCTCAAACCCATCCTGAGATCAAGAGTCGGACACTCCTCTGACTGAGCCAGCCAGGCAGACGGCCCACATCTATACGTCTTATATGTAATCATTGCCGTGTGTGTAATATTGTGTGCACGCGTACGAGGTATTCCTGTAGGACACACGTGCGTGTTACACAATACATGCTTACTACATGTGTGCAATGTGCACGCATGAGGTGTTTGTGCAGTGCGCACATGCATGATACATGGTGCATGCTTACTGCATGTGATACGTGCACGCATATGAGGTATTCCTGTGGTGCACATGCATGTTGCATGCTTACTGCGTGTAATATGTGCACACACACGAGGCATTCATGTAGCACATGCATATCACACATGCTTACTGCGTGTGTAAGATGATGTGCATATACCTACTGTGCAGTGTGTGTATGTGCTATGGAATACACGGGTTAATTATCACTATGCAGTACGTACAATATCTGTGTGAATAGGATGTGTACATGTAGTACACACATGTGCCCTATAGAATGTATATGTTAATATATTAAAGTGTTTTCTGTGTATAGAAAGCTTTGTGGAAGTAACAAGCGGGGCTCGGGGGTAGCCGGAGGTCTGGGGAAGCGAGGCAGCCCACGTGATTGCTCGGGAGCGCGCACGGCTTTCCGCTTGGTCCACCGTTGGAAGTGGCGACGAGAATTGTGGGAGCGGTCACCCAGCCCCAGCCACCGGGGACCCCGTCCCAGGGTGGGGGGCTGTCCGAGATAGAGGTCCGACTTCCGGCAGGTCTGGCGCGGGGAGAGCGGGCTTCCTCCCGGGCTGGACTGCAGTTGGTGGGTCAGAGTCCTGTCTTCATATCTGGCCCGGCCGCCGCCCATCCGTGGACTCAGGAGCTCGTCTTGAAGGGCAGTTGACACATTTCTAGGGAGACAGCTCTGGATGAGGCTGGGCAGCCTGGTGGCCTAACGGAGGGGAAGAGTGACCCCACCCAGCTGGGCTCACTCCCCTAGTTGGACGCCCTGTCCACACGGGGCCACTGCCCAGTGCCTTGTGGCGCATGGTCAGCTTGTGACACTCAGCTCCAAGGCGCACAGCTTCGTGGACAGGCAGGTGGATGGGCTGGTCACCTGCCACTGTGGTCCCACCCACCCCAGCTCCACAGACCAAAGGAGCCCCCACAGGTGGGGTCTCTGGGGGTAGCGAGCCCATGGCCCCCGGGAACTGGGAGCACACAGGGAGGACTGGGCAGTGCCCGGTGGGGCGTTGAGGCCATGCAGGCTGGCTCCGGGAGGTTGTTTTCTGCATCTAGCGACCCCTGGGGCTCTTGGCTGGGGACGACACTTCTTTGGATGCTGGAGGCCCAGCCTGGGAGAGTTCGTGTTCCAGCCCCTGAGCCTGTGCCAGGGTGGGGGTGGGGCGGGGCGGGGGCGGGGAAGGAAGGGGGTGGGGCGGGGCAGCCCAGCTGTATCTAGGCGGCAGCACCAGAGGTGCGTGGCAGTGTGTGCTCTTCATGGTGGTGGGAGCGGCCCCCTCCCCTGCCACCAGGAGGCTGCCCAGGAGGGGTCGGAGCCTCAGGCGGGCAGCACAGCGGTCAGCGATGAGAAGAGGGGAGAGTGTGCGGCACAGCCCGAGGCAGGGCCTGGAATGGGTGGGCAGAGGCAGCCGGAAGGTCTTGCGCATCTGGGTGAGTGGACGGTGGGGGAGGGGCGAGAGGGTCAGGCCTGAGGGGGCAGGGGACCCGTGCAGTCACAGCGAGGGCTGTAAGGGCTCCTGGGGGAGGGTGACGGCCACCCAGGGATGCCCATACCCGCTCCCTCTCAGGGCATCTCCAGGAGGCTGACACCAGAGGTTCGGGCGACGGAAGGGGGGCTCAGGGCCGGTGAGCCCAGAGCTGGGTGCACACACAGGCCAGAGCCGCTCCTCCCTGCCAGCCGCCTCCTTGGGGGACCCCAGGGGCCTTCCTGGCAGTCAGCCAGGGCTGGGTGGGGGCACTGGGCTCCTGGCATGGACAAACAGGAGGGATGCTGAAAGGCGCCAGGCCACCTGGGCCAGTGGAGGAGGGGAGGGGGCCAGAGGCTCCAGAAGCCCAAGGGACGATACCCGAGACTCCCCGAGGCAGAGGGGGTGCGAGGCCTCCAGATGTACCGACCGTGAGCACAGAGGGCCCGCAGCCCAGCCAGGGACAGGCCGCTGGGCTCTTCGTGCCCACTCGGCCTCCATCTCCTGTGTGACCTCAGATGGCCCTTGGGGTCTCGCCGCCACTTACCAGGTCCCACAGCCCTGAGATCCAGGCCGGCCTCTCCCAGCCCCCCTCGGACTGGGGTCCAGTCTCACTCAGCTCTGTCCTTCCCAGCTTGGGGGCGGTGGGCACGTGACTTGGCTTCTCTGGGCGCCTCCCTGGTTCCCGTCCTGTCACGTGGGCGCGGCGGGAGGCTGGGGGGCTGGAGCTGGCGGTGGCTGCCCCGGGCGCGGGGGTACTGCCACGCTCGGCTCCTGGGCTCCCTCTCGCAGCCCCATGTGTCCTTCTCAGGCTCTAAATATAAGACCCGAGCCACACGTGGTCGTGGGAGAGCCTGGGCTGCCCCTGACCTTTGAGGCCAGTCCCCAGGGGCCGTGGTTGAGGACGGCGTCACCACTGAGGGCCTGGAGTAGGGAGCTTGCTGGGGGACAGAGGCACAGCCTGCCCTCTTTAGGGGAGAGGTGTGCCTGAGGGGGACATCTGGTGCTCTGTCCACACCGGTTGGCAAACGAAGGGCCCCGGAAGCCAGGGCCTGGCAGGGTGGCTGCTTCCCCCCGGGGAAGGCCGTGACTGGGTGGGCACCGGGCATGAGCCTCAAGCCAGCCCCTCCCCCAGCACACCCCCAGAAGCGCCCGGGGCCTGGAGTTGCCTGGGAGATGGCACTTTCGTCACGTCATCACTGCTGGGTCGGTGGTATTCCTGCGGGTATAGCCGCCTTGCGGCCCTCGGTGGGCAGGGAGGCGGGGCTGCTGCCTGCCCGGCTGCTGCGGCGGTTCCGTCGGGGGTGGGCCCCGGGAGCGCCTGGCACGGAGGAAGCCCCGGAGCAGCGGCAGCCCTGATGGGACGCGGGTCTGCCCACAGCGTCCGCTCGGCAGGCCCGGTGTGAGCAGGACGCAGGGCAAACCCTTTGGGCAGGTGGGGATACTGAGGCAGGGGACACCCCTGGGGGGGCCGGCTTGGGCTGGGGACTCACGCTCCCCTCCCCCGGCCCCGCAGTTCGGCAAGATGTCGGTGAAGGAGGGCGCGCAGCGCAAGTGGGCGGTGCTGAAAGAGAAGCTGGGGGCGCAGGACGCGGACCCCACGGAGGCCAACCTGGAGAGCGCCGACCCCGAGCTGTGCATCCGGCTGCTGCAGATGCCGTCCGTGGTCAACTACTCGGGGCTGCGCAAGCGCCTGGAGAGCAGCGACGGCGGCTGGATGGTGCAGTTCCTGGAGCAGAGCGGCCTGGACTTGCTGCTCGAGGCCCTGGCGCGCCTGTCCGGCCGCGGGGTGGCCCGCATCGCCGACGCCCTCCTGCAGCTCACCTGCGTCAGCTGCGTGCGCGCTGTCTTGAACTCGCAGCAGGGCGTCGAGTACATCCTCAGCAACCAGGCCTACGTGCGCCAGCTCTCCCTGGGTGAGCCGCGGCCCACGGGGGGCCACCGGGCGGCCAGACCGCCACAGACACCCCTTAGCGACTCTGCGTGAGGCTCCAGGCCATGGAGGACAGCAGGAGGGCTGGGGTCACGGGAGAGGACTCAGCTGGGCAGCCAGGGAGGGCTTCCTGGAGGAGGAACCAGGTCCCCATTCGCCCCTGGCCCGAGACATCCCGGTCACCTTGGAGCCACGGTCCTCCACCAGCTGCACCTCGCCGCCCCCTCTGCTCTGTGACTTTGCCTGGCCTCCCCGTCCAGCCCTGTGCTTGTCGGGGCCCCACCCCCTCCCCGGCTCTGGCCTACGCCACACCCACCACCCGCCACCCGGGTGCCTGCCCGGGCGGCTGCCATCCCACCCGCCCCAGGCCCTTTGACCCTGGCTGGAACCACAGCCCTTCAGTGCCGGGCTTGCCGATGGCATCTTCCTGCGCCTTCCCCCGCAGCCCTGCCCCTACTCGCTCTGTGCCCTGTCCAGCCCCCAGGGGGCTCCCCCTTCCAGCCCCCAGCCCCCTGCTCAGGCTTTGTGTGCCTGCTGACTCCTTACGAACACCTCCTCTAGGAAGTCCCCCAAGGCTGCGCCCAGGGTTAGTCTTCAGCCCTTGAGAGCAACCTCAGGTGGCCCTTAGTGAACAAGGATCGCTGTGTGTCCCTTGCCTGCCGGGCTGTGCTGCCCCATGGGAGCCACCCGGTCCCACCGATGCTTGGGGCTCCAGGAGGGGCAGTGATGGGTGAGTCGGCCCGTGGGTGGGCGAGTGCCTGTGTGGGTGAGCGAGCCACAGGCCTCCTGATCCCTGCCCTGCGCGGCCGGGGCGGGGCTGTACCCCCGCCCCCCGTGCCAGCTCAGGCCGTGAGGACCGGGAGGCATCGCAGGCTGTCGTAAGCACACTTGGTACTGAGTTTGACGAGAACATGGGGCCAGAGCCAGCTGGGACCCCTCTCAGAACTGAGGCCCCCAAGCGGACCCCCACCCGCAAGCCCCTCCCTGCGGGGTCTGCGCACCTGGGGAGGCCAGCCTGGAGGTGGCCAGTGGGCTGGTGCAGAGCGCCCTCTGGTGTCCACCTGCGGGAGTGTGAGTCCAGGTCAGACAGCCCCGGGGGGGATGAGCCGCTGAGGAGGAGGAGGAGGAGGACCCCGCTGAGACACCTCCCCACCCCACCCCCGCCCTTGGCAGCTCTGGACACATCCAACGTGATGGTCAAGAAGCAGGTGTTTGAGCTGCTGGCTGCCTTGTGCATCTACTCGCCCGAGGGCCACGTGCTGACCCTGGACGCCCTGGACCACTACAAGGTGAGCCTCGGGGGCCTAGGGCCTCGGTGGGCCTGGGGTGCACCCTGACCCCGCCCACCCCACCCTGCAGACCGTGTGCAGCCAGCAGTACCGCTTCAGTGTCATCATGAACGAGCTCTCGGACAGTGACAACGTGCCCTACGTGGTCACCCTGCTCAGTGTGATCAACGCCATCATCCTGGGCCCCGAGGACCTGCGCACCCGCACACAGCTACGCGGGGAGTTCACCGGTAACCGCCCGCAGCCCCGTGGCCTCCCTGGGCCTCCGCCGCCGGTGCCCCTTGGCCGGCCTGGCCCGCGCCCCCCACCCCAGGACCCCAGAGGAAGGAGGTGGAAGCAGCCCCCGCCTGCTCCCCCCGGGGGACTCGGGGTGAGGCTGATCCCCAGCCCCAGTCCTGCCGATCGCGGCGATGAGCGCTCAGTGGGCGCGGCCACGTGTCCCGCAGGCATGGCAGAGTCCCCCTCCCGCCACCTTCCGGGTGATGGGAATCAGCCACGGGGAGACCCGAGGGGAGGCACCACAGATGCCAGTGACCGGGGCGGGGGCGTGTGGGAGCAGCCCCTGAGGCCCGCTGACCCCTCCCGTCCCCCCAGGACTGCAGCTGCTGGACGTCCTGACACGGCTGCGGTGAGTCCCCAGCACAGTTCTCCCCTCCAGAAGGGCAGGAGGGGACTTCCGCCCACCGGACCCAGGCCCCAGTGCCAGACGGGCCACTCTGCGGGGTCTCCCTGCCTGGGGCCTTGGCAGCTGCCCCTGGAGGCTAGGGGTGCTACCTGCAGTGCAGGACAGCTAGCTGAGTAGGGGGGCTCTTTCAGGATAAGTATATCTCAGATGCCATATAGGATATACTTATGCTGAAGGTCACTGGTTGTGTATCTGAATAAATTAAAACTTATTTGGGTACCCAGGAATCCATGTAGCTGAGAACCCCTGTCCTGAGCTTTCTCAGGCCGGGTCTCCTGGGTGGGACCCCAGCGCCGGGGATCCAGCTGGGGACCAGGGAGCCAGGGTATGAACCTGGGTCTGTGTATGTCACTGACCCTGAGCTCAGGCTGAGGTGTGCTGGGGGCCAAGAGGGGCCCACCCTGTCGCCAGGGGCGCAGCTCACTGGCCAGGTTTAGGTGACTGGGGGATCCTAGACCCAGTGAACTCCTGAGCTCCCGCTCCTCAGGCCAGAAGCCCAGAAGCCCAGAAGCCCTGCCCCTCACAGAGGCCCCAGTGGGCCCCAGTATAGTCAGGGTGCAGGCCGGGGGGGACCCCTCAGTGTGGTCTGGGCGTGGGGGCCCCCCTAGTGTGGTCTGGGTGCAGGCAGGGACCCCCCAGTGTGGTCTGGGTGCGGCAGGGACCCCCCCAGTGTGGTCTGGGTGCAGGCGGGGACTCCCCAGTGTGGTCTGGGTGCAGGCAGGGACCCCCCAGTGTGGTCTGGGTATGGGGGGACCCCTCACTGTGGTCTGGGTGCAGGCGGGGACCCCCCAGTGCGGTCTGGGTGCAGGCGGGGACCCCCCAGTGTGGTCTGGGTGTGGGGGGCCCCCAGTGTGGCCTGGGTGCAGGCCTTCCCTCCATTCTGGCCGACTCCAGCATGCACCCCCGCCCCGGGTTGCATCTCTCCCTGCGGGTGTCACAGCTTGCTCTTCCCCTTCCCGGGGGTCGTGGAGCCGCGGCTGACCTCAGGCCCGGGAGCCTCTGGCCACAGCTGTCCCTGCCTACAGCGGCCACGTGCAGAGCATGGGCCCCGCCGAGCGTTGTCCATGTGTCCACCCAGAGTCGGGGGAGGCTGGCGGGGCAGTGGCCTCAGCCCACTGGCCCCTCTCGCCCCAGGGACCTGGAGGATGCCGACCTGCTGATCCAGCTGGAGGCCTTCGAGGAGGCCAAGGCCGAGGATGAGGAGGAGCTCCTGCGAGTCTGCGGCGGCATCAACATGAACAGCCACCAGGAGGTCTTTGCCTCCGTGTTCCACAAGGTGCGCCAGGGCGGGGACCCCACCAGGGACTGCGCCTGGGCTCCTGGGCTGGGACGTGGCTGCCTGCCCGGCCCTCCAGGCCCCACCCCGACTGGAGCAAAGGGGGCCAGACCCCAGACCTGGAGCCACATCAGGGAGCAGTGAGGAGACAGGACCTGGAGCAGGCAGCCTGGGGGCAGGTCCGGGCTGTCACAGGCACAGAGCCAGGGCCCCAGCGCCCAGGATGACAGCCTCGTAATGGCCAGGGCTGCCCAGAGGGGGCGGGACGGTCCTGGGCGCCGGCACGCGGGCTACCGTCCAAGGGCCCGAGGGGCTCCAGGACCAGCAGGAGGCCGGGAGGCTGAGCCCTGGTGCAGCTCGGGCCCTCCCTGGCCGGGACCTTCTGTCCTTCGAGGAACAGGGGCAAGTGTCCCCAGGGGGCATCCGGAAACATCCAGAGACATTAGGGTTGTCACAGTGGGGCGAAGGGTGCTACTGGCCTCAAGTGGGCAGGGACCAGCGTCCCACAGTGTACAAGGAGCCCCCCGCAGGGAGAGCGGCCCCACCTCCAGTGTCACCGGTGCGACGGTCAGGGAACTGTGACCCCAGCTCGTCACCAGGGCCCCTGCAAGGAACAGAGTGTTGATGGGGTGGATGTTCCTGGCACGCTGAGGTGCGCCTGGGAAGGGCATGGCCACTGACCCAGCCTCTCCCCGCCCCCCAGGTGAGCTGCTCCCCAGTATCTGCCCAGCTGCTGTCCGTGCTGCAGGGCCTGCTCTACCTGGAGCCCACCCTCCCCTCCAGCCAGCTGCTCTGGGAGGCTCTGGAGACCCTGGTGAACCGGGCCGTGCTCCTGGCCAGTGACGGTGAGCAGGTGGGGCCGAGCGGGGGCGCCCTGCCCACAGCCCTCCCGCCGCCCCCTCCCTGACCCCCGAGTGCTGCACAGATGGTGGGGTCTCGGACCACTGTGGGAGGGTAGCTGCCCCCCGCCTGAGGGCAGTGGCCACGCCTCTCCCACCGCCCCCTGCCCACCTCCTCTGCCCTGACCCTGACCCCGACCCCCCACCCCAGCCCAGGAATGCACCCTGGAAGAGATGGTGGAGCGGCTCCTGTCTGTCAAGGGGCGGCCACGCCCGAGTTCCCTGAGCAAGGCCCACAAGAGTGTCCAGGCTGACCTAGGCCAGGGTCAGAGGGGCAGCGTGCCCCAAAACAGTGGCGCCCCGAAGGCCGAGGTGGAGGGCCCGCAGCCCGAGGCTCATCTCAGCAGCCTGCATGTTGTTGAGGACGTGACCGCTCCACAGCTGAAAGCCCCGTCCCCACCTGCACCCCCACTCCCTGGCTCCACTGCGGGGACCCCTCCGCCTCCCCCCCCACCACCTCCTCCCCTCCCTCCCCCACTGCCAGGCCTGGGGGTCCCAACCCCCCACCTGCACCCCCACTCCCTGGCTGCACTGCAGGGCCCCCTCCCCCTCCCCCACTGCCAGGCCTGGGGACCCCAGCCCCCCCACCCCCTCCACCACCCCCGTTGCCTGCCTCTAGCGGGGGCCTACCTCCCCCACCTCCACCGCTCCCCGGCATGGGGTGCCCACCCCCACCCCCACCCCCACTGCCTGGCACAGATGGGGGCCCCCCTGCACCCCCACCCCTGCCGGGTACCTCTGGCCCGTCTTCAGTCGGTGTGGAGGAGGTCATCGTGGCTCACGTGGGCTCCAGCCTGGGCTCCACCTTGGTCCCAAGCCACCGGCGGGTGCACGCTCCCACTGTGCGCATGAAGAAACTCAACTGGCAGAAGCTGCCGTCCAATGTGGCACAAGGTGAGGGCCCCCCCCGGGCTCTGATGTGGCGTGAGGGCCCCCCCCAGCTCCGATGTGGGGCGAGGTGAGGGCTCCCCCCTGGCCCCCTTGCCCTGGCTCTGTGAGTGGCTTCCTGCCTGAGGCAGGGGCTGGGCCCTGCTGGCCCGGAACTGCTATAGTTTATGTGCTCACTCCTGGGCCCTCCGTGTCCCCCCCACCGACTGTGGCCCAGGGCCGTGTGGTCTCTGCTTTGGACTCAGCTCCTGGGAGGTCTGGGCAGGACACGGGGATCGTGGCCCTGCGGCTGACCTCAGGCCCGTGAGCCTCTGGCCTACAGGGGCCACGTGCGGAACGGGTCAGAGGGTCACCTCTGAAAAGCCTCGCTTCCCACACGCACCCGTGCAGGCTGATGGGCGGCTCCGACACCACAGCCCCACACACCCGGGCCCCTGGGCGCCAATGCTCAGAGCAGGTCAAGGCCGGGGCCTCCTGCCACCCGGCCGGGTCACGGGCACACGGGCGTCCGCACGCATACACACGGCGTGACGGCAACAGGAGGGCTCCCCGTGTCCCTCAAGCCCTGGGGTGGCGCGAGCCTGACCAGGGCACCTCCTCCACAGAGCACAGCTCCATGTGGGCCTTGCTGAGCAGCCTGGAGCCCGAGGTGGTGGAGCCGGACTTCTCCAGCATCGAGCGGCTCTTCTGCTTCCCCGAGGCCAAGCCCAAGCAGCAAGCGGCGGCCCTGACCAGGAGGGAGCCCAAGGAGGTGGGGCCGGGCTGGGGCTCGGTCAGGGGCCTCTGGGGCTCCCCGGGCACCAACACCTGGCCGGGGGTGTTTTCCAGATCACTTTTCTGGACTCCAAGAAGAGCCTGAACCTCAACATCTTCCTGAAGCAGTTTCGCTGGTGAGTGGCACAGCGCCGCTGCTGCCCAGCCCCCACCCTCACCGGCCCCTCCCATCCGGGCTCTGCGGTGCCCTCTGCAGGCCGCTCCCGGGAAGTGCATCTCCCATCCGGAGACCCAGACAGCAGCTGGGACCCCGGGCACAGAGCGCAGCGCCCCCCGCAGGTCTTGGGCTCTCCGGCCAGGGAGCCCCCGGGGATGCATGAGCCAGACCACCCGGTCGTGAGCAGTTCCTGGAAGGGGGAGGCAGAGACTGCTCTGTTCAGCCCCCAGCCTCCTTACTGTGTGACCCAGGCAGGTGGTTCGCCTTCTCTGGGCCGCGGCAACCTCACGGGTGTGACCGGCAGAGATGTCGCAGGCCGAGGGCAGTCCAGCACTGGCAGGGTCCCCAGGAGCCCACACGAGGCCCCTCTCCTCCCACCCCAGCCACCCCCTCTCACCTGCAGCTCCAACGAGGATGTCACTGCTATGATCCGGGCTGGGGACACCTCGAAATTCGACGTGGAGGTCCTCAAGCAGCTCCTCAAGCTCCTCCCCGAGAAGCACGAGGTGAGTCACGGGCACGTGGTGAGAGGGCAAGAGACTGGCTGCCATGCCCGGGGCGGGGGGCCTACAGGGGAGTGGGGAGGAGGGCTTCGGCGTGCGGAGCCGCGCTGGGCGTGAGCGGGCGCCGGCCTGAGCCGGTCCACACACGTCCACACGGTGCAGGGGGCCTCCTGCGAGGTTCAGGATCTGGAACCCCAGGGGCACCCTCTTCTCTGCAGGTGGAAAACCTGCGTGCGTTCACAGAGGATCGGACCAAGCTGGCCAACGGCGACCAGTTCTACCTCCTCCTGCTGGGCATTCCCTGGTGAGCCAGCAGGGAAGGGGCCGAGGGGAGGTGGGCCCAGACCTCGAGGGGGGTGGGGCTGTGCACGCCGTTCCCTCAGGACCCCGTGAGGAGCGCCGCCCCGATCGCCCCGATCCGAGAGCGGGGGGCGCCGCGCAGGGAGGCGGCCGCCCCCCGCTGCAGCGCCCAGAGGTTGTCCGGACTGCCATTTCCTGGGCCCTGCGTCCATCCTGCTGTGGCCCCGGAGCATGTGTGCTGCACAGAGACAGGCTGGGGGACCCTCCGCGCTCTGCGTCTCAGCCCCTGGCAGCTGCCCAGCTGCGGGCAGGGGCCCGGCCTGAGCTCTGCTCTGCCCCCAGCTACCAGCTGCGGGTGGAGTGCATGCTGCTCTGCGAGGGCGCGGCCGTCCTGCTGGACATGCTCAAGCCCAAGGCCCAGCTGGTGCTCGCCGCCTGCGGCAGTGAGTGGGGGGCCCGCACCGGGGGGGCTCGGCACCGGGGCCGCACCAGACACAGGCACTCCCGCGCCTGCAGGTGCACCCGAGCGCGCGTACACACGCACGCATACAGACGTGTGTCGTGCGCACACAGACTCACCGCGTTCTCCAGATGAGGGGGCAGGGCCACACGCCGTGGACGTCTCCTCCCGCCTTGGCTGCCGGGCCAGAGGGGCCACCTCCCTGAAGCCCCACAGTTAGCTAAAAACCGGGGAGGCCACGGCGACAACCATCTAGAAGGTTCCTCTCGGCACCGTCACCCCCAGAAAGGGCTGGGGGTCACATGCCCCAGGGTGTGAGGGTTCAGTGAGTGCTAACGGTGTGTCGCCTGCTCCCAGGTCCCCGAGGCTGTTCACGTAGGGGTGCAGCCATGCTCCGCACCCCTGAGCATGGGGGACAGGGCTGAAGGGGCGCTGAGACCCCCGCTGCAGCCTCCCTCCCTCAGCCCTGCGCCCTCCCGCAGGCCTGCTCACCAGCCACCGGCTGCCCGTCTTCTGCCAGCTGATCCTGAAAATAGGGAACTTCCTCAACTATGTAAGTGGGCCGCGCCCCCAGCCGCACCCGCACCCCCCGGGGGCAGGGCGCTGACTCCCCGCCCTCGCAGGGCAGCCACACGGGGGACGCCGACGGCTTCAAGATCAGCACGCTGCTCAAGCTCACGGAGACCAAGTCCCAGCAGAGCCGCGTGACCCTGCTGCACCACGTGCTGGAGGTGCGCCCGCGGGGCCCGCTGTGCCTGGGGCCGGCGTGTGGCCACAGCGCGCTCACCGGACACGTCCCTTTGCAGGAGGTGGAGAAGAGCCACCCAGGGCTCCTGCAGCTCCCGAGGGACCTGGAGCAGCCCTCCCAGGCAGCGGGGTACGTTCCCCCGCCCCCCCGCCCCCCTGCCTCCCCGCCCCCCCTGCCCGCACCAGGACCCCCGCCTCTGGGCCTGCCCAGTAAGGGGGCTGGGCCCCCAGATGCCCACAAGACGCTCGCTTTCAGCTTGAGATAGGACCCTGGGTCCATCGTGGTCTGGTGGCCTGTCCCCAGGTGATTGAGAGGGGGAAGTGGAGGTCTGGAAGGGAGGCCACACCGGAGCCAGTTCACCACCACCCCTTTGTCAGGTCGATCCTCACAACAGCCCGTGAGGAAGGCCCGTTGCACAGATGGGCAGAACGGAGGCCCGGGGAGGTGGGGCTGCATCCCTGGGGGGGTCACTCGGCCCAGAGGTGCAGCTCGGGGAGGGTGGCCTGGGCCTCCCAACCCCAGGGACGCGCGGCTGCGGAAGGTCGTCAGGTCAGAGAGCTGCAGAACGTTTCTCAGAGGCTCACACGGGACGATGGGCTGGGCCTTTGGGGTCACCATCCTGGCACCCCTCCCCAGCACTGCCTGGCCCTTCCCAGACCTCTGATGTGCTTCTAGAAGCCTCTGTGGGTGCACAGTCCAGGGTCCCCCACTGCGCCCTCGGGTGTGCAGGGTGAGGGCCCCCTCTGCCCCCACAAGACTGGACCCCAGCTGTCACCTGACCCCACGGGGCTCGCGGGTGTTTTCCAGGATCAACCTTGAGCTTATCCGCTCAGAGGCCAGCACCAACCTGAAGAAGCTTCTGGACATGGAGCGGAAGGTGTCCTCCTCCCTCCCCGAGGTGCAGGAGCAGTACACCCAGCGCCTCCAGGCAAGCAGGGCCGAGCTCGGGGAGCGGCCGCGGGGCGCAGGGGAGGCCGGGGCCGGGGCCGCAGTGGGGCCTGTGCAGGTGGCCGTCACCCTGCTGGGCTGGCTCCTGTGACGGCCGGCGGCGCCCACCGTGGGGCCCTCCCAGGGCCGTGACCTTGCCCCCACGCCCCAGGCCGGCATCGAGGCCTCCCGGGCGCTGGACGCGGTGTTCCAGGCCATCGAGCAGAAGAAGCGGGAGCTGGCCAGCTACCTGTGCGAGGACTCTCAGCTGCTCTCCCTGGAGGACACCTTCTGCACCCTGAAGACTTTCCGGGACCTCTTCATCCGCGCCCTGAAGGTGGGCCCGCGGCCCCTGCCGGCCGCGGGGAAGGCGGGGAAGTGCGCCCGGGGCCGGGCTGGCGCAGTCGGGCTCACGGGCGCCGTGCCCGCCCGCGCAGGAGAACAAGGAACGGAAGGAGCAGGCGGCGAAGGCGGAGACGAGGAAGCGGCAGCTGGCGGAGGAGGAGGCGCGGAGGCCGCGGGGCGAGGACGGGAAGCCCGGTGAGGCCCCCCTCCTGCCCCTCCCCCACCCCTCTGGGTGGCTTCTTTGCAAGGTCGCCTGGGCGGCTCCGGGGACCCACCAGCCGCCTCTCTGAGGGTCTCGGGCTTCTCAGTCAGGAGGGGAGTCGGGAAGCAGGAGGAAGTGTGTGTCATTGACGCCCTGCTGGCGGACATCCGGAAGGGTTTCCAGCTGCGGAAGACGGCCCGTGGCCGAGGGGACGCAGAGGGGGCCAGCAAGGCGGCTGCCGTGGACCCCGTGAGGGACAAGGCACCAGGTGAGGCCGGCTCCCACCTCCTCATCACTGTTTCCTGCCTCCTCCAGGAAGCCCTCTCAGCTGCCTCGCTGTGGGAGGCGGGGCCGCAGGGCCGGCTCCCCCTTCTGCTGCTGGGATGCCTCTGCTACAACAGAGGGCTCCCCGCGGGTGTGACAGCCCCCGGGGGGGGAGGGATGCGCCAGTGCGCCTCTGGCACTGTCCCTGGAGCTCCGGGGTGCTCGGGGGTCAGGGAGGGTCCACGCCACGCGGCTGCCCCGGGGGCTTAGGGACGGGGGTGAAATAGGCCCTCATGGCGGGCGGACAGGGGATGCTGGGGCCTGTCCCCTGGGAAGCCCCTGCTGGAGGCTGCCGGCGATGACTCTGGGGCGGAACTGGGGGCGTCCGGGTAGAAGCGCGTGCGGAGGGAGGCCTGTCCCCCGCTCGGGCGCCGTCGGCTGACCTGGGAGTTGGGCGCCACCCTCAGCTGCCGTGTCCCGCGTCCACAGTGACCACCAGGGACCCTGGAGGAGGCACCAGCCGTCCCGCCTCTGAGCCCCACGGCAGGGACCTCGCGGACGCCCCGGCCCCTGGCCCACAGCCCACCGCTGAGCCGTCAGGGGAGGACGGGCTGGGGGCCCCAGAGAGGCGATCCTCCTGGTACACCGATGCCAGCGACGTCCTGGCCACAGACGACCCCCAGGGCTCCCCGCTCCCCCCGGGGGCCTGGCCGGTGCTGCTGGGAGGAGCTCAGGCCCTGGAGCCTCTCAGGCTCTCTGGTGACCGGCCTCCCGAGGCCATGGGGTCGAACCAAGCCGCTGGAGACCCCGAGGCCCCTCGGGATGCCTGCCTGGCCGAGGCCGACAGCACGGTCCACAGCTTGGAGGCCACGGCCACCCGTGACCACGGTGTCGCAGAGGACCAGGAGGACACGGCCCCAGATTCTGCGCTGGACACGTCCTTGGAGAGGTCCTTCTCTGAGGAGACGGCGATGGACTCCTCGGGGTCCGGGACCCTCCCCAGGCCCCGGGAACGAGCCTCGAAGGGCACGGGCAGGCGGAGGAAGAAACGCCCCTCGAGGAGCCAGGAAGGTAACTGGGGGTCCCCTCCCATCATCCCTCGTGCCCCCGAAACCGGGGACCTGGGGCGGCAGGCCACACGGGGCCTGGGGGCACTGGTGTGTGGTCAGAGCCCATCTGTCCCCCACCAGGGCCCCGAGTCTCTCCCTGCGGCGGCCGTTCGGCCCCCTCCCCTGCCCCCACCGCAGAGGGAAGGAAGCCACAGCCCGTCCACCCCTGCACGCGGGAGGGGCGGCTGTGGGCGCCGCTGCCCGTGTGGCCGCGCCCCTGACCCACCGGTCCCGCTCCACGCGGCCTCAGGCAGGGAGGGGCAGGCGGGGCGGGTGTGGCCGGGGGCCACGCGAGGCCCAGCCGTGTGTGGCTCGGCGTCCGCGCAGCCCCAGCTCCCAGCTCAGGGTTGGCCGAGAAGAAGCCTTTGAGTGCGTTTCTCTTATTTGAAAGCAGAGGTTGTCCCTGACTCTGACGATAATAAAACAAAAAGGCTCTGTGTCATTCAGTAAGGTACGTACCGCCTGGCGCCCCGCACTAACTGGCAGGGAGGCGGGGCCTCTAACCCGCTCCCTGCAGCCGCCGGGCCTGGCGCCGAGCCCCCTGCGCCCCCTGCCGCTGGTGGCGGGACCTGCTGGCCCTCCACCTCGCCCTCCCGCTCGGGACCCCTGCCTCGCTTAGCCGCTGGCCCCGCTGCGGCAGGGCGCGACCTCGGAGCTGTGCGCCCGGCTCGGGGCCGCCGAGGGCCGCTGGCGCCCCCCTTCCACAGGCACGCCAGCCCCGGTCGGGCCACGCGTTCCCCGGGGGGCCGCTCCTGGAGCCCACGAATGGGTCGACAGCACCAGGCCCCCGAGCGTGGGCGGGACCATCCGTGTCTCTGACGTGGCCTGAGAGGCTCACGGGTGCAGACGGCCAGGCCCGGGGGCCCTGCTGCGCTCGCGACTGCGCTAGCGGATGCCGGCCCGGTTTGTCACGGGTGGGGGCCCGTCCGGTTCTCACACCCCCGCGGCCTTGCTCAGGCCGGCCCGGCTCCCCGTCCCAGGGCCGGGGCAGGAGTGAAGCCAGGCGCGCCCCTCTCTACCGTTCACCCTCACGCTCGGGTCCAGCCTTCAGCCTGTCTGCTCCCGCGCACTTGCCGAGCGGGGCTCTCGGGTGAAACGCCAGCGTGCACTGGGCTAGAAGGTCCCCGGTGTGTCCCTCAGGAGTCGGGATCCGTCCCCGCTGCTGGCCCTGGGTGTAGGGGACAGGTGGGCCGTGTGGTCTGTGGGTTTGGTGGCTCACGGCCACGTGTGGCCACTGTCCAGTGAAGGGCCAGGGTGCTGCCCCTGCTGCCACACAGCCCTCCCAGGTGCCCTCATCTCGGGGGGGAGGGGGGGCAGGAGGAGGGAGCCCCGTCCTCCTTGCCTCCTCAGACTTTTATTATTTGCAAAACGCCAACCCAACAGGAAGTTTGCAAGATGATGATGAATGCCGCCCACCCTCCACCCCGAAATGGCAAAATCTTACAAAAAATAGCAAAATGATCAGCACTTGCTGCCTTGTTCTCAACTTTCAATTTGAAAGTTCTAGACATCATTTTTTTTTTAATATTTTATTTATTTTTAGGAGAGAGAGAGAGAGAGACAGCGTGAGCAGGGAGGTCAGAGAGAGAGGGAGTCACAGGCTGAAACAGGCTCCAGGCTCTGAGCTGGCAGTCAGCACAGAGCCTGATGCGGGGCCCGAACCCACGATCGTGAGATCATGACCCAAGCGAAAGTCGGACGCTTAACCGACTAAGCCACCCAGGCGCCCCGAAAGTTCTAGACATCATAACACTTGGCCCCCGAACCCGACCTCAGAGGTCTCCTAAGAGCAAGGCTGCTCTTCCCACCATGCCCCAGGACGTTTCAGGGTCTGTCGTGTGACCCCAGGGGGTGACCCCAGGCAGGTGACCCCAGGGGGGTGTCTCCAGGCGCGTGTCCCCAAGGTGGGTGACCCCAGGCAGGTGTCTCCAGGCGGGTGACCCCAGGTGGGTGTCCCCAGGCGGGTGACCCCAGGCGGGTGTCCCCAGGCGCATGTCCCCAAGGTGGGTGACCCCAGGCGGTGTCTCCAGGCGGGTGACCCCAGGAGGCGGGTGTGTCCCCAGGCGCATGTCCCCAAGGTGGGTGACCCCAGGCGGTGTCTCCAGGCGGGTGACCCCAGGAGGGTGTCCCCAGGCAGGTGTCCCCAGACGGGTGACCCCAGGCGCGTGTCCCCAGGCGCGTGTCCCCAGGCAGATGACCCCAGACCCCATGGGGTGCTCCCAGGCGCGTGTCCCCTGGTGGGTGTCCCAGGCGGGTGACCCCAGGCAGGTGTCTCCAGGCGCGTGTCCCTAGGTGGGTGACCCCAGGCAGGTGTCCCCAGGCGCGTGTCCCCAGGTGGGTGACCCCAGACTCCATGGGGGTGTCTCCAGGCGCGTGTCCCCAGGAGGGTGTCCCCAGGCGGGTGTCCTCAGGCGGGTGACCCCAGGGGGTGTCTCCAGGCGGGTGACCCCAGGCGGGTGTCCCCAGGCGGGTGACCCCAGGGGGTGTCTCCAGGCGGGTGTCTCCAAGCGCGTGTCCCCAGGCGCGTGACCCCAGGAGGGTGTCCCCAGGCGCGTGACCCCAGGAGGGTGTCCCCAGGCAGGTGTCCCCAGGAGGGTGTCCCCAGGCGGTGTCCCAGGCGCGTGTCCCCAAGGCGCGTGTCCCAAGGCGCGTGTCCCCAGGTGGGTGTCCCCAGGCGTGTGTCCCCAAGGCGCGTGTCCCCAAGGCGTGTGTCCCCAGGCGGGTGTCCCCAGGCGGGTGTCTCCAGGCAGGCCTGTCACACCTTTCATGGCCATGGTTTGGACTTTTTGGAAATGAGGTCCTCCCCAGGACCAGGCCTCCAACCTCGGTCTGTCTCGTGTGGCCCTGGAACCGTGGAAGACGCCTCACCCCACGTGGGTCCCACTGCCCCCCAGCCCACGTGGCTCCAGGTGGTGTTTGGGCAGGAGTTCTGCACCCGTGACGTGTGTCCCCACCAGAGCAGCCCAGGAGGGCTCGGGGGCACGTCCCTGTGGTCGGTGACCTTGATGCCTATTACCTGGTTAAGGTGGTGACTCAGAGACCCCTGCTGTGCGGGGCCCTGGGCTCCCCCTGAGCCTGGCGCCATGTCCTCGCACCTGCAGTGGGGCTGGGCCAGAAACCGTGCTCTGTATGTTTTTCTTTAGATTATTTTTAAAAATTTTTTAATGTTCATTTTTGACAGAGAGGGAGAGAGACAGCATGAGCAGGGGAGGGGCAGAGAGAGAGGGAGACACAGAATCCGAAGCAGCTCCAGGCTCAGAGCTGTCAGCACAGAGCCCGACGCGGGGCTCGAGCCCACGGACCCTGAGATCATGACCTAAGTGGAAGTCAGACGCTTAACCAGCTGAGCCACCCAGGCGCCCCTTTCTTAAGATTATTTTTTTAAGTTAATTTATTATTGTTTGAGACAGAGAAAGAGAGAGAATGGGGGAGGAACAGAGAGAGAGGAGAGAGGATCCCAAGCAGGCTCTGAGCTGTCAGCACAGAGCCCAAACCGTGAGATCGTGACCTGAGCCGAAATCAGCAGTCAGACTGACCGAGCCACCCAGGCGCCCCATGGAGTGACTTCTGACCTTTCTGCTCTTCATTTTGTGCCCCATCTTTTTCAAGCCTGCTCCTCAAACTCAAGTCTGCCCCAGACCCATGGGGGCCTGCGATGGGCCTGGCTCTGGTGTGGCGAGGGTGGGGGGCACGTGTTTGGTGGGCGTGCTGAGCTAGGGCCCCTGGGCCAGAGGGTTTTCCTGGGCAGGGGACCTGCAAGGCCAGTTGGGGAGGGCATGCAGGAGGCAAGAACAGTCCAGGTGAAGACAGTGTAAAGGACACGGCTGGGGACACGCGAGAGACAGCAGTGCTGGAGATCGGGGAGGGAGGACCGTGCGCTGCGGGCCCAAGTCTGGCCTGGACTCACGGACAGGAGCTGGGGGTCATGCCAGCATCTCGCACCTGGAAGTCTTGCTGTGCAGGAGGAAGGGTCCAGGGTCAGAGTGGACCCAAGGAGACACAGTGCAGCCCCTGGGCAGTGGCGGAGGGGCAGCAGGAGCCTGGTGACCCCCACGCGGGCACCTCGGCTCTGTCCCCAGCAAGTCTGCTCCTAACGATGCCATTTCCTCTCGCTCCCCACAGGCCTCAGCCGTAAGCCCAAAGCCAAGTGAGAGCAGAGCGCCCGCGGCCTCCACCCAGCCGCAGCCGCCGGACGTGCAGCTGAGCGGGGCTCCTCCAGGGCCTGGCCGGGAGAGGGCCCCCAGGAAACCAAAACTCTGTGCCTTACCCTCCAGGGACGTGGGCCTCCTGAAGGCCGAGACCCCAGCAGGCACCAGAGCCCAGCCCCCCCCCACCGCACCCTCCTGGACAGCCTGCACGCCCCCCGCCCCTCCTGGTCTGCTTTCTGAATGCCGATGCCCAAGCCGGCGCCCGCATGCACCCCAGCACCGCCCACAGGGGTGAGGGGCACTGGCTGTGTCCCCAGGGCACCTTGAAGCTTGCGCCCTGCCCTCTGGCCACCTGGTACCCAGATGCTTCTGAAGACAGGCCCTCCCCCAATAGGGCGAGGGAGCCCTGCGCCCCAGCTGCCCCCTTACCCGGCTCCCAGCTCTGCCCCTCAACCTGCTTAGCCAGGCTGCAGCAGGGCAGTTTTTGACTGAAATAGGGTTGTTTATGCATTCCTGCTGCCCTGCGGCAGCCGGGTGTGGTATGGGCGGGTGGCAGGGCCCTGGGGCCTTGGGCAGGGGCAGGCTGGCCAGCATCGCCACAAACAGGCCATGGTCCCCTTCCTCAGCAGACAGAGGGGGTCCACACCCCGCACAGCCATCCTGGGGGTGGGAGGTTATCTGTTCTCGCTGCCCGCGCCAGGCCCCGACCACCCTGTCCACAGCGTGACCGCCCTCTGCAGCCGCAGCCACCAGAGGGGTCCGGTGTGCGCCCCTCGCCGGCGGGCGGAGAGGAGACCCAGGGCGCAGCCGGCGAGGGGCAGCCTGCCCTGCCTCCGCGCCCGCGCAGGGGTGCGCGCCCAGGCTGGCGTCTGGAGAGCCTCAGACCAATAAATCAAGTCAGAGCCCGGCCAGCGAGTGCGCGTGGTGTCCAGGAGCTGCGGGCGAGCGTGCAGGGCGGGCAGTGCCGGGGGCGGAGGCCCAGCGGCGCGAGGCGCCGGGGCGCGGGCGGCTGCTCCCGGGGGCCGCGGAGCCGGGCAGGGCAGGCCCGCAACACCCCCGAGGGCGCGAGCGCGGCCCTCGCGCGCAACTCACCGACGTGCTCTCACCGCTGGGAGTAACTCGGTGACTTTTCAGCAGATGGAGGAGGCGTCCAAGCACCACGACCCAGTCCTAGAACATTCCACCGACCCCCAAAGGTTCTCGCAGCGGTCACTCCCCGCCCCCCGCCCCCTCCCCAGTCCCCAAATCTGCTGTCTCCGCGAACCTGCTTTCTGTGGATCTTTCGTATAAGCGGAATCGCAGTACGTGGCCTTTGGTGACTGGCTGCGTCCATGCAGCGTGTTCCCGGGACTCCTCCGAGTCGCAGCGCGTGTCGGGACTCCACTGCTTTTCCTGGCCGAGCAGGATCCCGCCGTGTGGCCGGGCCTCCCCCTCTCACGCGTGGTGCGCACCGCCCCGCGTTGCTGCGGCGGGGAGCACACACGTGCTCGTGTGCGCGCGTGCTCTGCGCCTCACCGGCCAGGCTTCACCCCTGCGGCGCACTGTCCGCCCCGCCCCCGCCGTCTTCACCCCTGCGGCGCACTGTCCGCCCGCCCCCGCCGTCTTCACCCCTGCGGCGCACTGTCCGCCCGCTCCCGTCCCCACCCCTGCGGCGCACTGTCTGCCCCGCCCCGCCGTCTTCACCCCTGCGGCGCACTGTCTGCCCCCCGCCCCCGTCTTCACCCCTGCGACGCCTGTCCGCCCCCGTCTTCACCCCTGCGGCGCACTGTCTGCCCCCGCCCCGCCATCTTCACCCTGCGACGCCTGTCCGCCCCCGCCGCCACCCTGCGGCGCACTGTCTGCCCCCCGCCCCGCCATCTTCACCCTGCGGCGCCCTGTCTGCCCCCCGCCGTCTTCACCCCTGCGGCGCACTGTCTGCCCCCGCCCCAGCCATCTTCACCCCTGCGGCGCCTGTCCGCCCCCCCTCGCCATCTTCACCCCTGCGGCGCACTGTCCGCCTGCGCCCCTGCCGTGCAGGCGTCCGTGGTGTCTGTGTCCTGGACCACTGTGCGAGATGTGGTTCCGGGGGGCCTGTGGCCCCGGAGAGTGGGAACCCCACGGGGCTGAGCCCGAGCTAACACAGTGAGTCCCCTGAGCTTGCTGACCTGCTCTGCCGCCACCCTGGTGCCCGGCCCACTGTGCACAGGCTGCAGGGGGGTGTGTTCTAATTCAGGCAGGGCAGCGTGACCTGCTGGGCCAGGACAGGGCTGTTTATAGAAAAGCCCGACACCCCCGCCCCCAGGCCCTCCGCTATTTATAGACCAGGGCTTGGGGGAGTCGGTGCCCCTGCTGGCCAGCGATGGGCCGTGCAGGTCCCGTGTGAACCCCCACGCTGACCCGCCCAGCCCTGGTCTCCCCCAGGAAGGGCTCCAAGCCAGCACCCCCCTTCCGCAGAGAGGAGCACCCCCATCTGATGTGACTCCCGCCGTCTATCCTCCCCTCTGCGCTCCTTCTGGAAATGCAAACCCTTCCCACCTTCTGGTTCCTTCTGCTGCAATCCTGCCTTTCTGCCTGGTGTCTACACAGCCAGTCCCTCTCCCACCCCCTCACTCCCAGAAACAACCAAGCCCCCCCCTCCCCCCGCCACAGCCCCTCCAGGCCACAGGAGACCTTGCGCCCCACCTTCGGGCGGCTCCGCCTGGCCTGGCCTGGCCTTCTAGAAGGCAGCCCGCCTGCCCGTGTCCAGCTGCTTCCCGCACGTTGCCACCGGGTGGGGGGGCTGTCATCCGTGGAGGCCCAGGCCGGGAGGCCTGCCCCTCGCACCCCACCTATAACCTGCACTCTGGCGTTTACCCCACAGCAGTGCCAGGGGAAGGAACTGCCCGTGTGCCCTGTGCTCCTGTGTGAGAGAGGAGGGTCTAGGCCGCATAGAGAGCCCAGCCGGGGCCCCCGGGGGGGAGGGGAGGAGGGGGCAAACGAGGGGCAGGCTGGCAGGCAGTCCTGTGCCAGGACTCTCTGTGAGGGACTGTGTGTGGCAGCCAGAGTCTGCTCTCTTCCTCCGTGGGCGCTCCGGTCCCGGGGCAGGAGCCCGCGGAGCCCGCGGAGCCCAGCGGCCCTCTGAGCCCTGGCCAGAGGTTGGTGCTGGGCTCTGGGGCCCTCTGCCCACCCCCAGAGGGAACCGGGTGAGAGGATGAGAGTGCACTCCTGCCCCCAGGCCCATGCCTGGCCCCTTCTCCCAGTGGAGGTGGGAGGGGGAGGAGGGGGGAGCCACGCCCAAACCCCAGTCCACTCAGGATGCCGGCGGTCCAGGGAGGCTCCCGGGCACCCAGCTGGGAGCACGGGAGCCCAGCAGACGGATGCAGATCCTCTCCGGAAACCCAGTCCCCGCGCAGGCTGGGGCAGGAGGGGGTCTGGTGTGGGGCTGGCCAGCATCCCTGGCTGTTTCTCCACTGGCCAGGCGACTCTGCCATCAGCGGTCCTGTGTCCCTGGATCTAGGGCCCTGGGACCGAAGGCGGCACAGCCCGGTGGAGCCCACCCGCCCCCATGCTGGACACACAGCCCCTGAGACCAGGCGTGGGTGTGCGAGTGGTGACCGCCGCGCGCTCTCTCTGTGGCCACCAGAGTGCGCACTTCACTCCAGGGAGCAGGTTCAGCTCAGGGCAGGTGCGCTGCGGGCCCCCAGGATGCTGCCCCTCCAGGTGGCGTGAGGACATGGCGCCCCGTTTACAAGCAGCACTCCCACGCTGGAGTTCCTAAAATCCTGAGATCAGAGGCCTGGTGGGGACCCGGTGCGGTGCGGACCCGGGTCCTGCCTGGGCGGGGGGAACGCAGATGCCCCCGTCCGCGTTCCCCCAGGGAGAAACCTGCACTGCGGGGCACTCTCTCTGTCTTTGGGCCCCCACCTCCGTGAGTAAGCGTCCGCGGCCCAGCTGGGCTCCCCGGTGGTGGCTGGGCGGGCGCGGGGCGGGACCGGCGGCCTGGAGGTCACCAAGAGGCGCCACCGCACCGGCCGGGCCCGCCCCCGGCCCGCCCCCTACCCCGGGCCGGCTCCTTTTAATGGTGCAGCGGCCAGGCCCTCCCGTGGCCCAGCGCAGCCGAGGAGCCAAACCAGCATGTCGGGGACCCGAGCCTCCTCCAATGACCGACCCCCCGGCTCGGGCGGCGTCAAGCGGGGGCGGCTGCAGCAGGAGGCGGCGGCGACCGGCTCCCGCGTGACCGTGGTGCTGGGCGCGCAGTGGGGGGACGAGGGCAAAGGCAAGGTGGTGGACCTCCTGGCCACGGACGCCGACATCGTCAGCCGCTGCCAGGTGCGGGCCCCCCAGCAAGCCCCCTCCTCCCCTCGCACCCGGGACCCTGTCCTCCGCCCCGGCCTGGACACGCCCCCTGGATACCTTCCCTTCCTGGACACCTGGGACCCCTGCACACTCTCTACCCCCCTGCCCTGCCCTCCCCCAGGGACCGCCTCCCCCGCCCAGCCCCACCCCCTAAGGCAGGGGCCAGGGCCGAGCTATAAATACAAGTGCTGAGCTGGGCACACCTGATCCCCCCAGGGTGGGGTGGGGCGCCCTGGGGGTGGCGCTGGGCCCTCCGTGTGGGGGTGGGGTGGCGCCCCCGCCTGTCTGGTCTGAGACACTGCCCTCCTCCTGTCTGGGTCTGGCACAGAGCTGGCCAGGGGGGAGGGGGGGTGGCCCTGGGGCCAGAACCTGAAGGAAGACACACCAGGGGCAAGGAGGGTCCGACCAGACTCAGGGGGAAAGGGAGGGGCCGCAGACAGCCGGCCAGGGTGACCCGGTGGCTGGCAGCACCACCGGGGAGCCAGACGCAGGCTCTTTCCCCAAGGGCTCAGGGTGGGCACTGCCAGCTGTGGGCTCTCTGCACACTGCGCCCTGACCAGGGGCAGAGCCAGGCTGCTGGGTGACAGCTCAGGGCCCAGACAGGCGGGCGGGCGTTAGGCTGCAGGCTGTGGCTTTGAAGCAGTTTGGAGCCGTGCCCAGAAATGCTGCCCCAAAAGGGGAGGGGACACCCCCGAGCTCCTCTGCCTGGTCTGTAGTCTTTCCCCCGGCCCCTGCCAGCAGGGCTTAGGCTGGGGCATGGCCCCGGGGAAGGGGGAGCCCAACGCTTGTCTCTCGGCACACGTCAGCCGCTCTCTGGGCCCCCTCCGGGCAGTGGGTTCCTGGAAGCTGCTTCCTGGGATGGGATTGTGAGAGGCTCACACCTCTCTGCCCTGAGCCGGGCCAGCGAACCATTCCTGTCCGCCGAGCGCCTCCAGGGGACAGAGGCAGTCTCCAGGTGCCCCGCTGCACGAGCTAGGCGCCCCTGTCCCCCGCTTCTGGGCACACGGCGCCTCGGCCCTGCATGTAACCTGCGGCCCCAGGGAGCCTCTCCCGTGTGTCTGGGGCCCGTCTCCCTCCTGAAAAGACTGGGGGGGCTTTGTGTGCTCCCCTGGTTCTGGAAATGGTTCTGGAGCGGGACCTCCCTGCTCTGCCACCTCGGTCAGCAGGCCAGGCCCCCGCTCCGGTCTGTCACTGGCCAGAGTCCTGGACAGGACCAGCCAAGGGCAGAGCAGGCTGCAAGCCCGTCAGCTGCCCTGAGGGCCCACTGGGCACCGGCCCCCATCTGACTTCTCAGACGGGATCAGACGTGTCTCCGCCTGCAGGAGCCCCTGCTGTCCACGTGGGGGGAGCCCGCAGCGCCCCCTCCCCTCCAACCTCCCCACAAGCGGGGGAAGCAGGGAAAGTGAGGCCCAGAAAAGTGGAGGAACGAGAGTAAGCGGCATGTGTGGGCCCTCACGTGCGCCACACAGCCGTGGAGACAGCCCTGGTGCCCGGCTGCACGGCGAGGGGCCAGCCTTTGCCCTGGGGAAGGCGGCCTCCTGCTCAGGGTGTGGATGCATGAAGCCCAAAGTCACGGCCATCAGGTGACAGAGCCACACGGAGCCGGGAGCGGGGCGGCCCGTGGGAGCGAGGGGCCCAGGGAAGCGGGCACGTGCAGTGTGCAGGGCGGGCCAGGCCGGGAGTCCATCTGGGCGGCTGCCTGGAAGGGCTGAAGCCGGCCAGCCCCAGTGACCAGAAGGGTCACCTGGCCCGTCACTTGGGCCCGGGGCCGCCCTGAGTGGCAGCCGCGTCCCCCGCGCGCTGGCTGGCTGCACACTGCCGCTGCTCTGCTGCCCCTCCGCGCCAGCAGGCTGGCCTCCTCCCGCATCCCAGTCTGTACACCCGGGAAGCCCTCCGTGGCCCTCGCGGTCTGGGGCCACCTGCACCCCCACAGCTGTCCTGTTTCCTTGCCATCCGTCGTGGGAGGCCTGTGGTCAGCGCCCCAGGACTCCCGCACGACCTCCCTTACTGTCCAGGGTCTCAGGCTTGGCCTCCTCCCGCCCTTTGGGGGCCGGTCCCTTCTCACTGAACAGACACTTCGTGCCCCCGCTCCGTGCCCTCCGGGCCTTCACGCCCCCAGCCCCGCCCGCAGTCCCTCGTCCGTGCCCAGCGTCCTGGGTCTCGGGGGGGCTGCTCTGGGTCCCCCAGGGCCTCCCTTTGCTCTTGGCAGGGCAGGCTCCCTCTGGGCCACGTCGCAGCAGCCCCTGGGGGCCCCTGGGGGCCTGCCGTGGCGCTGGCACCCCTGTCTCTGCTCCCTGCACGGACGCTCGGCCCCCCCCCGAGCCCCCACACCTCCTGCGGCCTCTGTCAGTGTCCTTCCTGCTGCTTGATCCCACCCGCAGCCTGGACGCCGCCCCAGGCCCGCGGAGCCGGCCGCTCAGCTCAACCCTCCCTCCACTTCCACAGTTACTTTGGTCAGAAGGCCCTGGGTCCCCCCCCAGGACCGCCAAGGTCAAGATTCACAATCCCTCGTTCCGGCTGCAGGGTTAACCGGGCTCCCCGTGCGGCCGCGCTCAGTACGAGGGTGCTGTGCTGGCTCTCCCCTGGTTTCCGCTCTGGTCCAGCCAGTCCCCCCTGGGAAGGGCCGGTGGCCTCGCGCGGGTGGCGGAGAGGCCTGGTGCGCACACGGTGGCCGCTGCGGTTGAGGGGCCACGCCCTGCGGCTTGTTGCTGCTCTGGGACCCCTCTCCCCGGATGGATGTCAGGACACAGCTCACCTGGAACCCCAGGCTGGTCAGGGCCCTCACGGGGACGGGGGCCTGGAGTGCCCAGTGTGACTTCCAGAAGCAGGTCCCCTGCACGTCTGCACCCTCTGATGGCACTGGCCACCCAGCGGCGGCTCTGGAGGGAGGGCCTGCCAGGTCACACAGCCCTTGGTGGCCCTGGCAGGTGAGGCCTGGAGCCCAGGACCTTCCTCCCAGCCCCCGCCCGGTGCCTCACTGAGCAGAGGGCTGCTTTTTGTTTGGGTTGAGTGAGTGAACCCGTGAAGGAGCTGGCCGGCAGACAGAGACCTGGTGAAGCGATGCCCAGGTGCCCCTCCCCAGGCCTCGCCACCCTCCGGCCCCCTGCTGTGTGTCGCGATAAAACCTGCGCTCTGCAGCCCCGGACCCAGCCCAGACCCAACCAGACCCCAAGCACACCGGGGCTGGCCCACGGCCTCTCTGTCCCCTAGGTTAGGGGGCCAGGGCTGGGGAGGGGCGCGGGCAGAGGGGCGGGCGCCAGCTGTCCAGAGTGGGGACAGGCAGGCTCTGGCTGCAGCAGCGGGGGCGGGGCTGTCTGCAGACACAGTCAGGGACGTTGGGGAGAAGGGGAGTCTGGGGCTCAGGGCCCCTCAACACTGACGACGGCAGGGCTGGGGAGGGAAGGGGACTGCACGGCAGGACAGACGGCCAGGCTGGTGCCTCCCTGGGACCCGGAGCCGAGGGGGCACTGTGGCCAAACCAGCCATCCAGAGCAGCGTGGGGACCCGGGTAGCTGGGGATTCAGAGACAACGGGAGGGGTGGTGGCCGAGCAGGTTGTAGGGGTCGGGCCCTGGCAGATCAGAGGTCAGCAGAAGGCCTTCCAAACAGCAGGGCGCCTGCCAGGGCCGAGGGCTGGAGAACGGGGGGGGTGGGGGGGGCAGGGATGAGGAGGGATGCTGGACATCGGGTGCACATGCCAGTGACAAGGCTCCCTCTCCAGGGCAGCCACACGGAGCCCTGTGGGTGTGGACCGTGGAGGACAGGAGGGGTGTGGAGAGGCACCCGGCAGCTGGGCCAGGCAGGGGTGGTGCAGACGGAGGAGCAGCCACAGCCCTGGTGGTGGGGGGACGCCCCAGGGACACCCTTTCCCCTGCCCCCCATGCGGGCTCCCAGCCCTCCCCTGGCTGCCTCCGAGGAGGTAATGTCCCTGAACAGCGGATGATCCCCTGAGCCAGCCAAGCCCCTGTCAGCATTCCCAAGGCCTGTGGGCACCGGACCAGACTTGAGGGCCCGGGAGCTGCAGGAGTGGGTCCCTCAGGCCCGGAAACGGCCCCCAGGAGCTGCACTGCAGGCGCTTCAGGGGGGCCACCGGGGCCTCCTGGAGGGAGGGGCTCTCTGTCCCCCAGGTTTTGGGGCCTGGTGGGGACTCGGAGCGGGCTCTCAAGGCTGCATCAGCATGGAGATGGCAAGGAGGGCAGAAGAGGGCACACGGGGCAGGGCGGGCTCTAGAACAGCTGCCCTGCGGCGGGCACACACTCAGCCCGAGCAGCCCATGGAGCGGCTCCCCGTGGGGCCTGGGCCCCATCCTGCTGAGCTTCGGCAGGGGGGTCAGACCTGGTCAGATTCCCCAGTGGGCCAGCCTTGCCTCGGTTCTGCTCCCGTGTCCAGGGGGGAGAGAGCCCCCCTTTCTTAGATCTCCTCCTCCAGGAAGGCCACCGGCAGGGGCGTCTGTGAGTGACCCGACAGGCCGGGCAGGGGCGGTGGGAGTGGAGCTGGGCCTGACCCAAGCCCCCACCGCAGAGCCCCCTAAGGCCCCCCCATGCCCTGCGCCTGTGCCCCGCTCCCACCTGGCTTGCCAGCCCCCAGGGGCACCAGGGTAGGGGGAGGCCAGCTACAGACATTGAAACTGAGGTCTAGGAATGCCCCCACCCCGCCGACCCCGGCCGCCCTGAGTTCAGGGTGGTCTGTGCTCACCCTCCCAGGGCACAGAGCCTCGGGAGCCTGGCCCTGGGACAGGGAGGCTGAGAGGAGCCGCCCAGGAGGCAGTCCCCGCAAACGAGCCCACAGGTCCTCACCCGTGTCTCCCCGGGGCCCTGGACAAGCTCCTTCCTCCAAGGGTTTTCCAAAGCAGGTACGAGCTGTCCCAGGGCCTACAGACTACAGACAGCACCCAGGCCACCATCTAAGGAGGGTGCGTGGGGCGTTCCTGCCCCGACCTCAGCCCTGGCCTGCGTGTGACCTGGGGGAGCACGGCCGGGGTCTCTGGGACAGTCCCCTGGAGCTCTCAGGGGTTCTCCCTGCAGGTCAGCCAGCCCCGGGCTCGGCCTCCTGGGCTGCTCACGCCCCCGGGAGAGGACTGTGGTCTGACGTGCGGGCCTGCAGCTGGCAGCGTCACCTGACGCCCCCTGGCCCATGACGGCCTGTGCCTGTTCCTAGGTGCCCGTGTTTACCCCAAACAAAGGTGGGGGTGTGCTGGACGGCGCTTCTTGTCTGTGAATGTGCGTGTGTCCTGGGGCCAGCTGACCCTGGCTCTGGGCACAGGGAGGGCTGGGAGGGAGGCGGGTGCCTGGACCCAGCCGGTGGGGGGTGTGGGAAGTGGTCACGGGGGAGCAGGTGTCTGCAGAGAGGCAGCTGAGTCCGGTCCAGCCTGGATCCTGCTGCAGTCCCGTTGCTTGGGATCTCAGGGGCCCCGCCTGCGGACGGAGACCACGCCCCCCAGCCACCCCTTCCGTGGCGGCAGTTGTGACTGGGCACAAACTCGCGTGTGGATGTGTGCAGGGGCTGGTGTGAGGGGTCAGGACACAGGAGCTCAGGCCGGGGCGGAGCAAGGACGGGGTGTGCCTCTGAGGCCGAGCCCCTGCCCGCGCTCCCCTCCTCCCCACCCCCAGCCCGCCAGTATCTGCCAGCTTCGTCGCCTTCCCTCCCGAGGCCCCTCTGGGTCCCTCCTATCTCCTGTCTGTGGCAGCCCCCCAGGTCACCTCCCAGCACCGTTTCTGTCCTGAGCCCCCTGCGGTCTGGTGCTGCCCTCCTGCCCTCGCTCGCGGGACACCCCCTGGGCTCCCAGGCCCCCACCGCCCCTTCACTCTTCCCGTCTGCTCCCCACAGGGCAGCCCGTTCCTTTCCACCATCTGCTGGGAGCCTGCAGTCGGTTCCCACAGCCGACTGCCTGACCCAGGGCGGCTCGGCCCCGGCCGGCCACGGGGCCCCTGGGGACACCACCTGGTCCTGGGTCGTGCGGACCCCAGGGGTCTGCTAGAGAGGGTCCTCCACGCCGTGTCCAGGCAGCACTAAATAAGCGGGGTGCCGGGGTGTCTGGGGCCCCGCAAGGAACTGCGTTCTCACGGGGCCCAGTGGGACAGGGGGTACAGCTCACAGGGGTGAGGGGGGCGGAGGGCCATGTGGGAGTCCAGGAGACACACTAGCGTACCGATGCATCATGTGAAGCGTGGGAGGGAAGGCCTCGGGCCTGGGGGGTCTCTGGTGCCTGCCCCTTGCTGTCCCCGGGCGCCCCGCCGCACCCCCCATTTTGGGGAGGGGCTGGGAAGAGCAGTGCTCCTGGCAGGGGGGTGGGGGGAGGAGGCGGCGGCATCCAGACCTGCCTGGGGTGGGCAAGATGGAGCCCCCGCCCGCGTTGCGAGGCTGGAGCACGGTCGCGGGGAGAGGCCCCGCGGGTTAGCCTGTGCTTCTGCGGAGATGAGGCAGATGAGGGCTGGATGGTGGGGCCCCGCCTGGGGCACCAGCCAGCAGGCTCACCCGCCCCAGGGGCAGCCCGAGTGCCCACAGTGCCCTCTGCTGGCGGGGACAGGAGGCTGGACATCCCTCCTGGGGCTGGGGCTCCCCGGGGCTCCCCACCCACCCCAGCCAGCCCCAGCGCACCGTCACCTGGGTGTCCCCAGAACATGGCTGGCCTCGGGATTGTTTTTTCCTTTTTATTCTTAGATGGGAGGCACAGGCCCAAAGGGAGGGGAGGGAGGGGTCCCTGCTGAGGGGGCTGGGAGCGCCGGCCCTGCTGGCCAGTGGCTGCACCTATGCCTCACCGGCCCCCAGAGGTGGGGACCTGGGCTTCCGCCCCCGTGGAGCTCAGGCTGTGAGGGCCTGGGGTTCTGCTTCCTGGAAGGCTCGGCCCCTCATTCCTGCATCACAGGAGGGACCTCTCGGAGGGGCTCATAGTTGGGGCGGGTTATAAGCAGCTCTGGGGGCCTCTGCCAAGCTGGCCTCCCAGGGGCATGGCCACAAGGGGGTTCCGGGGGGCTGGGGGGCCGGCTGGACCAGCCCCTCTCCGACCCAGCCCCCGGCCAGGCCCCTGCACCTCCTCCGTGGAGTGGGTCACCAACCCAGCACACTCCAGACCCAGGTCAGAGCCACCCACCGCACCAGAGGCCCCAAGTCCAAGCGTGGACAGCGTCCTGCGGCCCCTGGGGCAGGCGGCCCCCGAGGACCCGTGCCTGCAGCTGGGCTGGGGTGAGGCTGCCAGGCTCCCCCAGGTGGGCCCCAGCCCTGAGGCTCCCGCGCACTCAGCCGGGTCTGTGTCCCCAGGGCGGCAACAACGCTGGCCACACGGTGGTGGCGGACGGCAGGGAGTACGACTTCCACCTGCTGCCCAGCGGCATCACCAACGCCAAGGCCCTGTGCTTCATCGGTGAGTGTCCCCCGCCCGCGAGTCCCGAGTGCGCCGGCGAGACGGGCCGGGTGCCATGCGGGGCTGGGCCGGACCGGGGCGGCGGGAGCCCCGTCCGAGACACACGTAGGGCACGTTTGCACCTGCGGAGGTGAACACGAGTGTTTGCACACCTGTGTGTGTGTGAGCAAGTGTGCTGTGCGGATGGGGACGTGCATGTGTGCAGGCAAGTGTGTGCGCGCGTGTGAACAATGGCCAGACTCCCGCTGCCTGCTCGCCGCTGACGCCCCAAAGCACGGCCCACCCCCGGGGCCGGGACGCTCCCTGCCCTTCCAGGACTGTGGAGTCTCCTGCTCTCTGTTTCTCTTTGTCTCTGTCTGTTTGTCTCTCTTTCTCTGCCCTCCTCCCTCCCGGCCACGGGTGGACTGCCCGTGCTGCCCTCAGCTCTTAGCCTGAGCCCCCTGCCCCGGCCGAGGCCCCGGGACACCCTCCCACAGCGTCGGGGACTTTTTCTCCGGCTCCTTCCAGGACGTAGCAGGCCCACGCTGGGGACGTACCTGGCCCTGCCCCTCCCCTGCCCGGCTGGGAAGCGTAGTCTGCAGCTGCGGCGTTAGCCCAGGGAGGGCACGGAGGCGGCGGGCAAAGGAAGGGAGGTGCCGGCTGAGGGCTGTGTGTGCTCAGGCGAGGCTGGGCAGAGGGGAGTACGCGGGGGTGCAGAGGGGGTCCCCTGCAGGGGGCGAGGACAGCGAGGGGACCTCCCGCAGGTGAGGCCCTGCTGCAGCCAGGCCCTGGGCCCCACTTGGCAGGAAACACGGCCAAGGAGGCACCAGTTCATCGGAGGGGCTCTGCCCGCAGGAGCCGGGCCGGGGCCAGCGGCGTGCTGGGCCAGGGGCAGAACGTGCCAGAGCTCACACAGTGCCCCTCAGCTTGCGACACCGCCTGGGCCCTGCCACGTGGTCATCTCGGGACGCGTGGCATTTAGGTGACCTTTTGTACTGGGCACAGACCGCGCAGTCTTGGAGCCACTCCCACCGGGACCCGCGTCCCGTCTGCCTTGGCCCAGGCTGTGCTGCCGGAAGCCCTGGGGGACCGGGGCCGGAAGGGGCTCCTCCCGGGAAGGCAGCAGGTGGCCCGGCCCCGCTGCCTTTGGCCCAAGAGAAAAGGGCTTACATTTCGAGTTAGTCTGGACCCCACACCAAGGTGCTGTGTGACCTGGGGCGAGCCACCTTCCCACTCTGGGCCTCCGTCCTGCCCGTCACAGCACGTGTGTGGATAGGGAGGGCACGGCTCCCCGAGGCCCCGTTTGGTCCCCGCTTGGTCGGGACTGTGTTGCTCACGCTTTCCCGTTTCCCTGCCGCTCAAACCAGCTGTAGCGGCTTTACCGACGCGTAATTTATGTGCCGTGAAATTCCCCACAATCGTGCAGCCGCCACCACAACTCAGCTTTAGGATGTTGTCATCACTGGGAGAGGCGTCCTGAGGCCACTCGCTGGAGCCCTGCCACCCCCCGCGGCATCCGCAGTGACCACCGTCCGCGGTCGGCTCTGTACACACTCCGTGCTGGCTTTTGTCCTGTTTGGGCCGTGTCGTCTCTACTGTAATAAATGTGTACGACACAAACGTCCCATCTTGGCCACCTCTCGGCACGGGGCTCAGCGGCCTTAAACAGTCCATGCTGTGGCGCACCCACCAGTTCTGTCTGCAGAACTTTCCACCGTCTCCCCCACCGACGGCTCTGTCCCCACTAAACACTCACCGCCAGCCCCTGGTACCGTGTATACTTTCTGTCTCTACAAATGTGAGTCCTCTGGGCACCTCGTGTGAGTGGGCCGCACTGTGTCCTTTGGGGACCCGGCAGTTGCACTCGACGGCACGTCCCCGCGGCCCGTGGCTGCAGCAGGTCCGAATGTCCTCGCTTTGTGCGGCTGCGCGCGATCCCAGCGTGCGGCGGGAGCCCAGCCCGCTTCCCGCTCACCCCGGGCGGACACCTGCCTCGCGTCCGGGGCCCAGCGAACACGGCTGCGGGCAGCGCGAACGCGCACACTTGACGTTCTCACCGAACCCACCAGGGTCCGCCATTCAATCCACTTCCCTGTCGTGTGTTGCAGGCAACGGGGTGGTGGTTCACTTACCTGGCTTGTTTGAAGAAGCAGAAAAGAATGAGAAGAAAGGTGGGTCCCGCCCCTGCGCGCGCGCCCTGGCCCGGCTCTGGGGTGGGGTCTCCCTGACTGGCCGGGCCCATGCAGGAAACCCGGCTTCGCTCAGGACTCAAAGAGCAGGGCAGCCTAAGTCCCCAAACTGGCTGTGGGCCTCAGTGTTTGTAAGGTGCTTTCACGACACAGGGGACAGGTGTCCCTGGAGGCTCACTTCCAGGAAGTCAGGCAGGGGCCCTGGGACCTGGTTTTCGATGCAGCCCCCCAGCCAAGACTCGGAGCCCAATGGGCCCATCACGCCTGCAGGAAGGTTGTGGTTTCTGGGAGCAGGAGGCAGGCAGGGGCTAGAGCGAGGCCACCAGCCCGGCGTCTGGGCAACAGCGCCCTGTGATGGCTGTCCAGAGGCCACAGCCCTGACACCCTGATGGCGTCCAAGGAGGAAGCGTGTCTCTGCCTCAGGGCTCAAGTTCAGGGCAGGAGCCGGAAGGGTCCGCGGGAACCTGACCCTGGGACATGAGAAGCAGGAAGTGCCAGGACAGAGGCCCTGCAGGGAGATGCCGGGGGGCGTCTTGCGAGGGGGTGGGGGTGGGGAGAGCCCGTGAGGGGAGGGCACACCCCGGGGGGCCTCTGTGGACCCCCGCCCTGGGTGGGAGCTGGGCCAGCTGCCGTGAAGGCTGACGGCCTGCCCGTGGCCACAGGGCTGAAGGACTGGGAGAAGAGGCTCATCATCTCTGACCGCGCCCACCTGGGTAAGCGCCACCCACCTGCCATGTGAACCACGCCCCCACCGCCGAGGCCTCTGCCCCGGGAGGCTGGGCACGCATAGCTCCAAGGGGCCTTCTCGAAGAACCTCAAAGTGGGCGGTGGGTGAGGTTCACTGTTCCCCGTTGGCAAATGGGGAAACTGAGGCCCGAGGGACTCACGATCAGGCGTGAGCCTGTGCTGGGTGGAGGCCAGAACCCAGTATGTCCCTTTTCAAACTGGACCACCTGTCCCGGGCGGCCAGGCGTGCGCAGGGGAGGCCCTTAACCCTGTGTGTGTCCCCCTCTCGGGACCCTGGCCTGGCCGGGCAGTGTTTGACTTTCACCAGGCGGTCGACGGGCTACAGGAAGTGCAGCGACAAGCCCAGGAGGGGAAGAAGTGAGTATCTCCGGGAGCTTTCGAGTCTGGGGGCTCTGGGGTGTGCGGAGAGGGGACCGGGGTCCTCTGGAAGCCACGAGGACTGCTGGTGCCCAGCCAGCCCCGCCGCGCAAGCGCACGCACACACGCACACACACTCACACTCATACACACTCACACACTCACACGCTCACACTCACCCTCTCACACTCATACACACTCACACTCATACACACTCACACTCACTCACACGCTCACACTCACTCACACGCTCACACTCACCCACTCACACTCACACTCATACACACTCGCACACTCACACTCACACACGCTCACACTCACACACACGCACTCGCACACACACTCACACTCGCTCTCACACTCACACACTCACACTCGCTCTCACACTCACACACACTCACACACACTCGCACTCACTCACACTCTACACTCACACTCATACACACTCACACACTCACACACACTCACACTCACACGCCGCACTCGCACACACTCACACTCGCTTCACACTCGCTCACACTCACACACGCACACTCACTCACACTCACACACGTCACACTCACACTCACACTCGCTCTCACACTCTCACACACTCTCACACACTCACACACTCACACACACTCGCACTCACACACGCGCGCTCACACTCACACACTCATACACACACGCTCACACTCACCCTCTCACACTCATACACACTCACACTCACACTCATACACACACTACACGCTCACGCTCACACACTCACACTCACACACTCGCTCACACTCACACGTCACACTCACACACTCACACACTCACACTCACTCGCCACTCACACTCTCACACTCACACTCACACACACACTCACACACACTCGCACTCACTCACACGTCACACTCTCACACTCACTCACGCTCACACTCTCACACTCATACACACTCACTCACACTCACACACACACACACACACACGGGCCACAGCTTCACCAGAGCACCCAAACCCTTGCCCCCTCCCCCCGCCCCCAGCACCAACGGCCATTCCTCTGTCCTCCAAAGATACTCATGAGAGTGTGCCAGGGACTGGCTCTCAAAGCCAGGACACTGTGTAGCGATGGCCGTCCTTGCTTGCCAAGTGGCATGCTCACTTGCCACACGTGTGCACACAGGTGCGCACACACACGCACTCACACACAGCTACAGCAGGTGGCAGTGGGCCCAGGGCCAGGGTGGTGGCCGGCGGTGGCATCCGCCGGTAGGCACGGAGGGCAGCATCCGCGGTGCCGGGCGAGAGGGAAGCTGGGGCCAAACGCAGACAGGATGCCTTGGAGCCACAGCCTGGGACGAGGGGAGGGTTAGGCCTGGCCGGGGACCACCTTGCAGGGCCCCAGCCCGCGGACCCCTGAGAGCCGGCCGGTGGGTTCTCACAGCCACTCCAGACTCTGGGTGCTACTGCTGGGAAGGGCGCCTCCCGGCTCAGCCCTTTTTTGTAGGCGTGCAAACCGGGGGTCTACACGGTGCAAACGTGCAAAACGGGGGGCCCCCAGCGGGCTGCCAGGCGGCTCCCAGTGCTCATGGCTGCTCCATCTTCCAGTATTGGCACCACCAGGAAGGGGATCGGACCCGCCTACTCTTCCAAAGCTGCCCGCACGGGCCTCCGCATCTGTGACCTCCTGTCGGACTTTGATGAATTTTCCACCAGGTACCTGAGCTGTCCGCAGCCCAAGGGGGGACCGTGGCTAGTGAGGAGGGCGCGGAAGCCCAGGTGAGGAGCGGGGTCGCAGTCACTGTCACCCCTGCAGATTCAAGAACCTGGCCCACCAGCACCAGTCCATGTTCCCTACCCTGGAAGTGGACGTCGAAGGTCAACTCAAAAGGCTCAAGGTAGAGCAGGGGCACCTGCGGGCCGGGCAGCCCGCTCTGATGTGTGACACCTTGTCTGACGTCCACTGAACGCTCACAGAGCACACTGTCATGGGGCATCAGTATGGGCCGGCTGGCCTTCTTGGGGACAGCCAGGTCAGGAGGGTCCCCTCAGGAGGCCAGGGGCCCAAGGGGGAAATTTCCCAGGACGCACTGGAGAAAGAGGCTGTCCCTGTCCCATTTGGGGCAGGAGGGATAGGGGGCCTTGCGGACTTATAGAGGGGCAGCATGGGGTCAGGGATAGGGTGGGGAGATAGGAAGAGCACAGAGCTCTTCCAGAAGTGCCCAAGGCTGGGATCTTGGCTTCTCCTGGCCCTTGTCGGGGGCTGTCAATGAGGACAGGGACAAACCGATGAGGACACCAGTCACATTGGATCAGGGGCCACCAGAGTGACCTCAACATGATCCCTTCTTTAATGGCCTGTCTCCAAATACTCACTTTCTGAGATGCTGGGGGCCAGGACTTGGACAGATGAGTTGGGGGGACAGTTCAGCCCAGGGGAGCGGGAAGAGGCTCGTGTGAGTCACAGACAAGAGTCAAGTGGGGCCATGGCTGTCCCAGGTCTGGGGACAGGTGTGCAGGTCAGGCCCCTGGCGGGGAAGGAGTGTCCTGGAAGGATCAGGCCGTCAGGCGGGGCTGGAGCTGGGTGGGCGCGGCCTGGCCCCCTGCAGCCTCCCTCCGCCTCCCCCCACAGGGCTTTGCTGAGCGGATCCGGCCCATGGTCCGCGACGGCGTCTACTTTATGTATGAGGCACTCCACGGCACCCCAAAAAAAATCCTCGTGGAAGGTGCCAACGCCGCCCTCCTTGACATTGACTTCGGTAGGTCCCCAGCCCAGCTGCGCCCAGTGGGCCCCGCTTGTGTGCCTGCTGGGGGCCAGGCTGGCTGCTGACGGGGGTGCCCGTGAGGAGGGGCATGCGGCTCCCCGCAGTCTTCCCGCTGCAGCTGGGAGGGGGAGGGGGGGCTGACCCAGAAGGAAAGCAGAGTGGTCGGAGCTGAGCCCAGGGTGCCCCGCAGGCTGGGTGCTTTGGACTGTGTGGGCCCTCCGTGCATCCTGTCCCCACCCATGGCCATGGGGTACAGCAGGGGAGGCCCCCACCATCCCAGCTGGGAGCCGCCTTCTTCCTCTGTCCACCCCCAGACCCCTACCTGAGCCACAGCGGCCTGACGCACGGTGCCCTTGAGGGTCACTCCCCCAGGCTGCTCCCTGAGACCACTGGCCCTGGAGACCCCACCGAGGGGACTTACAGGAGGCCGAACCATGACCGTCCTCCGCCAGGAGGGAGCCCCGGGCCGGGGTGGTCTGCAGGGGCGGTGGGCAGCACCTGACCGCTTCTGTCCTGCAGGAACCTACCCGTTCGTGACGTCATCCAACTGCACCGTGGGCGGCGTGTGCACGGGCCTGGGCATCCCCCCGCAGAACATCGGCGAGGTCTACGGCGTGGTGAAGGCCTACACCACACGCGTGGGCATCGGCGCCTTCCCCACCGAGCAGATCAACGTGAGTCCCGGCCCCGGCGGGGTCGCAGCAGGGGACGCAGAGGGAGCCGGGGGCGCCGTGGCGGGGTGGGCAGGGATGCGCGGGGCGAGGGCAGAGGCAGCACACGGGCACGGAAGGTTGCGCGACGGCTTTGCACCGCCTGGACGCTGACCCCACGTCCCCAGGACGCGCTGCCAGCACACGGGGCGCCTCACAGCCCCCTCAGCGCCCCCTGTGGTGCAGCTCAGGGACCTTCAGGAGAACACTGGCCTTTCCTCAGCGTGGCCCTGTGCTCTAGGCAGCGGGGGCGCAGGCTCTTGTCCTGAGCAGCTGAGTGTGAGGACTGGCGTGGGGAGGGACGGGTGCCACATACAGAGTAGCGGGGAGCTCTCGGGGGGCAGGGGGGCAGGGACAGGGATGGGGATCTCACCCAGGAATAAACACACACCTTGCCCCTGACGTGAAGCCACAGGGCCGGCTCCCCTTCTGTCCTCACCGCCTGCACGTGGGCCATGGGGGGAGGGGATGCAAAAGGCTGCCTCGGCCACCAACTCCACATGCTCAGGAGGAGGCACCGAGGACACGGTGTCACTCGTCAGCAGGGCCCTAGATCAGTGGGAGCCTTAGCTGAGGACACACCTTCCAGGGACGGGGAGTGGGACAGGCGTGAAGAAGGATTTGTCAGGGGGGGTGATTTCAGACATTCCCCTGAGGGGAGGAGGAGGGAGGGGGAGAGGAGGAGGGGAAGGAGGGAGGGAAGGAGGGAGGGGAGGAGAGGGAGGGGGAGGGGAGGAGGGGAGGGAGGGAGGGGGAGGGAGGAGGAGGGGGAGGGGGACGGGGAGGGGAGGGAAGGGGGAGGGAGGGGAGGGAGGAGGGGGAGGAGGGAGGGAGGAGGGGAGGAGGGGAGGAGGGGGAGGGAGGGGAGGAGGGGAGGGAGGGGAGGGAGGGGAGGGGGAGGGGGAGGAGGGAGGGAGGAGGGGAGGAGGGAGGGGAGGAGGGAGGAGGGAGGGAGGAGGAGGGGAGGGAGGGAGGAGGGGGAGGAGGGAGGGAGGGAGGAGGGGGAGGAGGAGGGGGGAAGGGAGGGAGGGAGGGGAGGGGGAGGAGGGAGGGAGGAGGGGGAGGAGGGAGGGAGGAGGGGAGGAGGGGGAGGAGGGAGGGGAGGGAGGGGAGGGGAGGGAGGGGAGGGAGGGAGGGAGGGGGGGAGGAGGGGAGGAGGGAGGAGGAGGGAGGAGGGAGGGAGGAGGGGGAGGGAGGGGGAGGGAGCAAGGGGGAGGAGGGGAGGAGGAAGGCGGAGGGGAGGGAGGCGGAAGAGAGGTGGGAGGCTGGAGGAGGAAGAGAAGGGAGGAGGAGGGAGGAGTAAGGGGGGGGCGGGGAGGGGAGGAGGCGGCAGCAGAGGGAGCTGTGGAGCACAGAGGCAGCCAGGCGCGGGCTCCCTTTCATGGCTCCGTGGACCCTGTCCTCCTGTCCAGGAACTCGGGGACCTGCTGCAGAGCCGTGGTCACGAGTGGGGGGTGACCACAGGCAGGAAAAGGCGCTGTGGCTGGTTGGACCTGATGATCCTGAGATACGCGCACATGGTTAACGGCTTTACCGCGTAAGCAGCCCTTGCCGTGTGTTTGTTCTGTGGGGTGCAGGCTGCAGGGTCTCCCCCTCTGCACAGCGGGACCACAGCGAGGGGTGACGAGGAGCGCCCCCCAGCATCAGAGCCAGCTGAGCGCGCACGCAGAAGGTTGCGCTGGCGCACGGGGGTGCACGCGGCCGTCCTCACGGGCACGGTGGGGGCCCGCCTGGGCCTGGCTGGACGCGGGTCAGCACCTCCGTTAGGTCTGTAGGGTTGGGGCTGGGCGGTGGGAGGGGGCACCGTCCCCACACTGCAACCCAGGGCCAAAGAGGCTGAGCTCTGAGCGCCGAGGGGCGGAGCCACGGCAGCAAGGAGGGAGGGCAGCTGCCCCTAAGGCCTCAGAAACCCAGGGACACCACCTGCAAGGGCTCTGGGGGGCTGGTCCGGGAGGGAGGGAGGAGGGAAAGGGAATGCGGAGGAAACAGGATGGCGCCCAGGCCCAGGGCCTGTGCCGGGAAGAGCTGGCACGGGGGCGGGGGATGCTGCCAGGCCCTGGGGTCCCCCAGGGCACTGGCTGGAGAGAAGCCCCTAGGCAGAACCACGACGGAGGGCAAATGGGGCACGGGCCGCCAGGACAGGGTCCCGTGGGGGCCCTCAAGGTGCGGAGACCATGGACGGACAGACGTCCTGCTCCCTAGCCTGTCTGCCACCGCGTTCCCCTGGTCCTCTCCAGCATCCCTGTTGGCTTTTGGACAGGCTGGCCCTAACAAAGCTGGACATCCTGGACGCCCTGGACGAGGTCAAGGTCGGCGTCTCGTACAAGCTGAACGGGAAGAGGATCCCTTATTTCCCAGGTACAGGAGTGGGGAATGATCTGCCGACGCGGGAAGAGGCTGGCGAAGGGGAGGGTATGCGTGTTGGATGTGCAGGGTGAGAGCCTGTCTCGGGAGCCGGGCCGGTCCAGGGCTGGCGGCTGCCAACGCAGGTCCTCGCCCCGGGGAGGCCTGGCCCCCGGAGAGGGTTGACAGGCGGGAGCCAACCCCACTGGCCCCCACACCGGGGGACACTGACACTGGCTGTCGACGATCAGCCCCTGGGCGCACTGGAGTCTCCCCGAGTGGGCTGGCCTGGCCGGCTTTGCGCAGACACAGAGTTGACTATTTTACCCAAGAAAATACAGTTTCCAGTCAGACCATTTAAAGGCCAACAGGTTTCTGCTTCTGTCCATCCATTCTTTTAAAAATCTTTTAAAAAGTACAAAGGCTAATGTTTTCTTGGATCTCAATTACTTAGGCTCCTGGACTCCTGGACAGCAGCTTCCTCCCTTCATCTGGGGGTCGGGGGTGCGGCCCTCACTCTCCTCTGCACACGCAGACCTGCCACCCACCAGTGCCGCGTGGCTGCGGGGCCTGCATGTGTCCCCTGGCCCTACTGACCCCTGACCTTTGAGAGGGCACGGCAGGAGTATGGTGTGAGCTCAGGGATCCAGGGTCCAGGGGAGCATGTGAATGGCGACCCTTGAAGTAGATGTCTGTTCCAGCACTTTCCATCAGTAAGGGGTGGTTGGCACCTACTGTGAGCCACATGCCAGGAGCCACAGAGCTAGAGCAGGGTCCTCGCCCTGGGAACAGGACACAGAGTTCTTTCAGGAACCTTCATGCTTCAGGAGCCTTAGAATTTCCGATGGGGTCTGTGAAGTTCCTCAGCTGACGTTCCAGCAGATCACTTAGCAAACCCATGTCCAGGGTGGACACGTCCCCCCTGGTCTGGAAGGCGTACAGCCAGTGTCCCCCAAAACCACTCCGCAACCCTGAGAAAACCAAACAGCGTCACCTGCCTTCCTCGCTGCTGAGCCCCAGAGCAAGCAGGCCCCTGAAAGGGGATTCTGAGACGCCAGCATCTTCGGGACATCGGTCCCCACCCTTTGTTTCCCCAGCGAACCAGGAGATACTGCAGAAGGTCGAGGTCGAATATGAAACGCTGCCTGGGTGGAAGGCGGACACCACAGGCGCCAGGAAGTGGGAAGACCTCCCCCCGCAGGCCCAGAACTACATCCGGTTTGTGGAGAATCACGTTGGAGTGGCAGGTGGGTGCCTGAGCCCCCCCCCCGACCCGCCCTCCCCCCACCCCAAAACCCTGGGGCTGAGAGACCCTTTTCCCTTTCAGTGAAATGGGTTGGTGTCGGCAAATCAAGAGATTCAATGATCCAGCTGTTTTAGACAGAGGCAGAGCTGACCCGAGCAGTCCCTTCCGGCATCATCAGCCCCAAGATTAACGCCGTAAACAAAGAGATAGGGAAACTATTTTCTGTACTTTTATATTTCTCTTTAAGCCTTCAGCTCAACCACTGATTTCTACAGTGATTCAAACATCTGACAGCCCGGGCTGTGGACATTTTATTTTTTTAAATCCTGCTATTTAAAATGAGCCAAAGTACTCAAAACAGAGAACTTTTATGGCATGTTAACTGTCACACGGCTGTTCGGCCAGGAGGAGCTCAGTAATAAATAAATCTCGTAGCCACGGAGCGGTAGTGGTCAGTACGTGTCTTATTCTGACTGTCCTTTCATTTTAACTTTCAGACGCTAAAAGGTGCTGCTAACGCTTGGCCGTGACGACATTCTGGGGGACGCTTGTCTCTGGTGTCACGAAGCCAAGCCGTTTGCTTGCTTAGATGGCCAACCAGAAGGAGCCCACGGAGGAGAGGTGGCAGGCAGTGTTTCCCTAACAGGGGCGGCCAAAGGAGCATTCCCTTGAGCCGGGAGCCCTCCCCGCTCAGGCCAAGGGACACCAGCAGCCCCTCTTCATGTCACTTGAAACCACCTGCCATCATCCTTCTGAATGTCACTGGATTGAGTCACTTTTTAAGTTTATTTATTTTAAGAGAGAGAGAGAGCCAGTGACCAGGGGAGGGGGAGAGAGAGAATCCCAAGCAGGTTCTATGCTGTCAGTGGAGAGCCCGAAACAGGGCTTGATCCCATGAACCATGAGATCATGACCTGAGCCAAAATCAAGAGTCAGATGCTTGGGGCGCGTAGGTGGCTTAGTCGGTTAAGCGTCCGACTTTCGCTTGGGTCATGATCTCATGGTTTGTGGGTTCAAGCCCCACGTTGGGCTCTGTGCTGACTGCCGGCTCAGAGCCTGGAGCCTGTTTCGGAGTCTGTGACTCCCTCTCTCTCTGACCCTCCCCTACTCATGCTGTCTCTCTCCTAGAAATAAATAAAACATTAAAAAAAAAAAGAGTCAGATGCTTAACTGAGCCCCCCAGGTGCCCCAGGAAGTCACTTCCTCATGGGCCAAAGCTGAAACCAGCTTACTGTGTTCTCAGTTGGAGGCTGAGTAGCCTCCTTACACAACTCTTGAGAGTTTGGGCAAATTCAGAATAATAACCGCCCTTTTGATACCATTTTGGAGAGAAGGAATTAGATGGGGAAGACCCAGCATCGGTCAGGGTCAAATCCTGGCTTTGCAATGCTGCCACTGTCACCTGGGCTCACTGAAATGGGCCACGCAACCACGGGGCTTGCTCCGCGGGGACCTCACTGGTCCAGGACGGAGCCGTGGGCGCGTCTAGCTGGCTCATCCCGCAGAGATGCTAACCGTGTGGCAGCATCTTCAGGGCGCAGGCCCGATGCTGAGACTCCTGGGGTTTCGTGCACGCCCACGAACTGCTCCACTCAGGGCCCAGAACGGTGTTCGGTGATTTGAAAGAAGCCAGGAAAATGGGTTCCGACCAGTTTCCTTGGGCCTCTAGTCACAGAGCAGCGCCAGTTACCTGAAGGCAGAGGTGAGAAACACGAGCAGGAACTGCTCTTTGAATTTTCTGAGAATCATCTCCGTCCATGATGCAGTGAGAAGGACCAAAGCAGAGCCCTGAGGCAGGGGAAGGTTCTTCAGGAAAGAAGAGCCCCCCTCTCGGCCACGCTGGACCCCACTCTCCTCCCTGTCCCCCCATGTGAGGCGACAAGAGAAATGCATGCCCTGGACAGTCAACCAGAATAGGCATTTTTCAAAAGAAAATCATTTCATTCTACAGGAAAAGCTACCAGCCTGGCTTCGTGAGGTTAGCCTGCAATTTATATTCACCGCCAAAAAGGTTTTCAAATCTCTGTCTTGTAGCGGCTGGTAAATCCTTCACTTGGACACAAACCGTTGTAGATTTTCTTCCATCTCTGGACAAAATCTTGACGAGGCAGCCTCAGGCAATGTCCTCGGGTGTCTGTGGAGTTCTACGGGCTGAGAAAGACCAACTTCCAGGGCAAGGATGCTCCCTGGCACCGACTTCCTCACTCTCACGGCCCCGGGGCAGGAGGCTCTCTCCGCTGAGGGATGGACGGGTACTCATAGCCCCCTTTTTCCAGCATCAGGTGTTTTGAGGGCTCGAGTAATTATAAGGTACTCTCTCTACGTTGCACCAATAACAGCCCCAGCGTGGGGTGGTGGGGGGAGCTCACAGTGGCCTCAGCTCACCACGCGAGTACAGGAAAATCAGCAACTGGAAATGACTGATGTGCTCTTCCATGCGCTTCGAAAAGCTGCTGCTTCTCTGTTCATTTACCTGCCACCCAGCCATCCCACTCCCAGGCACCGACTACCATAAATGAAGATGAAGGTCCAGAAAAAGCCTTCCCGAAGGACATTTAGAGAAGCTGCCTTTGTCACAGCCCAAACCTGGCACCTGCCCAGGTGTCCGTGGACATGGAAACAGACTGGTCCATCCATGCACAGAATATGACCAAAGTCACAAAGACGGTCTCAGAGTTGGCACGCCAAGAAGCCGCACGGGGACGCACCCACGCACCCGCACCCGGACGGACCACACTACCCCGCAGGGACAGAAGGCAGAGCCATGGCCTCTCCCGGTCCCCCGGGGAATACAGCTTCATTGCAACGGATGGAACCGTGCCTCTGTCATCAGGGCGGTCCACTGTCTATACATACATACAACTTTGCTCTAAGTAAACAGATCATCCTCCAATCTGAGTTACTAAGAGTAACACAACCACACTACCCACAGCTGAGATAACTCACAACCTTAGAGCCCTGAGGCAACCTTGATTAGACTCTTGAACGAGAGCAATTCCTGCGGGTCTATCCTCTGTGGCAAGTGTGTTGCCCTCCTTGTGGGAAAACAGAGCGCGTGTTCCTTCCTCAACGCAATTCCGGAACATCCATTTCCAGAACATCCAATGTTGAGCTTCTGCCGTTCAGCAGGCGCTTCACAAGCCGTGTTGCTGGCCAGCCGGGTTTCTTGGGGCATCCAGACCTGGGCAGGGCAGGGGTCCTCACCTTTGCCCACACGGCCTCACCCCCGTGCTTCCCCCGTTGTGACATTTGCCCCACGGGGGAGGGACCCGACTGGCTGCAGTCAACAGCACTCCAAGTGCCAAGTGCAGAGCACGGCATTTGTTAGAGGCGGGACTGCGTCCCCGTACAATTCCCACGTCCAATTCCCAGTCCCTCGAAATGAGGCCAGGTCTTCAGGGAAGTAACTTTTCCCCAGCACTGAGACATAATTGACATATAACACGTGCCTTGACTGTACATACAACTCTGTGTGAGTTCAAAGTGTTCAACCGGACGATCTGAGACACGTCCAGTGAGAGATCTACCACCGCAGGCTGGGTTAACACCTTCGTCGCCCCACGGGTCGCTGCGGCTGCTCGGGTGAGGGCACGGAGGGTGTCCGTCACTGCAGGCTCGTCACCACGCGGCAGGGCAGAGTCGCTCCGACCAGCGGCTCCCCCGCCGCCCGGCAGCCGCCATCCGCTCTCTGTTAACGGGAGCTGGATGGCTTTAGGTGCCTCGGATCAGTGAGGTCACAGGGTACGTGTCTTTCCCTGCGCGCAACGTCGTCGGGGCCCACGCGGGGGGCTGCAGGTGTCCTTCACGTGGGCGCAGCCCCAGCTCCGGCCGCTCGGCTGTGGGGCGCACAGGCCGCGGCCAGGGCACAGGGGTGCGCGCGCCTCGCCCCCGCAGGGACCACACGCCCTCACGGACTCCGGAGGGACTCCGGAGCGGGGCTGCCGGGTCGCAGGGCGGCTGGACGCCCAGGGGCTGGAGGCGGCGGCGGCAGCGCCGGCCCCTGCGGCAGGAGCCAGGACGCGGCCGAGCACCGAGGGCGGCGGCGGGGAGGCCACTCCGGCTCGCGGACCGCAGCCTCGCGGGTGGTAGCGGGTCACCGCGTCACCCGGCCCGGCCGCGCCGTCGGCAGGTGCACACGCGCCCGCCTGGGCCCCCGCGACACCCCTTTAGCCCTGCTGTGTCTTCAGGGGTCCCGAAGCTGCTTCGAGAACCCGAACACAAAGACTCTGGAAAACGACCCACACTCGCAAGATTAAAGCCAGCACCACAGCCCGGGAGGCCCGCACTGCTCCCCGCGCTCGCGCGCCGCCGGCCGGAAGTGATATCAGCTGCTCCGGAAACGCGGCGGGCGGCGACTTCCGAGCGTCCAGGGCGTCCGAACGCCACTGGCCACTTCCGTGAGGATTAGGAATTCTTCTCACTAAAAAGTTAGGCCACCTAACCGAATCACTCTCCAACTCTGGTGACTTCAACAAGGATATATAACCGGTTTCAGCTGCTGTGTTGGGACCACAACCCAGAAATCACCCGAGAGACCCTGCCACGCTCGGCAGCGCCGCCAGGCCAACGCCTGACTCCACAGCACCCTCCGCCTATCCAGCGGCGCGTCTCACACAAGGCCCGCCCCCGGCGCCCCAGTACCGCCCCCAACTACGCTCAACCTTTCCCGCGCCCCGTCCACCCTAGCCCCGCCCCCTCCCTCCCTCCTGGCCTATCCCGCACTGCACCGCCTTCGAGCCCCGCTTCCGCCCTCTCCCCCGGCCTATCCCGCACCTCGCTCGAGCCCCGCCCCCGTCCTCGCCCCAGACCTATCCAGCGCCAGACTCGAGCCCCGCCCCGCCCGCACGCCAGGCTTTTCGCGCGCAGCCGGGGCCCGCCCCCACCCTCGTCCCCAGCCTATCCCGCGCCGCACCGCCTTTGAGCCCCGCCCCACCCTTGCCCCTGGCCTATCCCGCGCCGCGCCGCGTTGGCGCGCGGCTGTGACGACACGGGTCGCGACTAGGCGCGCGGCTGAGCTCCGCAGCCCCCGGCCCGCGGCCATGCCCAAGCGGGGCTGCACCTTCGCGGACGCGGCCCCGCTGCAGCTGAAGGTCCGCGTTGGCCAGAGGGAGCTGAGCCGCGGCGTATGCGCCGAGCGGTACTCGCGGGAGATCTTCGGTGAGTGCGGGGTGAGCTGTGCGCACGCGGGATCCTGGGAGGCGGTCTCCGCAGGCCGCGCCCCCCGGGAGCCGTGAGGCCGCGGGACCCGCAGTCCAGCCGGCCTTTGGGAGCCGCGAGCGGGGCATGAATGCGCGCACGCTCAGCTGCGCCGACCCCTCCCCTGCCTTCCCACACGGGAGGCCTGCGGGTGGTGCTGCCTCGGGACCCTGTCCTCCCGGGAGACCGCGAGTTCGGCCAGTAACTCACCCCGGCCTGGCTCACACCCGCGTCTCTCGGCCCAGCGAGCGGTGGGTTGGTGTCCTGTCCCGGTGGGGTAAGCAGGCGTGAGCGCGCGTGTTAACCCGAGAGCTGCCTGTGGAGCGCGCAGCCCCTGCCCCCGGCCGCGCGGGACTCCCCGCCTTTTGGGAGCCTCCCGGCCCAGCGCGGGGAGGACTCAACGAGGTGATTGGGGCAGGCATCGGTCGCTGCGGAACCAGCTGCAGGGGTGGCGGAGAGGAAGGGGAAAGGAATTCCGGGCAGAGGGGCCGCACGAACAAAGGCCAGGAGGCAGGAGCGTGCGAGGTGACCGGAGTCCAGGTCCAGGGGTGCAGGCAGCGAGCTGTAGGCCTTCTCACCTGGCTTCCCCTGCACGGGTCTCGGTGCTGGGACACCACTGCTGTTTGGTTTGGGGTGACAAATACCCTGAGGCAGCTCCACAGTGGGGCTCACCTCACCTTACGGTGGGGGCCCAGAGCTGTACCCGGAGAGCAGCGAGTGTTCACTGAGCAGGGCTGTTGTGCGTGAGGGAGGTGGGAAGAGCCCTCCCGGGAGACGCCGTCCCGTCCTCCCGCCGCCGCCCCAGCCACCACCCTGCTGTCAGCAGCCATGCCCTTCCGTTCGGGCGCACGGGGGCAGATGACACTGCTCTCTGAGGCCACGCAGGTGATGAGAAGACGCGCAGCCGTGGGGGCTGAACTGCAGGTGCGTCCCCCGACGGGGCCAAGTCAGTCAGGCCTTACACACACACACACACACACACACACACACACACACACACCCCGACGGGGCCAAGTCAGTCAGGCCTTACACACACACACACACACACACACACACACACACACCCCGACGGGGCCAAGTCAGTCAGGCCTTACACACACACACACACACACACACACACACACCCCACCCCACCCCCCCAACCGCCCCGGGCCTTCCGCAGTTAAGGGCCAGATGCCCGGTTTGAACTCAGGTGCAGCAAATTCCAGCCCCAGCTGTCACCCTGACCCCTTACCTGGAAAGGACCACTAGCAGCAGGGGCTGGAGGAGGAGGAGCTGGTGTGGCAGAGGGGCCGCTGTCCTCGTCAGGACCACGGAGAGCCGCCCTGGCTGTGGGCCCAGGCCCCGACCTCGGCCGGTATTGGTGCCAGAGGCGGGCACTTGCTCTTGCACCAGGATGACTGACGTGCGGCCTGAATCAAAGCCACCTGTGCGGGTGCTGAGCAACCGCTTCACCTCTGGGGGTGGGAGTGTCCAGGGCCCATGGAGGTCTTGGAAAGTTCTGGGCGCCTTTGTCAGAGCCGGGCTGCTGGCCTGTGTTTTGCCAGCGGCTCCGCGGTAGGTGCGGTGGAGGGGGTCACACGGCCGGGGCTGTGAATTAGCAACCTGAGGGACAGCACTTCCTCTGTGCCCTACACCGCCGGCTTGCAGGGCGCTCGCAGGCAGCTTGGGGTGAGACTCCGCAGGGACGTGAGGCCACATGTCAGGAGAGCCGTGTGAAAGATCAGGAGGGGGAGCCTGGGTAGGGCTGCATGGTCCAGAATCTTCCTGGAGGAGGTGGCCCCAGAGCTTGGGGAAGGAAGGAGGGACAGGGAGGGAGGGTGACACCGTACCCCACTGCGGGCAGCCGGGACTGGGGGCGACTATGCGGCAGAATACCCAGGAGGCCTGGCCACGGACAGCGAGGTGGCCGGGCCAGGACTTCCACGCCATGGGGATGTGAACACCGGGACTGTTTGGTCTTCCCCAGAGAAAACCAAGCAGCTCCTTTTTCGAGGGGCCCAGGCCTGTATGGACCACGTGTGGGAGGAAAGCTGCGCCATCGTTGACCTGCCGGAGTCCCCAAAGCCCGGCCCCACAGAGGCCCTTCGGGCCCCCCGTGGGCAGATGCTGATCGGACCAGACGGCCGACTGACCAGGAGCCAAGCCCAGGCCTGCGAAGCTGGTGAGTGAGGCCAGCAGCTGGCACCTCCAGGCCACATGCGGAGGGCGGACATGGAGGTGTGTTGTCCTTCATTCCTGACGCCGTCTGCCAGGGAGCTTTCCCGTCCCAGGCGGACAGGAGCTGGAGAGCCCAGGAGGCTCCTGACGTCAGGAGGTTCTGCCCTCCCCCAGCCCCCGACCTCCAGGCCCGGGGATCTGAAGCAGCCTCTAGCTGGGGGTCAGGCACAGAGTGGCAGCCCCCCTGGTGCCGGCCTGCTTTCCGTCTGGGTGGGAGCAGCCCACGCGGTGTGCGGCCCAGACCCCCGCCTTTGTTGCGGTGTAAACACCATAGTCCTTGCCAGCCTCACCCCCAGGCCTGGAGCGAGGCCTTTGCTGAGCAGTGGTGCAGGAGCCATGCTTTGAGACACGGCTGTTGGGGTCACAAGACGAAGGCCGGGAGTTCTGATACAAGCCACCAGGGGAAGAGCTGGTCCCTCCGGCGCTGACGTGCAGACAGCGGGATTGACGGGGTCACAGAAGCCGCCCACCCGTGTGCTCCTGGGCACCTGGGGTCTCCGTAGTGAACAAAGGCCTGCAGGTCTTGCTTCTTGTAGGGGGTCAGGAGGACCCTGGGTGTTAGGGGCAGGGAGTCCCGTCAGCCCTCTGTCCACAGGCCGGGGAGGCGGGGGCCCCACAGCCTCCAGCGCTTTGGGTCCTCCGCGAGGCTGACGGGTGGTGTTTCTTCCTCACAGACCCGTCCGGGGCGGCGACCAGGGCCTGCTTCTCGTGTGTGCGAGCTGTGGACGGGAAGGCAGTGTGCGGCCAGTGTGAGCGCGCCCTGTGCGGGCGGTGCGTGCGCGTCTGCGGCAGCTGCGGGGCTGTGGCCTGTGCGCTGTGCGCCCTTGTGGAGTAAGTGACTGACCTGGGGGCCCGAGCCAGTGCGGGAGTGCCCCGGGCCAGCTGGGGGGCTGGCAGCGGGGGACGGCTCGCCTGGCCTTGCTTCTCTGGGTGCTCGTGAATGCTTCCCTGCTTCCCACTTTTTCTGAGGATGGATCTTGTCTCGAGGAAAAGCAGGCCACCTGCCAGTCCCACTTTGCTCGTGTCTTCTGTCTCAGTAACTCTGTGACTTGATGTTTCGAGGCCTGATGTTGGGACTGTCTGGCGTGGTTGTTACGTCGATGGAGGCGGAGGGGGGACAGATGCAGGTCTGTTTGCATGTGGCTGGTCGGGGCTGTCTGGAGCCAAAGCGGTGTTTGCTTCGTGCACTGCTTGAGCATGCATCTGCCTCAGCTCGCTGGATCGGTGCCGGCTTGGAAGGCGCTGGGTTCCAGTCCCACCGCAGTGCCACCAGTGGCTGGTGGTGGCGGGGGGAGGGGGTAAGCAGGGCCCTATAAGAAAGATGAGGCCCCCACAGACTCAGAGCTGGATGTGTAGACCTCCAACCAGCTTAGTCCCAGCAGTCTTTAAAACCAACCGTGGAGGGGCACCTGTGGGCTCCATCGGTTGGGTGTCCCACTTTGGCTCAGGGAATGACCTCACGGTTCATGAGTTCGAGCCCCGTGTGTCAGGCTCTGTGCTGACAGCTCAGAGCCTGGAGCCTGCTTCCGATTCTGTGTCTTCCTCTCTCTCTGACCTTCACCCTCTCGTGCTCTCTCTCAGTCTCTCAAAAATACAAAATTGTTAAAAAAATGTTTTTAAGTAAAAAATAAAACCAACCATGGGAAGCAGAAACCCAGCTCTGATGGGTTCTGCCGTGGAGAGTGGGGGCAGGGGTGCGGCCGGGGGTGGTGGGGAACCGGGAGCTCCATGCTGTCCAGTTTGGGGGTGTCTGTTGGGCACGTTGTGCACATGGTGTATGTTTGTTGTGTTTCTGGCGGCTTCTCTTCATGTTCACATGTAGACTGAGGGCTGGGCCCTTCCGTGACCCGCGGCCTCCTCACCCGTGGAGGAGGGTGCACAGGAGGCAGGTTAGGGAGAGAGAGGGCCGCCGGGAGCCCCCCTCCCCACAGCCCCCTGTGCAGGAACCTTCCTTCCTCCCTCCCACAGTGTCCTCCTGGCCTTTACCTCCTGCTCCGTCTCCCCCGTTACCTACAGAATTCACTTGTGAGGGGGCGGGGCCCCCGCCCATTTCTGAGCCCAAACCAGGGGTGGGCTCTCTGCCTCGTTTCACAAATGACTTATTCCAGGTCACAAGGCCAAAGTGGCATCCCCAGGTTTAGAAGGCAGGCCGTGCAGCTTGCGGCCCCTCCCGCCGGGTGCCCCACCCCACCCCCCGCCCTGGCATCCTGGCCCCTGGGCCCGGAGAGGTGGCGCTCTGTGCCAAGGCTCTGCTTCCAGCAAAACGCAGCCCAGGGGCCGTCGGTGTCCTGCCCACAGGCGGCCACCTCAGGGCCCACGGCTCCCGGCCCGCCTGCCAGCCACGGGCTCCCCGTCTTCCCCGCCAGGGCCCAGGCAGCTCTGACTGCTCGCTGCCGCGTCTCTGACGAAAATGGGTTTCCTTGCCTGAGCTGTAGGCCGCTGCCAGTTTCCCGTCCCGTGGGGCCTCTCCTCCCCTGTGACTCACTGGACACTGTGGCCCAGTAAGCCCTGCCCGGGGTGGGGGGGCGGGGGGGCCCTTACCAGCATTGGCAGGACTGCTTCCCTCTGAGGCTCAGGAAGGCGACTCCAGGCCTCCTGTGAGCCCCGCTGGCTGTGGGCGCGCTTCGGGGTCCCCCCGGGGCCTCGCGTGGTCTTCCTCCAGGGAGCCCGGCCGGGTGGGGTGAGGGACCTCGTGTTAAGCAGCTCCGTGTGCGGCTCACGGCCCTATCTCCCGGTGAGGTCGAGGGCCGGGGAGTCAGCACCACAACACACAGACCTAGGGGACGCAACAGCCCCTCACACCGGTTCTTCTCTCTCCCTGTGATGCTGCAGCTGCGGAGATGTGCAGGAGACGGGGCTCTGTGCCGGCTGCGCCATGTTCGAGGCCTGAGCAGGGAGCGGACGCCCTTCCCGGATGGCCGCACCAGGTCGCCGCTGAAGAACTGTGGGGGGCGGGGGGAGGTCTATTTTATATTTTGTACTGAGGGCAGAAGTGAATAAACCCCTTTATATTTGGACAGGAGGACTTGCTGATCAGTTCTGGGGTGTGTTCTGTGTGGTCCACGGGGGGCTGGAGGGAGCCCACAGGAGGCAGGGGGCCCTCCGGGCCTGGTCACCCCGTCTTATACGCGGAAACCGGCACCCATGGTCTGGTATTTCCAGTCCGTCCAGCAGCAGTGGTGAGAGAGGGCTCACTGTACAGTGCGTGGCCATGGGGCCAGAGCAGCTCCGGAAAGGGGATGATGTCCCCAACTGTCCCTCACATGCCCCTATCTGGGGTCCACGTGGTTTCTCAGGTGCCTGTGTGCTCGGGGCTCCGGAGAGCTGACAGTCCCTCCCCCCTGGGAGTGATGGCCGGGCAGTCTTCACGTTTGGGGCAGTGCCCTTTGTGCGGCCCAGAGGGAGGCGCGCAGGGAGCAGCAGTGGGGCGGCCGGGCCAGGCAGTGCGTCTCCCTCACAGAGAGCCCTCGGCCTGGTCCCTGCACTCGAGGCTCCCCTGCCGGCAGACGCCGCGTCCCGTTCTGGGCGGGGGTGCGGGACATGATTTGCTGCCACGGGGAGAGCACAGAAGCCGCTGAAGTGGAGGCAGGGAGGCCGCCTGGAGTGGGGCCCGGGCTCTTCCCGAACCGGTGGCGCTCCAGGGCCTGGGCTGGCCGACCGTGGTCTGTGCCGCGAGTGGCAGAAACGGGCCTCGTCGTCCTGGGAGCCCCTCACGTCCGGCCTCCTGCCGGGGCCTGGAGCCCAGGTGCCCACCTGCAGCCTGTCGTCCCGGGAAGCACATCACACTGGTCGTCCGGGGAGCACAGGCCGCACCTCACACCCGTCAGGACGGCCGCTACGAAGACCAGAAACAGGTGTTGGCGAGGACACGGAGAGGCTGGTCCCCGAGCACCGCGTGGGGACAGTCCGGCGGTTCCTCAGAAAGTCAAAACCAGAACTGCCGGGTGCTGAGCTAAAGAAGTGAAAGAAGGAACTCACTGTGCCGCTGCTCACGGGACCCAGAGGGAGGCCCCCGCGTGCCCACCGACAGGTGGGTGGGCGAACGCTGTGGCCCGTCGGTATGTCAGCGTCCTCCTTGAAAAGGGCCGACGTCCGGCCCCTGCAGCAGCGTGGATGGACCACGAGGACACTTGCTCAGTGACGTCACCGATCCCCAGAGGGCAGATCACGTGTGACCCCATCGTGCCGTCCGTACACACCGTGGGACAGAGGCCCCGGGGTCGTGGGGGGAAGGAGTGTCTGCGCTTCATGGGGACAGAGTTTTCAGTTGTGAGATGGGTGGGGGGTGGTGAGCGGTGCACGGCAGTATGAGTATGCGTTGTGCCATTGAACTGCGCTTCAGAATGGTGACAGTGGCACATGTTATATATGTTGACAGTAGAAATACTGTAAAACCTTGGTTTGCAAACATAATTTGTTCTGGAAACATGCTTGTAATCCAAAGTACGTGTACATCAAAGCAAATTTCCTCGTAAGAAATGAAACTTAGATGATTTGTTCCACAGCCAAAATACATTCCTATAAAAGGGGTCACCGTTCTGTAATGGTATGTAATAAAGAAAATACAAATCATAAAGGTAGATTAACCTGCCCTTTGAAACCCTTCGTGGCTGGTGTGAGGGCGACGGGACAGAGGAGGGTGCCGTGCAGAACGGTGTTCACGATCACTGATGGAATCACTGCTGTCTGTGGGCTCAGTGGAATCTTCTTTTCGTGCACTTGCAACCAGGAACCTGTCCGATGACCTGGACTGAAGCAAAGCCTTCCTAGGCCCCCTCTTGTCTGGAAAAGCAAAGGACTGTCCAGAGGTGCTTGGAGGTGGCAGAGGTCCACTAGTGCCAGTCGTGGGCACCTTCCAACGTCCTGCAAAGTCACTGATTTCTGCCCAAACAGCGAAGCCTGAGACCGAGCATCGGAGCATGGGAGATGATCACCCAGTCCCGCAGAGACAGAGAGAGAGCGTGCGCACTATTGGCTCGTTGTGATCAGGTGACGTTTGGGTCAGGTGACATTTGGTGGCACACACTGCTCGTGTTGGAAGACACCTATCATTTATCGAGTTAAACTTCATCAGGAATGTTCGTCCCGTGGGGCTCATGCAGAAGGAGCTCCTCGCTGTCCCAGGTGTTACTGTGTCCAGAACATTTGAGCCCTCGACTGCTGACAGCAGGAGTCATGGCTTCTCCGTGGACGCAAGGCTGAGCGGCCGGGCTGTGCCGCTCCGTCCCCGGGCGGGGGCACTCCGGCAGCTCTGAAGGCAGACTGGGAAGCAGGCGGTGTGCACAGTCCATGTGTACGACTATCCTCAAGCAGCCGGGCCACGGCACCACCTGCCACTTGGTATTGTGGGCTGGATCCCACGGTGGAAAAGGAATGTTAATGGGAAAACTGGGAAAACAAACCACTGAAGGAGATAAAATGGATGTTAACACAGTCCTTTAATCCAAAATCAGGTGGGGAAAGACGGAAGAAGGAACACAGAAAAACGGCAAGAGGGTTTTAAGCCCAGCCCTGCCGACAGCTGCCGGCGGTGTGAACAGTGCGGACGCCTCTGTCAAGGCCGGACGTGGTCAGATCGTCCAACAAACAGCCAGGCCACAAGACCCTCCTGTCGCCTACAGACACGCACCCCAAGCATAAAGACAAAGAACCAAAAGGAGCGAGGAACGCAAGCCCTGAGCACTTGTGTTTCCTGCCGGCAGCTCCCGAAGCGCAGGCCTGGCCCCCACACGCCCCCAAGTCTGTAGGGCAGGCCCTGGGGGCAGACCCCACGTCGCCAGCCGCTGCCAGCCAGGCTCGCTTCCCAAGTTAGCTCCCTACACACAGTGGCCAGAACGTGGGCAGTCGAGGTACCGGGCACTGGTTTCCATCCTGTCCCTCGCCAGCCGCCCAGTGGTGGCAAGAGCAGCCATGGGGACGTGTGGGACACTAGAGGGCGTCGTGGCCTCCTGCCCTCTGTCCTAGGTGTCTGTCCCCTTGCATCCCCCACTCCCCACCACGCCTGGAAGTTCAAGATGTCTGCTCATTCCTCGGCCCCACCCACCCAGGATGGGGTCGTGCTGCGTGCATGCCCATGACCTTGGAGCCTCTCCTGGGACCAAAGGCACCCCCAGCACCCGCCTGACGGCCATGCCATGCTGATTCCAGGCGTCTTCTGCGTTCCACCGCAAGGCTCCCACTGCGGTCATGTGGTCACCACTGGCTCAGGGTTCGAGGGTAACAGAAGGGCCTCGCTGTATTTTCTGGTTTCTACAGTGGACAGTTTTTTCCTTGTGTTAAGATCTATGTAAAATTTAACCATCTTAACCATTGAAGTGTGCAGTTCAGTGGTACAAAACACCCTCACGTTGTTGTGGGCCCTCACCACCCCCCCCTGTAAATCTCCCATGCCCAGGCCCTGGGGTCACAGTCTACTCTGTCGGAGAACCTGACTCCTCTGGGGACCTTGTGTGAGTGGCCCACGCTGCGTGTGTCCTTTGGTGAGGGGGCTGCCCCACTCGGCGTCATGCCCTTGAGGCCCGTCCCTGCTGTAGCAGGAGCCAAGATGCCCTTAAGGGGGAGTGATCATGCTCCTGGGCGCGCGCACTCGCCTCCCCGCAGCCTGCGGACCCACACTCGGCTTCCCGCCACGGTCTGGCTGCCGCAGATCTGGCTGCAGTGAGCACGGTGACGGTATCTGTGCTGTCCGTCCCTTCCGGAACGGACCCCGCGGCGGGGTTGCCGGGCCGCACCGTTTTCCTTGGCAGCCTCGTCAGCTTGCACCCCCACCAGCTGTGCACAGGGCTCCGGTCTGATGCACATTTTCACACATGCGCCATCTGCACGTCGCTTCCCTCCAAAGCACCGTGTAGGGTGTGGTGTCTGCTGTGTGTTTGGGTCCCCGACAAGCTGTTGTGCTGCCCATGGCCTGTGCGGACGCCTGGCGACAGAGTCCCCAGGGCCGCGCCAGACGCCCCGCCCAGGGCCACCATGGAGTCCAGAGACAGAGGTGCTTCCGGCCATTCTCCAGGCCCACGCACCGGACCTACAGATGTCCCGAGGCCCGGCCACACCCGAGGGGTTGAACCCACGGGAGATGAGGTGCCCAGCAGCCCTGCACCATTCGCTCCTTGCCGGGCAGCGGGCTCCTTGGCTGGGAGCGGGCGGCCGCTGGGCATGTGCCAGGAGCTGCCTGCAGCACGTCCCGCTGGGCCGCAGGCGCCCCTGGACCCAACGGTCCCAGACGTGCTGGGCGGGCAGCGGCTGGGCGCTCCCCGCGCACACGTGGGCCGGCCCGCACACTCTGCTGCCTGCCACCCACCCAAACAAGCCACAGAGTCGAAAAGCAGTGTTTATTGAGGAGTTTGGAGGGAAAGTCTCCTAATAGTAAAAATAGTAAAGTTGAATGTAAAAAGCGCCCTGGTGCAGCGCGGGTCCGGCCCGGAGGCACGGGGGGCGCACCGAAGGCCCCTCCAGAGGTCGTGGGGCGCGTGGCGGGACAGTGAAGCTTCTCTACAGGAGAGTGCTACCTGGGGACACCGTCGAGGAGGTGCCCCAAAGGGAAGAGGGCGGGAGGCAGGGGTTCTCTCGTCACCAAGATTAAAAACCCCAAATGCACGTGATCGCGTGTTACACAGCAACGGACTGCAGCCTCACTTCTCGGCCTCCAGCCTGGCCTCTGCCCCGGCCCTGGTCAGGAGCCGCTCCCCGGCGGGGCGCGGGGGGACCGGGCCAGCGCGTCACCGCCGGCTGCTTCTGGAGCCCCCGCACTGGGCCGGGACAGATGGCGGCGGGGACGGCTGGCTGGGGGGGTGAAGGCACAGAGCCCTCCTGGGCTCCCAGTTGCACGTGGCTGCAGAAGTCCTTGACCGTTTCCTATGTGAGTCTAATCCTTCTGAAGGCCAAGGCCACGTCTGGAGAGCTAGATGAAATAAATTAAAAAGACTCGCAGGACCCTTCCCTCCCAGCTGGGCCAGGCTGGGAGGAGACCCCTCCAAGGCGGGCCGCCCGGCCCGCAGCACGAAGGCCTTCCCATCGCGCTCCTCGGCGGCTCCTCGGACGGGGACACGGGCTGGGGATCGGTCGTCCGGGAGGCTTCCTCCCCGTTCCCCGAGGCCTGCACTGGGGCGTCGGGAGTGCGCTGCTGGCCGCCTCAGGCCGTGCCGCTGGCAGAGTAGGAGAACTGTGGGAAGTGAGGCCTCCGCTCGCTGTCCTCGCCCTCCACGGCGTCGCCTGCGGGCGGGGGCACACTCAGACCCAGTGCCGGGACTGCGGCCGCCGCGCGCCGGGGGAGAGGACCCTCTTGACGCCAGGAGCAGGGACTGTGCCCTCCCGCCCCAGAGGGACCCTGTCCCGTGGGCACTGCGGCCTGATGGGGGCAGCCCCTGACTTGTGCAGGCTGGAGAGAAGGGAAGAAACAGACGTGGGGGGTGCGGGGGTCCCACCCCTCACCTTGGTCGGGGGGCGTGATGGTGATCATCTGGGCCGTGAACTCCTCATCAAAATACCTGGTGTCTGTCTCTGAGGTGACCTGGGGCTTGAAGGGCGGACTGAGCTGCGGGGGGTTGGGGGGGGCCGGAAGAGGGAGGGAAGGCAAGTTAAAGGCCCCCGACTTTGCACTAAGCCCCAGGGCTGCCCTCCCACCCCGGAAGTGCTCCATGTCTCCAGGCAGCAGGAGACGGGGGCGGGGCTACAGCAAGGAGGCGTGGGGGAGGGCGGTGGCCCTGCACCCCCACAGGGGCGCCTGCAGGGGGCACTTCTGCGGGACCCTCTTATCCCCAGGCGGAAGGGGACAAGTCCAATTTTCTTCCCTTTTTTCATTTTCTTATAAAGTGGGAAGGAAGGAATAAGAACACCATGCAGCAAGAGGTATGGGGGGGCTCCCGGGCCCACAGCCCCTCCCCAGGTGCCACGCACACCCCTTCCTGACCACGGCCACTCGGCCCAGCTCCCAGCAACTGCCACTTTGATCACCCGCGGTCCCTCGACCCAGCTGGGCCAGCAGGTCGTATCCCCCTGCAGGCGGGTTCAGAGAGGCCGCCGCAGCCCCGGGGAGGGGGGCACCCACGGAGCAGCCAGACACCGCCACGTGCCCACGCGAGCCCCAGCTGGGTGCCCTGGGGCACGAAGTGAACCTGACCTTTCCCCAAACCACAGAAGGCTCCCAGAGCCCTCCCTGGCCGGCTTCCCACCAGGAGATGAGGCCAGGCCTTGGGCGCCCGTGCCCCCGGGGGCCTCGCCCTGCGGGGCTTCCCGCCCGAGCACAGGGCCTCCTGGCCTCACGCGCGGCTCACAGACAAGAGTGCAGCCGGCCGACCGAGGCTGCAGGGCGGACGCCCCGCGCCAGGACGCGCGTAACTGCAGGGGGTGTGCAGGTGGGAGGAGGGCCCTGCAGGCCAGCACCACCCCCCTCCCCGCCCCGGACTGCAGGGCTGCCCCTCATGACCCAGCAGGTCTCTGCTCAAGGCAGGGCGTGTGGCCTGCGACGGGCCTACAGGGAGGGTGCAGCGGGAACCCACGAGAAGCGTGTCAGGAGACCGGGGCCCAGCACACCCTAGCGCAGCCTTCCTGAGCGCAGGGCTCCAGGAGTCTGTGCGCACGGCTCCTCCCAGGGGGCTGGGGGGGAGGGAGCTGACCGAGCCTGGGGAGGGGGCGGGGGGGCTGTGCACCAGGGCCCCACACACCTTTTTCTCATACACGTCCTGCCACACGATGCTGGCGAAGAAGCGGTGCTGCATGATCTCCTTGGCGTCCTCTGCGCCCCCTCCCAGCCTGCAGGGGAGACTGGTCAGTGCCCGGCGCCACCTGCCGGCACAGGGCGCAGGCCACTCACCGGGCCCTCCTCCCACTGGGTGAGGCCGGGCTGCCTGATTGTACTGGGCAGTGGGGTCTCTGGGGGTCAGGGGACAGTACAGGAGGGTCAGCGTGGTCCTGGGAAGGGTGGGGGATGGTGAGGGGGGACAGCTCAGTTCTGGGGGTGGGGTTGGGGGACAGTGCGAGGTGACAGTGTAGTCCTGGGGCAATGGGGCCGGCGCAGCCTCCCCGGGAGCCAAGGCCCAGGCCACGGCAGGTGCAGCACACTGGGTGGGGCCTTCCTGAGCCCGTGTGGAGGCTGCGAGGGCCGGGCCACACTGCCCGTCTGGCCCCAGCCGGCTCCCGTCGAGGACGCTGTGTCGGCCATCATCCTGGCCTGGGAGGCGCTGAACTGCTCCTAAGGGAAACCGGGAGACGGGGGGCGGCGGGGGGCGCTCACCGGCACTGTCGGCTCAGGGCCAGGGGCTCACCTCTGCTTAGGGTCCTTCTTGAGCAGCCCCGAGAGCAGGGACTTGGCCTCCGGGCTGAGCGTGCGCGGGAAGCGGAGCTCCTCCATGAGGATGAGCTCGAAGAGCTTCTCGTGGTCCTGGTTGTAGAAGGGCAGGCGGCCGCACAGCATCTCGTACATGACCACGCCCAGCCCCCACCAGTCCACCGCGCGGCCGTAGTCGTTGTCCTCCAGCACCTGGGGGCACGGGGGTGCGCGGTCACGGGCCGCCCGGGGGCCCCGGGGCGCCAGGCCGGCGGGGGTCACAGCAGGTGCACACCTCAGGGGCCAGGTACTCGGGCGTCCCGCAGAAGGTCTTCATGGTGGCGCCGTCCTTGATGCCCTCCTTGCACAGGCCGAAGTCGGTGATCTTGATGTGCCCGTCCTTGTCCAGCATGAGGTTCTCCAGCTGCGGGGCGGCCTCCAGCTCAGCGCCAGCCCCTCCCCCGCCCGCGCGCCCCCTGCTCGCACCCACCCACCTTGAGGTCACGGTAGACCACGTTCTTCTCCGAGTGCAGGTAGTCCAGGGCGGACACGATCTCGGCGCCGTAGAAGCGCGCGCGGTCCTCGGGGAAGACGCGCTCCCGGGACAAGTGGAAGAAGAGCTGGGTGACGAGGGCCACGGTCAGGGTCACGGGGCACGACCTCGGGGCACGGGGGGGGGCACGGGGTGCCGTCCCTGCGCCAGGGAGGGTCGCCCAAGGCTCGCAGAGGCCGGCCTACCTACCTCGCCGCCGTTGGCGTACTCCATGACGAAGCAGAGCCGGTCGTGCGTCTGGAAGGAGTACTTCAGGGCCTGCGGGGGGAGTGGAGCTGGAAGCGTGCCCCCCGGGGCCCCGACGCCCGCAGGCCGGGCTCGAACAAGGTGCGGGCTCTGTGTGGGGTGTCGGCGGCTTAGGGGCTGGCAGGCTCCGGCGCATGTGTAGAGGCTCCCTGCAGGGCCGGAGCTCTGGGTTCCAGGCCACCGACGACGTGGGAAGCAGGACGGTGGCTGAGAGGTCCCCTCCCCCCGGCACCCCTTGCTGCCTCACACCACGGCAGCCTTGCTTTAAAAGGAAAGGCTCCAAGGACCACGTATTCCCCACGAGGGGCAGACCCTGGGCCTCACCCAGCAGCCAGGGATGCGCCCCATTCACAGGACTCACGGGACCAGAGACCAGCTCCAGCCCTCACGCCGCGTCCCCAGCTCTCCGGGCCCCACGCCCTGTCCTGTGGGGAGCCCGCAGGAGGGAGCCAGCGGCCACCGCCTGAGTTGCCAGCGACTGTGACGAGGGGCACGCGGAGGGGAGGGCGGGGCTCGAGGCCGGGCAGCCACACGAGGGGAGACCCCCGGTGGGTGGGCCGGTCACGCCTCACAAGGAAACGCTTGAAGGAACGTGAACTGGACAGAAGCTAAGGGGCAGCTCTGCTTTGCCGCTGCGCTGGCTCAGGCGGTGCCCTGGGGGTGGGGACGCCGTGCTGAGCAGAGGGTGACAGGGCCTGGGGGGTCCCCAGGAAAGCCCGAGCGGTGCCCGGCCCTGGTCCCAACCCCCCAGGCGAGCAGCAGCCCGTCCACCGCACTGCTAACTGGCTTGCCCACACCTTCCTGGGGGGCCGGGCCGGGGAACCACTTCTAGGTCATTCCCACCGCTCGCTAAGAGTTTCCATACACCCCTCCTGGGCCAAGAACCCCCCGACACAGCGACCCTCCTAACTGGGACCTCAAAGGGGAAGCAGCCAGAAGGTTGTGTGCAGGAGGGTCAGCGTCGGGGGGTGGGGCTGGGGCGCCTCAGGCGGATCCCTGCCCCATCGTGCACAGCAGGGGCAGCCCCCCCCAGCCCCCCACGGGCCTGAATTCTGAGCACAGTCCGGCCCCATCTGCGCCTCCCATCCCGCAGACGGCTTGCGCCCCTGGGGACTCACTGTCAGGAAAGGATGCCGCGAGTTCTGCAGGACGCGGTTCTCCGTGAGCGTGTGCGCCACCTCGTCCTGGAAGACACGGCCGCGTGAGGCGCCGCCCACCGCCCGCCCCCAGGCCACCCCGGCCCTGCGCCCCCCACCTTGGCCACGATGACCTCCTTCTTCAGGATCTTCATGGCGTAGTAGCGGCCTGTGGCCTTCTCCTTCACCAGGATCACCTTCCCGAATGTGCCTTTGCCCAGCAGCTTCAGGTACTCAAACTCGTTCATGGTCTGCGGGCGGCAGGCGGGCGCCTGGGGTCAGGGGCCGCACAGGGAGCCCCGCGCCCCTGCCCCGCACTGCCCCCGAGGAGGGAGCCCTGCCAGACGGGGGAGGGCCTCACCACGCGGTGCTTGGGCTTGGCCAGGGACACCTCCATCTCCTCAGCCCCCGAGTTGTCGCTGGGTGAGCCGGACCGGCAGTCCATCATCTCCTCCTCCTGCCTCTTGAGCCCGTCGGCCACCGTCTGGATGGCAGTGGTCCACTCCTCCCTGCAGGGCGGCCGGGGGAGGCCCTGTGCTCCAGGTCCGGGCGCCGGGGACGCCAAGGCCTAGCCCCCTTCCCCACCGGGGAGCAGGACCCTGCGCCACCCCTTCCCCGGCCCCCGCGCATCCGTCTCGTACCGCTCCTCAGGGGTCTCCACGTGGAAGGTGCGCTCGATGACCGTGGTCCACTGCAGGCAGCGGATGATGAAGGTGTTGGGTTTGGGCCGCTCCGTCTTCATCAGCTGACACTCTGGGGGCGGGGCTGGCAGGTGAGCGGCTGTCTGCACACACGCCCCGCCCCCAGGACCCCACCACTGACCCCACCACCAGGTCCTGGGAGGCCCTGTCCCATCCCCACGCCCAGCTCTGGCTTCCCTGATGGTACAATGGGGCAGGACCCCTGTTCTGGCCCCGACGGTGTGTTCTGGAGGGGTGACGCACCCCTGCACAGCGGGCAGAGGCTGGGACTCCTCAGCCCCTGGGCCATCTTCTCCCCTAGCCATTGGGTCTCTGAGCCCATGCAGTGCGCCAGACCACAGCCCAAGTGGCCAGAGGTGGGGAGCCTGGGGGGCCCCAGGGAGGGGCCAGCGGGAGGGGAAGCAGCTGGCCCCTGAGCAGGAACCTGCTGCCATTTTCCCAGCCACCCCTCCCCCCGCATCCCGGTGTCCAAGCAGGGCCAGTCCCAGGGCAGAGGCTGGTGCTGACTCACCCGGGCAGAGGCCGCCTGTCCTGGCAGATGGCTGGAGGACATGACCCTCCCCTGAGGCTGCTTAGGCGGCACCCACCTCGCACTGGTGACACCCGCCCCCCCCAGAGGCATTCCTGATGCATACCTGGAGCACACACATCTGGAGCACAGACATACTCCTGGAGCATGCGCACACCTGGAGCACACAGACACACACCTGGAGCGACACACACCTGGAGCACATAGACGCACACCAGGAGCACACAGACACACACCTGGAGCACACAGATACACACCTGGAGCACACAGACACACACCTGGAGCACACAGAGCACACACCTGGAGCGACACACACCTGGAGCACATAGACGCACACCAGGAGCACACAGACACACACCTGGAGCACACAGATACACACCTGGAGCACACAGACACACACCTGGAGCACACAGATGCACACCTGGGGCACGCAGAGGCGCCTGGAGCATGCGCACACCTGGAACACATTGACACACACCTGGAGCACACAGATGCACCCCTGGGGCACGCAGAGGCGCCTGGAGCCTGCGCACAGCTGGAACACACAGACACACACCTGGAGCACACGCACAGCTAGAGCACGCAGACACTCCTGGAGCACGCGCACAGCTGGAGCACATAGACGCACAGCTGGAGCACACAGACGCACACCTGGAGCACGCGCACAGCTGGAGCACACAGACGCATGCCTGGAGCAGAGGGGCTGTGGGGGTGCACCAGGCCCTGAGAGATGGGGGGAACGAGTCAGGGGTGCTGAGAAACCCTCGGCCAGCCGGCCCAGCCCATGGGAGTGGACAGGGCCTCGGGGCCTGTGTGGGGGCTCCCGACATTCCAGGGCCTGGGCCCTGGCAACCTCGAGGGGCCCTCCTCAGGCTCAGCAGAGTGTAAGGTAGTGGCAGGGCCAGGTGCCAGGAAGGGCTTGGTGCCAGGAAGGGCTTGGGGCCGGCCTCATGGGGACGGTGGCCTGTGTCAACACAGGGTCAGGGGTTGGAAAACCCTTCTTCTCGGTCCTGACACCCCCGCACTCACCCATCAGAGACCACAGTCTCCCCAGGGTCTAGGTGCCTGACACCCATCCCAGAGCCTGGCTCCCCAAGCCCTGGAACCCCTCCCCAAGGACAGGTCCCCATCCGTGTGGCTCTGCTCCTTGGCTGGCGCTCCAGCTGGACCGTGGCCTCGTTTCGAGGCCCCAGCACCTGCCTCGTCCCCCCGCCCTGCTCGGGGAGCGCTCTGGATGGTGCCCACCTCCTGTGCACTTCCGCAGCATCCCCTCGCCACCCCACTCAGCCCACAGAGAACATTCCTTGGGCCCCTCAGGCCCTGCCAGCAAGGTGGCGCCCACCCCCACCCTGCCAGGCCTCCTTCCTGAACCCCCCCACCTGGCCCCAAACAGGCAAGCACTGGGGGGTCCCCAGAGGCACTGAAGTAAGGTCCCCCACGTGGCCACCAGGCTGCAGGGGACAGTGGCGCCTGCTGCCCTGGTTTCCCCTCACCCCGGGGCCCCGATTCTAAAAGCTGCTGTGTGGAGGCTTGAGGATGGGGTGGGGAGGACTCACAGGACCCAGGCTGTGGTAAAGCCCCCCTGGCAGACCCCCTCCCCGGCTGGAGGCTTGCAGGGCCAGGACTGTGCCCTTGGGGTGGGGCTTGCTGGCCACACCCATTCCCCTGCAGCATGGGGCCAGCACCCTGGGGCGGGTAGGACAGCCAGGGTGCTGGCGCGGAAGCCGTGAGCCCCTCCCATCTGCCTGCGCTACCTCGGCCCAAGGCCGCGGACCGGAACCTCCACAGGCGACGTGGAGTAGCTGCAGGCTCCGGGCTCCCAGGCCGGATGAAGGCAGAGCTCGCTGGAGATGGAGGTGTACGAAGAAGCGCAGGCCGGGGCCTGGACCCCCATGGCAGGCACTGTGCTCGGCACCCCTGATGGCGTCCCAAGAGGGACCCAGCAGTTCGGCCGGCTCATGAGCCCATCCCGCACTTCCCAGCTCCCCGCCCGGCCTCGGGCCTGGTCTGGCCCCGGGCAGAGCCAGGCTCCAGGGTGGAAACAGACCACCGGAGAAGGCCGCTGGCTCAGCAGCCTGAGGCAGGGGCGCCCCTGCCATCCCTCTCGCAGGTACAGAACGAGGCCACAGCAGCACCGCGTTTAGAAAAAGTGCCAGTTTGTGCCAGGCCAGCTACGCTGTACCCACCGACTCTGTGTCCCCCACACTCCCCACCCCTGCTGAGGGTAGAAGCAAACCACCGCGGGGCCAGGCATCTGGGGGTGACCAAGGCTCCCAAAGCTGGGGGTCCCTCACGCACTCTCATCCCCACCCAGAGACTTTGTGCAGAGACCTGGGTGTGCCCCATCTGGGCTCTGGGCCGCTGGCTGCCGCAGGCGGGGCTCTGTCCCCGCTCGGCCAGGCCCTCTGCCCTCCAGAGCCAGAGTGCCCAGAACAGGTCTGGGGTCTCCAGCCTTGGGACTCGGCACAAAGACCTCCCAGCGGCCAGAAGCAACCACTCACTGGTTCCCGAGATGATTCAAAGCCAGCACCACCCAGCCTGGTCCCTGGAGGCCGCTGGCCCCACCAGAGGCCCTGGGGACCTGACCCTGGGCTGCTGGGCGCGAGAGGACTCCTGTCGTCCCGCCCACCCACTCAGCCCTCCCCGGTTCCAACCCAGGGTGGCCGTGGGCACACTCACGAGCCACAGAGAAGTTGTTGAGTGGGGACTCTCTCTGCTCCAGGTCCTGCGGCCGCTCCTTGTAGCCGATGAAGGTGCCGTCGTTCTTGAGGAGGAAGTAGCGGGGCCGCCAGGTCTTGATGTACTCCCCTGCGGACACGCGCTCGGTGAGGGCCCCGGCCCCCCAGAGCCTGTCCCTGTGGCAGGCTCACAGCTGGCGGTCCCAGAACGGGTGTGCCAGGACACTGGGACTTGGGGACACTGCCCGACTCGCACGATGAACAGCTGGCCCCATGTGGAAAAGGGACCAGGCCACAACTAACACGAGTCTGGCCCAATCCAGAGGGCCTTTCTGGAGGAGGCGCTGTCAAGCCGGCAGGCCCCAGCAGTTACAGCTCCCCACCAGGGCTTCAGGAGCTCTCCCCACTCACTCCGTCCCGCCAGGTGCCAGCCACGACCGTTACTGTCGAGACAATGGCGCGTGGACTGCGGCCAGAGCTGGGCCCTCCCCGGGCCCCGGGAGGGGGCCTGCACCCAGCTTCCAGGGGACAGCAGGCGAGACCCAGCGCCCTTCTGCAGCACGGGCCCCGCAGCCCCTCACCTCCCACGTGACCACTTGCCCTGTCCAGGGGCCCAGGGCGGTCATAGGAACCACGGGAAAGCCAGACCCAGGAGGCGTCTACGCAGCCTGCAGGCGGAGGGACCCGCCACTCTTGACCCCTGTGCATCGCACCAATGGGTGGCCCAGGTGCTCGGGGAAGTTTCCCCCAAAGTTTTGCCACATCAGCCATAAACAGGCATTCACACTTAAGAGCCAGAGCAGATGTCCTCTGTGATATTCGAGCGACTGTCATTTTTCATACTGACACCCAGAAAAAAAAATGTTTCATTTACATTTTGCCGAGCAAGGGGTTTGAACAACGACAGAGAACTTACTAATTAGACAACGGCTTTGTCAGAGGGGCCACTGGGCAGCAGGTGGGGAGGGGGCTGGGGTCCCCAAGCCCTGGGCCCCAGGGGAGGGGGACGAGCAAAGGCCCCGCCCCCAGGACCCAGCAGCTCCCCACGTGCCCCCACTGTCGGGGCCCCCCCCAGCCAGGGGCCTCCGGGCGTGACCCAGCCCTTACTCCTGTGCACACGGGGGTCCCCTCCAGGCCCGGCCCCACCGGCAGGAGGCGGACCCTCCTGAGGCCAGCACCCTGCCCCCTGCCCCAACTGCACCCGGTTCTGCTGAGCCCCCCCCCCGCCCCCCTGCCCCCCGGGCGCTAGGAAGGCTGGGCTCAGGCCCCTTCCGGCTGCTGTCTCCCTCCCGCGCCCCTGCCGGGACCCCGCCCAGCCACACGGCTCCACCGGGCCCCCCAACGGGGCAGCGGGTGGGCACAAGCAGACTGGGCTCCGGGGCCTGTGCACAGCCCCCCACCCGCGCCGTCCCGGGCTGCTCGCTCCCACCCGCCTGCGTGCCAGGCTGGAGCTGTCGGCCCCTGATGGAGTGCCTCTCTTCCCACCAGCTGCCGCTCCCCGGGACGCTAACTGAGCGGGGAGAGAGGAGCGCCTCACCCGCGCAGCCCCGAAAATCCATCCTGACTCACCAGCTGCTGCCGGCCCCCACCGCGGCCTGTGCACGCGGCCTGTGCACGCGGCCGGCACGTGTGCCTGCTCAGCAGCGCCCACGGGGCCTCGGTTTCCCCACCCGTACCTGTCCAGTGGCGCCCACCCCACTCCGGGCACACGAAAGTTCTGTAACCCAGCACTGGGGTGGGGGGCAAGGAAGCGGCTCTGGTGGGCAAGAAGCCGAGGGGCAGACACCCAATCTGAACGGGCAGGGGCCCGGACCCTCCAGCAGCCCCCACACCCGGGGCTCCGAAGGGGGGCCACGTCGGCCCCCAGCTGCCCCTGCCCGCCTGGGCCCCACATGACACGCAGGTGGGACGGGGGGCAGGGAAGGCGGCCTCGCTCAGCCCCTCACCTGGACAGCCCGGCTCACAGAGCCCTTGGGAGGGCGGGGGGACTGGAGGGGACAGGGGCCAAGGCTCTGAGGCACACAGACCCCTCTGCCCAGCCAGGTGCAGCCAGGCGGTCACCGGGAGGCCAAGGCAGTGCTGGCTGCGCCCTGGGCTGCGTCCTGCATCTGAATGAGTTCAGCCCAGACAAGATTCGGGGCAGGCGACCAGCCCAGGTGGGGGGGGGCCCCGGAGCCCTGCTCCCTCCCAAGGCCGAGGTGACACAGGATGTTAACAAGTGGGGAATGCAGCCACCCCTGTCCTCAGCCACAGGACTGGGGTGGGGACAGACACTTGCCAGCTGCTACTGCTGGTGGGGACCTCAGAGCCTTCACTCCGGGCACAGGCAGCTGAAAAACAAGGAGGCCTGAGTCTGGCCTTCAGGTCACTACTCCCTAAGTGGGGGTCCCCACCACTCCCCCGGGACAAATGCCCACCCACAGACCCCCTGGGAGCTGCGCAGTGGGCAGTGGGGCCCTGCCAGTCACAGCCAGAGCCCAGGACCCCCAGAAGGGCTCTCCACCCACTTGCCCCACCCCGTCCCACCGCAGGCAAACGCTTCAGACCGAAGCCTCGGAGTCCCCTCCACACAGCTGGGCAGCCCGGCCACGAGGGCCCCCGACGCCTGCAGCCAGGACACAGGAGCCAGGGCGAGACTAGGGGGCAGGCGGGACAGGCAGCCCCTCAGGGTTCTCTCAGAAGCCCAGCCCCGGGCCGGGGTGGGGACGGGACCCATACTGCCCATCGGAGACCCCACCCTGCCCGCCACCAGAGAAGGGGGCCTGTGCCCCCCCCAGCCCTTCACTCCCAGCCGGTCTGCTCCCAGTGAGGGCCCAGGCATCCTGGCTGGGGGCGGGGAGGCAGTCGCATAGGCTCGGCCAGGCCCCCCACCTCCTCCTGCCCCCTAAGGGACTCCACTCCTGGCATGGGCCCCTGTGGTGTCCCTGTGTGTCCTCGCCTAGGAGGGCCCTTCCAATAACCCTGCTCACCTGGGGGGCCAGCTCATCCCCAGGAAGATTCTGGAGGGCCCGTGCCTGCCGCAGCCCAGGTCACTCCAGCAGGGCCACAGCGCCCAGCCCCGGGGACGAGGCAGCGAGAGGCTGGCGGCCTGCCCCTCCGTGCCCCCCCGAACCATGCTGTGCCCCACAGGGACCCACGCTGCAGGCAGGCCGGGGTTCCCAGCACACCCCAGGCCTGACACCCCAGAGGCCCCCGCCTGCCTGGCCACCACACCCCGAGCTCCGCGAACATTCCCTCCAAGTCTCGGGTTCTCGGGGAAACTGCTGGATGAACACTTTGCCGCGGCGGTGGCAGGCGGCAGCTGGCAGGGTGCCAGGCGGCACCGAGCTGCTTCTCCACAGCGAAGCGAGCCCCAGCAGGCCTGGGGAGCGGGCGCCAGCTGACAGCGGCGCCCGTGCGGTCCCCTGCCGCCAGCACATCCATCGCAGGCCGACAGCTGCCGGGCGCCCATTTACCTTCTCCAGCACAGTGAGCAAACGGCCCTGCTGACGGCGGCCCATCCGTCGCCAACCACCAGGAAGGGGGCGGGCTGCGGGCGGGCGCCGGCCTGGGCCACCTCGGGGGGCCCAGCCTGCCAGGCCTCTGCCTGCGCCCGAGCCAAGGTCCCTGGGTCCCTGTCCCACCAGCCGGCCACTTCAGGCTGACCCTGAGGGCCCCCGAGCCCCGGGAAGCCGGGCCAGGGCAGGGCGGTGTCACACCCGCCCTCGGGCGAATCCCACCAACCTGCCCCTTGAGACTAAGCCTTTCTGGGGGCAGCATTCTCGGGGCCCGCCCAGAGGCAGGGCTGGATGAGAAGAGGCGTCCACCCTCTGCCCCACAGACAATTTGCCCCCCCCCTCCCCCCGCGGCCCCTGAGCCTGGCTGGGCCCCTCCTCACCATCCCACCCAGTCGTTCCGGAAGGCCTACCTGGCAGGCAGGGAGTGTTATGCCCACTAGCCCCCAGGGAAAACTGAGGCCCAAGTAGGGGACTCTCAAGGTCACAGCTGGTGAGCAGGGACCCTGGTCCTGCGGCCCAGGCTAGACTCGCTCCTCGACACCGGCTGCGCTCTTCACAGGTCTCTGGCTCTGCCGTCGAGGGGAAAGGCCCACAAAGTCACGGCCCAGCGCACACAGGGAGACTCAGCAAGGAGGGGAAGGCGCCGGGGGCTGCTCGGTGCCCAGCACATCCAGCCCCGCCCCCAGGCGCAGACCTCTGCCGTCATCCCAGCCGGGACCTCACCGTCCTTGCAGACCCCACGTCGTCCTCGGGCACCGAGCACCCCCCGACGCAGGCCACAGGGGCCGCCCCTCAGTCCCAGCCTGCCCGCCGCACACGGCAGGTCCCCCTGGGACGGCCCCTGTGGCCTGGTCCCCACGGCCTCTGCCCTAGTCCAGGGGCCCCCTGCCCACGCCCACTGTCTCACTTCCGGTATCCCGCCCCCGGCAGCCTGGACACCCTCACTGCTGACCCAGAGCCCCCAGACAAGGGCACAGCCCCACTGCCCAGGCCCTGCACCAGCCTGGGGCTGTGCGCCTCCCCCGACCCCGCCTGCCCCCAGGCTCCCTCTATGAGCCGGCCGCCAGGTCCCCTGCCTCACTTGCCCGCTCCGTCCCATGTGCACCTGGCCTCCCACACTGGGGTTCAGTGACCCGGTGGGGTGAGGGTTTGGGGGCAGCCACAGCCCCACCTCCATGAACAAACATCCCAGGCGGCTGGATGGTCGAGCGGGCAGCCCCCCCACCCCGCCCGTCAGTCTACCAGCTTCACTCCTATCTGCTGGCACCTTGGGCCACAGGCCTGGGGAGAGGGGGCTGCAGGCTCGGGGCCCACCTGGGGATGTGTGGACCCAAATCCCGAGCCCAGAGATCCAGGTCCAGCACCGGGGTTATCAGAAGGAACCCTCCCAAACCAGGCCATCGACTGCAACAGCTCTGAAACACGCCCGGTATTTCTTAGGGGCAGAGAAGCAGCCCTGAGAAGGCAAGAGGGGGGCCGAGGGCTCGGCTGGGCAGCAGGGGTGCAGCTCCCAGGTCGGGCCCATGGCTCATCCAGTGCGGCCACCCCAGCCCGGAACCCCTGGGACCTCAGCCGGCCTGTCCAGAGCCAGATCTGGCCAGGGGGCCTGCCCGTGGGGCCGCCGAGCAGGGGCCGGGCACATTGAGCGGGCAGGAATGGGGGCTCTGCCCGCCGTGGGGTGGCCCCGGGGAGCGGGCACAGAGCCGCAGCCATGGGCTCCGGTTACGGGAGAGCCTGCAGGGAGGGCACTGGCCCCGAGCCCGGCTGGGTGTGCCTGGGCAGGAGGGACGCCAGCGGCGGCCGGGCCAGCTCCCACCCCGCGCCAGCCACAGCACTTCTAGGAACCCGGCCTGATGCAACCCAGGCCAGCCTCCCCGGAAGGCTGGTGGCAGGTAGGGATCTGGGCAGGGAGCTCGGGACCCTCTCCCCTGCACAATGTGCTACCTAGGGCCAACTGGAGGAAGCAGAGGCCATCTTGTGGCCCCTCCCTGCTCGTGACCTCCCCCGCCCCCCCGCACCCGGAGCCCAGCTCACTGCGGGGCAGCCACCTGCTAAGGCCACCAGCACAGGCCAGGGGACCCAGGGCCAGGAAGGCAGTGACCCCTCACCCCCCATGCAAGTCACCCCAGCTTCCTCTTCTGCTGCCGCTTCTGCAGGGAGAACCCAACATGCGCACAAAACAGGAAACAGCCCCACCGATGGCGGCCATGGCCACAGCCACACGCCAGGGCCAGCGGCCCTGGAGCACACCTCGGGGCCCGCCCTCCCTCCTAAGCACCTCCCTCGCCCCCAGGCCCCGGCCACCCTGCCCTGCCCTGTCCCAGCGGCAGTTCTGGACCCTCACAGACACAAGGCATTGTGTGGCCTGCCTCGTGGACCTGGGGCCGCTGGGACCTTGGCCACAGCCACGTCAGTGTGACCTGGACGGGAACTGGGGCCGCCCTTCACCTCGCAGCCAGGAAAACTGAGGCCCAGGAGGCGGGGTGCAGGGTAAGGGAGCGGCACCCACCATCGGCGGTCCTGGCCAAGCTCCTCGCCCTGGCGGCAGCCGTGTGCAGACGATTAGCGGCACGGCGCCCTCACAGGAAACCCCACAAGTCCCTACTCAGCGGGCCCACCGGCCTGTCCCCTGGTGTCTGCTCAGCAGTCACTGCCTCCTTCAAAGGGGAGCCCCCGTGGGGACCCCAGGACCAGGGACGGGGTCGGAGACTGTGTCAGCAAGGGGAAACCACAGTCTCCTCATCAGAGCCACATGCGAAACACAGGGAATGGCCATGGCCACGGCGGGAGACAGGACCAGTCACAGCCGGGGGGGGGCGGGGGGGGAGAGAACCAGGGCCCCGGGAGCCCACTATCCACCAGGGCGCCCCAGACCACCTCAGCCTGGGACCAGGGCAGGATCCGTGCCAAGAAGGGGCTCAGGGCTGGGGCACCACAGGGCATGAGGCAGGCTGGGACCAACCCGCCAGGCTCCACGATACGGGGCCCCGGCCGCACCGTCCTGGGGCGGGGGTGTCTGCAGTGAAACGCAAGCACACCATGTGCATATGGCACTCGTGCCCGCAGACCTCACGGGTGACCGCTTCCAGGCGGGTCTGCAGAGCAGGGGCGCCCCATGCCCGCGGGCCAGCTGTCCTTACCCCACCCCACCCCCGGGGGCCAGGCTGCTCTAGTGAGCACAAGGGTGCCCGGGGCTGCCCGCCCAGGCCCGGCCTCTCACTGCCTTCCTCCCTGCTCCTGGTCCACCTGGTCCAGCTGGCCTGAGGGTCTGGACACCCAGGAACAACCACCCAGGCTGGGCAGACGGAGCCCACAGGGCAGGGAGGCCCCAGAGAGCTGCACTGACTCGCGTCGTGGCCTCAGCGCAGAGCAGTCTGCAGACAAAACCAAGATCAGCCAGACCTACGTCCTGGAGCAGGCCTGGTTTCTCATAAATCATCGACTGTAAGAATGAAGCGAGGGCGCGAGTGTTGGAGCCCTGCTGAGCCCCACTCCGCCATCGGTCCCGGGGCTGGTGGGCTCAGCTGCCCACCGCGTGGGGGGGCGCCATCACCCGGGACGTGTCTGTGTCCGGACATCCAGCTCCTGCTCAGGAAGCCCACCCATGTCCAGGGACGCCCGGCTGCCCCCCATCCCTGCCGGCCCGGCCGCCTCCAAGCCACCCTGAGCCCTCAGCAGCTGGAAGTCACTCCTGGGGACAGGCGCACACTGCACACACGGGGACACTGAAGCCTGGAGAGCTTGCCTGGACCTCAGAACAGGTCAGCACAGGCGTCCCCATGCAGGCTGGATGTCGCGCTGTCCTCCGCGGTTTCTCTGGCCCAGAGCACCCGGCATCAGGACACCCGGAAACAGCCCAGAGGTCACTCCCAACAGCAGGACACCCATGTCCTCAAGGGAGCATGGGACCCTCTCTCCCAGGGAGGCTAGGGCATGGGGGGCTGGGCAGCAGAGCCCGGAGGCTGCTGAGGCTGGCTGTGCCCGGGCCTGGGGCCCGCCAGACTTCTCCAGGCCACCCCCTGCCGCCACCCCAGTCGCATACACGAGAAACCGAAGGCCAAAGAGCTCAGCGATTTGTCCTTGGAGAGGGACGGTGACAACACAGCCGGGTAGATTCAAACCCAGCTCTCTGGATGGCCCCCCGGGCCTGACACCGCAGCCTCCGGCCCCTCCAGAAGGCGCGCGCCCGGCTGGCTGGGGGTCGTCCCAGTAACTGGGCCGGCGGCCCTGAGGCCCAGGCATCCTAATCGAACAGTCAACAAACGTTTGCTGCTGGTCGCGGGTGGGGGACAGTGTTCCTGCGCTGTGGCCCCAGGCCCCGGAGCGGAGGAAAGAAAGTCCCAGCGCCCGTGAAGGGGGAGGGGAACAGCAAAGAGGGCGGCCAGGTGAGGCGGCCGGAGCCGACCTGGCAAAGGGCTTCCAGGAGGGAGCAAGTGAGCCCTGGGGGAGGGGACCGAGAAGGCAGCAGGTGCGGGGTTCTCGCGGAGAAGCGAGGCAGCGGGCTCCCCACGGACCACAGGGCCCAAGAGCCCCCTCACCTCCGCCTCAAGCCCCAGCGGGCCGTCCTCCCCGCAGCCCCCACCCCTGTTCTCTGTCACCCCACCCCTGCCCTGCCGGGGGCTCCTGTGCACCCCACAAAGCCCTGTCTGCAGACCCTGGCCCTCGCCACACCTCATCTGCTCCATGTCCCAGGCTCCCCTCCCAACAGCCTGTGGGATCCCGGGGTGGGCACGGGGCCCCCTCATGCCCTCGGCTGAGGGCACGCGCAAGGGGTGCCTGGCAGCCAGCGGGCCCGCCAGAGCCTGGGAAGGAGAAGGTCTGGAGGAAGAGGAAGGGGTGTAGCTAATCCCCGCCCTGGGGCAGGAGGGAGTCACTCGCCAGGGGACAACTGGACATGAAGCCTGTCTACCCCCCACTCCCCGCCCCCAAACCACAGGGGGCTGCGGGGCAGGGGGCTGCGGCCAAGCGGCCAAGGCCTCATCTCCCCTCGCACTAGGCCGCGCCAAGGCCCTCCCCGGGCGCAGGGCTCTGAGCACGCGGACAGCCGAGGCTGCACCGGGCTCGGACGGCTCGCGGCTCCAGCACACACACACCCGGGCCAGGCCCCTGGCTGGTGCGGAACCCCCCCCCGCCCCACGCCGCCCCACAGCCCAGGCCCAAGGCGGGCACCAGGCCAGGCCAAGTAACTCTGCCCTGCCCTCAGGAGCCCTCGGGCAGCACCCCGGGCCGCCGGCGAGCCAGGCCTTGGACGGGCCCCAGTGTCCTCACTGCCTTCCAGGAAAGCGGGGAGGGAGGCGGCGGTGGCTCTCCCGCCTGAGGGACCCAGCCAGGCAGCCACCGGGCCAGCGGGCCCAAACCGCCCCACACCGCCTGAAAGACCCCTGCCCCAGGCCCACCCCCAAGGGCACTGACCTCTCTTGTGCAGCCAGCCCTCCTTCACGATGGCCACGTCGTTCATGGTGCCCTGTTCCGGCAGGGCCAGGCCACCCGGGGCGCTGCTCACCGTCCCCTCTCAGCAGGGTCTCCCCGGGGCCTGCCGGCGCACCCAGCCTCTGGAAGAGTCAAAGGGAAGTGTGTGAGGTTGTGTGTGGCCCGGGGCCACTCCTCCAACCCCACAGTGAGGTCAGGGAGCCCACCGCACCCAGGGTCCCCGTCGGGGCCCACCCTCCCATGTGGCCTGCGCCCTTCACAGCCTTCCCAGCCACTGCCGCCCCCCTCTCTGCTATGTGCTTCTGCCGCCCCCAACCCCCCATGTGCTCTGCACAGTTCCCTGAGGCCACAGCCGGGCCTCCCCTCCCTCCCCTCCGCCTGGGCTGCAACCCCCCATGCACCTGAGCCCCGGGCCCTCAGGGCTTGGTGCGCCCCCTTCACCCCCAGCCCCAAAGGGCGCTCCTGGCATATTCCAGCGTCCCTAACCTGCCAACCCAGAGGCCCCCTCCTCCAGGCAGCCCCTCTGACTGCTCTGCTCTACACGGTTGACCTCCCCAAGCTCTGGTGAGGGTCCCCCTGTTCCCACCCATTGGGCCCCAGGCTCCTCCCTCTTGTCCCAGACTAGGGAAGAAGAGAAATCCAAGTGTGAAGAAAACAGGGCCAGGAGACCAGGCAGCTGGCGCAGATGTGAACCCAGAGCCCTCCAGGGTGACATAAAAAACCTCCCCTCAAGAAACCCCAGGCCCCTCCTAAACCGCAGCACCCCTGCGGGACTGAATCCGGGGCATTCATTCGGCCGACATGTGCCAGGCATCCCTGGTTTGCCAGGCTCGGTGCTGGGACAAAGAGAGGCTCAGACGGGTCCTGCCTGTAAGAAGCACCCAGTCCGGGGTGGTTACAGACCCATAATTACAGCATTCAGGAGGCAGCACCGGGGGCTGCCTGCACAAAGGCAGAGGCCCTGGCACCCGCAGGGGCCCACCAGCAGCCTCCCTTGCACATACTCTGGCCTCAGATCCTGAGAGGCCCTCCCTCCCCATTGCTCCCGGCGGGATGAGCTCCTAGGCATCCCTCAAAACCCAGCTCACACAGCATCCTGAGTATCCTGGGAAAGAGCAGTCTTCCCACGAGCCGTCCTCCGCTAGCCCTCCGGACAAGCGCTCCTGAGAGCAGGCCCAGAGACTCATCTCTGGGACCCCCAGGCCAGGAAGACCCCTGAGGACCTCTGGAATGGAGCCCAGCATGAGTCCACTGACAGCTGCGTAGACATTCTCCCTCCACCTTACTGGCCTCCTGAGGCAGGGAATGGGGACCCAGAGAAGGTTGCCTGGCACGGACAGTTTTGGGCTAAGTTTAGAAGAGCCGGAAGACCCCAGGCTGCATCTAATGCCAGGTCAGAGGAGACACACTCTGCCCAAAGAAGAAGTGGCCAATGTGAGCAGCAGGCCAGTGGCAGGGACAGGAAGCGAGACTGAAGATACCTCCGAGGACCGGGCTCGGAGCCCCTGCACAGCATGCCCGGGGACCCCTCTGGTGACACAGGTGGGCGTGGCCTGGAGGCAGAGGGCTGCACCCACAGACCTCTGGGTGTCCCCTGCCCCCACCCTGGCTGAAGCAGGGCCTGCTGCTGACAGAGTCGGACAGCTGTCAGCCCCGTGTGTAAAAATATATCTGTGCACACACACAGGGGCTGTGCATCTGCACAGATACGTGCACACCAAGCCGACACCTGGCTGTCTCCGAGTACAGGCCGTTTCCCACCTACTGTGAGTGCCTTTACCGTAAAGTGTGTCTGCTGGTGTCACTTAAGTAACAACTTACCAAAAAATTGCCTGTGCTCTTAAAGGGCCCCCTCCGTCTGTCTATGAACCGTACATTCAGTGGGGGGAAGGCAGAACGGAGCCCCACCAACGCACCCCGCCCTTCAGTTCGACCAGGGGCTCTGAGCAGTCAGGGCTGGCCTGTAGTGAGAGACCACGGGCCCATGCCCCCCCACCTGCCCACCAAGTCCTCAGGACCCCGACCTGCTCATGGCCAAGTTCTCCAGCTGCCACCACCATCCCCCAATCTGGGGGCCAAGCCCCGGATGCCTGCCAGGTCCCTGCCTGGGGGATGGGTGGGCAGCACCTCCAAAGCCCACCCAGGTCAGAGAGCAGATTCCGGGCCCGGGAGTCCTTCGTGGGCCGGCGGGCACCTCGCCATCGCGGACAACTTTGTGTCTACGGGCACAGGAGGTCTTCTTCCCGAGGCCCACCCGCACACTTGGACGAGGGCTGCAGCGAGCCTCTTCGAGCGGCCCCTGAGCACCCACTGGGCACCGCGGCTGGCCGGCCCGCGTCGCCCCCTGCCCCGGCCCCCGACGGGCCGCTTCCCCAAGGTCATGAGGGAGGCCGGGGCCGCGGCCCGCGCCCCCGCCGCCGCCGCCGGCCCGGCCCGCGCCCTCCCCGCCCAGGCCGCGCTCGGCCACTTCCTGCTCCGCTCCTCCACCCCGGCCGCGCGCGGCCCGCGCCAGGCCCCGCCGGCCGGGAACAAAGCGCCGGGCCGCGGGAGGAAATCCGGGCCCCGGCGGCGGCGGCGGCGGGCTGGCGGCGCGGGGGGGACTCACCGGGCGGCGCGTCCGGGCCAAGCGCGGGCGGGCCTAGCCGGGCCGCGGCCTCCGGCGCCCGCCGCTCGGCATCCCCGCGCGCACGCCGGGCGGGGCCGGGCTGGAGGCGGCGGCGGGCGGGCGCTGCTGGGCGGGCCTCGTGCGGAGCGGGGCCCGGTGCTCGTGGCGGCCGCCGGCTCGCGTCCTCCGGCTGCGCTGCTGCGCTGGCTGCGCTGGGCCGGCCGCCCGCCCGCCGCGCTCGGTCCCGCCGCCGCCGCCGCCGCCGCCGGCCCGCCCTCTCCCCGCCCCGCGCCGCCCCGCCCGGCCGCCCGCCCACATCCGCCTCCGCCGCCCGGGGCGCCCGGCGGCCGGGGCGAGGGCGCGGCGCCGGGAGCGCGCGGGGCCGGCCGCCCACTGTCACCCCGGGCCGCGTGCTCCCCGGCCTCGGTTTCCCGGCGCGTCCGGTGCGCCCTCACTTCCCGGCCCGGTTCCGCCCCGACGCGCGGGGAGGGCCGGTCCGGGACGACCCCCGCGCTTCTGCCTCCGTGGCGTGGGGGCGGGGTAGGTTAGGGTCCCTTTCAAAATGTGCCCCCCGCCCCGGGCGGATAGCTCAGAGCTGGGGGCCCCGGGAGGGAGCCGCCAGGGTGACCCCTGAAAGGCCTGATTCGAGGACCCTGGCAAGCTAGCGGTCCCCTGGGGGGCGGGGGGCGGCTGTTTGCAGGAGGCTGGTGGAGGTCAGCTGGGAGGGGTCCTGAAGGCTGGCTGGAGTACAGACATGAGGGGGAAGCGGTCGTCGATCCCGGGCCGCAGGACTCCCTTGCCGGGGGCAGGGCCCCCATCCCTGGAGAGGGACTTACTAGAGCCTCCCTTTGACCGGAGGGAAGACACTGACAGCTTGGCTACAAAAGCAGGTGGGAGACTTCCCAGGGCCCCAGGGACCAGCCAGAGCCGCCTGCCCTGAGCTGGGCACAGACCCCAGAATGCGGGCTGGGTGGGAGTCGCACCCCAGAGAAGGGTTGTCCCAGCGGAGCAGCCCCGGGCCCTCCCTGCCGCCCCAGTCGGTGGATCCCCGGCTCCCACAGTTCACTGGGGACTCCAGCCCCTGCACCTGCAGACTCCCCCAGACCCTGCAGCGGACCTCCCACCCCTGACCCCACCCCGCCTGCACTCAGAGCCAGAAGGTTCTCCAACAGCCACCCCTCCCCCATCCCCGAGGCCTCCAAGTTGATAAAAATCCTTTTGTAAGAGGGAGACTCCAGTTAGCTACCCTCCAGGGATTGGTATGTGTTTTGTGGGGGAGCATTTTCGTTCTTCATCCGGGTCAGAGTTGAGCCTGGGAGGTATAGATGCTTCATCCGGGTCAGAGGCAGGTGCAGCCCAGCCGAACGTCCAGCAAAGCGTCTACACTCAAAACTGGGGCTCCTGCCAGACTTCCTGGGCTGAGGGGGAGAATTACACTCTTCAGGCAAGGACTCTCGCCTCTCCCCACGCCAGCCCACCCGGCGCTCCAGCTCTGAAAACCCCCGGGCAGGGCCTTGCCTCCAGGGGGCCGAGTGAGGGCCCAGGCCAGTCTTCCGCCTCTGGGACCCTGGGACCCAACACCTGCCCTGAGGGTCGTCTCCAGACGTCCCACATCTGCCCATCCTGTACCCTGCAAACCCTGGCCCCTCTGGGACTGTCCCACGACACCTACCCACTGCTTCCCAGGAAGGGGTCCGTGCCCCCCTTGGTCTCGGGCTATCGGTGCTCCGGAGAAGTCCCAGGACAAGAAGAGAAGGGGGTGGGTGGGGGTGGGCAGCCCCTGGGGGTCTGGGAGGGCGCCCTCTCGTAGAAGATGTGGCGGCCCCCCAAGCCGGTCGCGATGGCCATTTGAGGAAAGGCGTCTGGGGCCGGAAGGCCCGACCCGGTAGTCCCAAACCTCCGGCTCACTGGCCCCCGCCCACCCCGGGGGGACTCCCTGCCTGCCCGGCGTGGAGCCCCGGCGCCCGCCACGTGTCTGAGACCCGAGTGAGCCCCAGTCCCCACTGCGGCAGCACCCAGTCCCGGCTGCAGGCAGGGCCTCCCCCACCCCAGGGAAAGCAGAGCTGCCCCTCAAGAACCTCGCTGTGCCCCCCAGACAGAGCAGCAGGATGATCCCGCCAGCCGCCCTGCCCACGCTGGGGCCTCCAGGGAGGCGCTCGGCCACGTGCTCCCCACAAAAGCTGCTGTGGAGGACGAGGCCGGTGGCTGCCAGCGCCTCCCGAGCTCAGGGGCCCTGGGCCTGTCACCTTCGGCAGCTGCCAGCCATCCGCAGGACCGGGCCCCTGGTCTCAGCAGCAGCTGGAGGGCGGGGCCTGAGGGCAGCTCCCGGGCCAGATGGCCGCCTGGCCAGCCCCCGCCATCCCCGTGCAGAGACTTCGCCGGGCCAGAGAGGGGATCCGAGGGCTGGGGTGGCCAGCTGGGACAGCCCCTCCTGGGGGGGGGACAGGAGGACCTAAGCCAGGTCTTCCTGCCGGAGAGGGACAGGGGGCCTCCAGTCCCTACGGCAGTGACACCCCGCCTTCCGTGGCTCATCCCTACCTGGGCTGGCCTCCCCGGCTCCCACAGGCAGTGTCTTGACCTCTTTCAACCCCCCCCTACACTGCACAGCCTCTCTCAGGGCCCCAAGGAGCACTTTGTCCCCCCAGCCAGGCAGGGCAGCCCAGGATCTCGGGCCTGGCTGGGGAGCTGTCCGCTCAGACCCCGGGGACAGCCAGCCTCCCTCCCTGCGTCCATGGCCTGGAGGCCAGACCTGGGGAAGCCACGCTGGACAGGTAGGCACCACGGAGCGCTCAGGGCTTGGTTGGACATCTGTCATAGAAGCCACCGCATTCACCCAAGAGATGTTTGTTTACTGAACCCCCGTTTCAGGCCCAGGCAACTTCTTGGCGTCGTGAGACGGCGTAGTCACATGTAGTGGGGAGCACCCTGGAAAAGTCTAAGGCTCAGAAAGGAGCAGATGGACCTGGGGGGGCTCTTAGCCAGGTGGCCAGGGGAGTTCACTCTCAGGGGGATCTGGAGGGGCGGGGGGGTGAGAGCAGAGACAAATGGGGGAAGAGCCAGGGAGGAAGGACCCTCTGGGCAAACGTCGGAGAAACGCCCTGGGGTCTTGCCGTGTGCCTGGCTGATAGGTAAGCCTCCACACTCTACAGATGACCGCGTTAAGGTTCAAGGGGGTAAGGGCTGTGCCCAAGGTCGGCAGGGGCAGGGGGTGGCCTGTAAGCCCAGCAAGACCCCAGGAGCAGTCCTGTCTGGGTTCACACTGACCTGCCTTGAATTCTGCTCCTCCGCGGGGGGGGTCGGGGGAGGCAGGCTGGAGGAGGGGAGCGCGGGGCGGAGGGGTGCCGGGCGCCGGGGAGGTGCGGGGGGGTGACCGTGCTTGAGGAGGAGCCCCCAGAGTGGATGCAGCTTGGGAGCCAGGGCAGTGTTGGCAGTTGAGTATGTGTGAGCTCAGGGTTCCAAGGGCACTTGCCAGGTTTAGGGAATAAAAACATAAGATGTCCAGTCAGGTTTGAGTTTCAAATGAATAAAGAATACTTTTTTTAGCATAAAAATGTGGCTTTCCTGGGGCGCCTGGGTGGCTCAGTCAGTTAGGTGTCCGGCTCTTGATCTCACCTCAGTCATGATCTCTCAGTTTGTGAGTTCGAGCCCCGAGTTGGGCCCTGCAATGATGGCACAGCCTCCTTGGGTTCTCTCTCTCTCCTTCTCTCGGCCCCCTCCCCTGCGTCTGTGTGTCTCTCTTCAAAAATAAAAATAAATTAACTTAAAAAAAAGGTAGGAGCTCCTGGGTGTCTCAGTCGGTTAAGCGCCCGACTTTGGCTCAGGTCATGATTCGAGCCCTCAGGTTCGTGGGTTCGAGCCCTGCATTGGGCTCTGTGCTGACAGCTCAGAGCCTGGAGCTTGTCTCAGATTCTGTGTCTCCCTCTCTCTGACCCTCCCCTGCTCACGCTGTCTCTCTCTCAGAATTAAATAAAAACATTAAAAAAAATTTTTTTAATGTGGCCTTCCTTCCCACAGGCTTTAGATACCAGCTGTGCTGGGCTGTCCTCCGTTCTCCAACCTAAGGATCTTATGAATAGGACCCCCGGGGGCTGCTTACTCCGCATCTCACAGGCCTCCAGAGTCTAGAGTAAGGCGGCTGAGGTCCTATCCTTTGTAATCCAGCCCCTCCCCCGGCCCCAGTCAAGGCCCCTGGCTGAGACTCCTCCTCCCCTGCCTAGCCTCCTGGGCAGCGCGGTGGGAATTCAGGAGAGGCCGTTCAGATTCCAATCCTGGTTCAGGGACTTACTGCCCGCGGTGTGGCCGTGGGCCCCTTACCTGAAAACCTCCCCCATTGCATGGGTGTAAGAATAAGAGCACCCACCTAACCGGGTCCTGCGGTGAGCTGAGCACCGGTCAGCTCCTCAGTGGTGTTCCGTCAAGGGCAGCCCCTTAGGACCATGGCCTCAGGGGAAAGACTCCCAGCCAGCAGTATCCCCTGCCCCTGGGGCCCCAGCTTCTCCAAAATTTGTGCTTTCTGTTTTTTAAATTTATTTTTAATGTTTATTTATTTTTGAGATAGAGATGTAGCGTGAATGGGGGAGGAGGAGGGACAGAGAGAGAGGGAGACACAGAATCTGAAGCAGCTCCAGGCTCTGAGCTGTCAGCACAGAGCCCCTCACCGGCTCAAACCCACAGGCCTGAGATCGTGACCTGAGCCAAAGTCGGTCGCTGCACCGACTGAGCCCCCCAGGCGTCCCCACAGCCTTCTGTTTTCCCCAGGCTATTTCTGCTTCCCCGCAGCCTGAGATGGTGCTCCTGCATGGTGCCCCCAGGATGCCAACCCCACCCCTCCACAGGGTCTCCCCCTCCCTAAGCACTTTTCTTCTGGACTCTGGGGCGCCCGAGGCCTCCCTTCGACCTATCCGTCGACCTATCCTTCGACCTATTTGCGGCCCTATCCACCGGGTCTGCCCAGCCGTGCCCTGTCCCTGAGGCTCCGGGCCCCCAGCACGTCGCACTGAGCTCCGCTGAGAGGCTGGGCGTCCCCCGTGGGGGGGGGACTCCGCGGCCGGGATCCTGCTTGAGAATTTGGAAGCGGGTACCAGCCAAATTCACTGCAACTTAGAAGGAGGCTTTCCCGAAGACCGGGGTGTCATCTTTTCAAAATTTACGACCCCCTCCGCCTGTCCCCCTCCTTCATCCCAGGACCAGGGCCCCGCGAGGTGGCGGGTGACAGCCCTACGCGGGCCCAGAGAGGATCCAGTCCTCGGAAGGGGTTCCTCAGCAGAGGGGCGCAGTGGGGACCCCACGGAGGGGGGTGGGACACGGAGGCCCGGGCGGCAAATATCGCGAGAGAGCCCCCTCCCCTGCCGCGCCCCTCATCCCCTCCCACCCCGGTGCCCCAGCTGGCGGCGCGCCGGGCCCGGCTGGGCGAGGCGGGGCGGGCCGGGAAGGGGCGGCCAGGGTGACCTCAGCGGTTCCGCCGCTCCGGGAAGTCGCCTCGGCCCGCCCCCTCCAGCCCCCGCCCCGAGTTTCGCTCTCTCCGGGGCGGGGCGAGCGGCTGCCGCCGCCTGGCCGGCCAAGTTGGAGCGCGCCCCGCCCGGCGCCCTCCGGTCCGCGCCCTCCCCGCCGGGGCAGGTCGCCCGGACCCCCGCGCACCGGGGCCGCACCGGGGAGGGCGCGCGGCGCGGGCGGCGGCCGGAGCGCGGCGCGGGGCGGCGGAGGTGAGCGTGGGGGCGGGCGCCGGCTCCGCCGCCCCGCCCGGCCCGCTCCCCACGGCCGCGCTGCCATAAATGGGGCCCGCGGCGGCGGCGGCGGCGGCGGCGGCGGGCCGGGCGGCGGGCGGCGACGGGGCGTCGGGGACGCGGCGGGCGGCACCCCGCGGAGAAGTTCAGGGGCGGCCCGGCGGGGACGCGCGCAGGTTCGCGCCCCGAGACCGGCGGCTTCCGTCTGCTCCGGGCCGAGTCGGTCCAGCTCCGGGCAGGTGCCGGGGCGGCCGCGGCGGGCGCGCGGGGGCGCCCCGTCTGCGCCCGGCGAGGCGGCGGCCGATGGAGTTCCCGGAGCACGGCGCGCGGCTGCTGGGCCGCCTGCGGCAGCAGCGCGAGCAGGGCTTCCTGTGCGACTGCACCGTGCTGGTGGGCGCCGCGCGCTTCCCGGCCCACCGCGCCGTGCTGGCCGCCTGCAGCGTCTACTTCCATCTCTTCTACAGGGACCGGCCCGCGGGCAGCCGCGACGCGGTGCGGCTCAACGGCGACGTGGTCACGGCGCCCGCCTTCGGCCGCCTGCTGGACTTCATGTACGGGGGCCGCCTGGACCTGCGCAGCCTGCCGGTGGAGGACGTCCTGGCCGCCGCCAGCTACCTGCACATGCACGACGTCGTCAAGGTCTGCAAGGGCCGGCTCAGGGACAGGGGCCGCGCGCCGCCCCGGGGGACCCCCGCCGCCCGCGCCGAGCCGCCCGGCCCGCCCCCGCGCCCCCAGCCGCCCGCTCCCCGGAGCTCTGCCCGGCCGCCCCGGCCAGGCCGCCCCGGACTGGGGCCCGCGCCCTCCCTCCGCGAGCACCAGGGCCCCCTCCCTGGCAGGCCCCAGGAGACGCAGAGCGGGCCCTGGACCTGTCCCTGAAGCCGGGCCGGCCCCCCCGTGTCCTTCAGACACCCTCGTGCGTCCAGATGCACCAAGGCGCGCGGCCGCTGGTGCGGGACTCGCGGGACCTGCCGTCGGAGCAGGACAGCGGCGCCCGCGTCCCCGCAGCCGCGCCGTCGGCGGGCGGCCCCGGGCCGGACCTGGACGCGCGGCGGGCGGGGCCGCGGGCGCCGGCGCGCTCCCGGCGCGTGCCCGCTGTGCGGCAAGCCGACCCCCGGCGCCCGCGCGCTGCAGCTGCACCTGAGCGCCCACTTCCGGGAGCGCGACGGCGGCCGCGCGCGCCTCTCGCCCGACGGCCCGGCGCCCACCTGCCCGCTCTGCGGGAAGACCTTCTCGTGCACCTACACGCTCAAGCGCCACGAGCGGACCCACTCCGGCGAGAAGCCCTACACGTGCGTGCAGTGCGGCAAGAGCTTCCAGTACGCGCACAACCTGAGCCGCCACGCGGTGGTGCACACGCGCGAGAAGCCGCACGCCTGCCGCTGGTGCGAGCGCCGCTTCACGCAGTCGGGGGACCTCTACCGCCACGTCCGAAAATTCCACTGTGGCCTGGTCAAGTCCCTGCTGGTGTGACCTGTGTTTGTGCGGCGTGAGGGGGTGGGAGGCAGGGGAGGGGCCTCCCAGGTGGGGCCCTGGGGTGGAGCTGCGGGACGGGAGCCCGGGGAGGAGGTGGCTCCCAGCAGGAAGACCACTGCTGCCCCTGGCAGGGCCTCGGACTCGGGCGGCCCAGAGCGGCTTGGGCAGCCCTCTTGACACCTGGCCCCCTGCCCCCTTCCTGCAGCTCGCCCCCGCCCCCAGCTAGGGCCCTGACCTTAAACACTCTTCCTGCCCTCCTCCAGCCAGCGTCCCCTCTGTCACCTCCGGGAGTGCCCCACGGCCCCGAGCCCAGGCCCAGGCTCCTGGGCTCAAGGAGGCACAGCTGTCCCCCTCCGAGGGCTCTCCTGACCACCGTCACTGGCACGCTGGCACACGCCTGTGAGCCTGCAGCCATGCTCCCTAGAGAATGCACACCTCTCAGAAGTTGTCAGCGTGTCCCAAAAAAGGGCACTTGGATGGAACGGGCGCCCTGGCTGGTGGCAGCAGGAGCCTCTTCAGGAGGCCCCGGGCGCAGAGAGCGCGGGCAGGGGGCGTCAGGGCATAGCTGGCGCTGCAGGGCTGCGGAAGCTGCCGGAAGCTCGTGGCTCCCGGGTTCCAGGCGCTGGGGTGGGAGGTGGGGCCCCCAGAGCTCGTGATCCTGACCACACGGGAGGTCAGGCAGAGACAGGAAATCGGAATTTGGAAATGATTCTCTTTAGATGCAGAAAGAGCCTCCCCGAGGCTGCCAGCTGTCTTCCCGTGGGCGATGGGCTGTGCTGCCTCCCCGCCGGAGCACAGGGGCCAGGGCGCCGCTGCGCATCCCTTGGGTGGGGCCCTGAGGGGCCTGGGAAGGAGGCCGCCTCCGGCTGCCGCTGGGCTGTGTGGCCCTGCCCTGTGGTCACTGGCTGGCCTGCTCAGGGTCTCCCTGGAACTGCCCGTCGTTTCTGGAGTGGCGAGCTGGGGGCCCAAAGCCGCTCTCTCTGACCAGGGACCGTGTTTGTGGGCTCTCCCTTCCCTCCAGTGGGGCCTGGGCAAAAGCTGCCATTGGACAGGGTGGGCACGGGGAGGGCAAGCCCCTGATGGGCTGGGGTCAAGCCCTCCGTGTCGTCCACGGCTCCTAGAATGGGGAAGTCACCCTGCGTTTCCCGCCTGCTCACTCGGCAAATCTTACCTCCAGAATGTCCGTGCTGATGGCAAGGGGAGCGGCCAGACGGGGGCCTGCCGCAGCTCGTGGGGGGCCTGCCGGCGGCCGAGCCCCCTGGACTCCTGGTGTCCGCTCGCTGGAGGCACTGAGGACAGAGTCCAGCCAAGTTTACGTTATTCTCTTGTCTCCTGGCAACACTTGATGTCCTATTTATTCGTCTGCCTGGTCTGGAGTGAAATGACCGGTGACCTTCGCAGCAGGTGGACTGAAGGGGCCGTCTCCCCGAACGCCCCTGGCTCTCCTGGGGTGTGGCCCCCCTCCCTGTTGGTGCCTGGGGCTCAGAAGCCCGGGACCGGCCACAGACTGAGGGAGCTGGGGGAAGGGGAACCCCTGCTGGCAAGTGTCCCAGAAGGGCTGGTGGTGCCTCACACTCTGTCATGTACTCCATGATCAGGTTTCCGTGTGTGTGTGTGTGTGTGTGTGTCCAAGCCACGCCCGCGGCCCCAGTGGGCAGCGGGGCTTCCACGGGGAAGAAACTTACTTTCCTCCCCTGAGTTCTCAACACTGGATTCATTGTCTTCTGCAGACAGTTACTGTGAAGTTCATGTAAAGAGAGGTGGTTAGCTTTTTATTTGCTACCAATGCGGGTCGGATGGAATCTCTACATTTAACACACTGACTGTGGGAACGGGGATCAGAGGTGCGCGCAGGTGCAGTTCAGGGGGAGCCTGCCGGCCGGGTCCACGAGGGCTGGTCCAGCCTCCCCTACGCCGCGTGCTGCTCTGCCCCGGGGCGGGGGGCTCCCAGTGACCAGGGGACAGTTGTTCTGCTTAGCGTCTGGCAGGAGGTTTTGTTTGTGTGCACCCGCCTGCCAGGAGAGTCTGGAAACGAGTGCTGTCTTCCTGTGTTCGCATGATCGTCCTGATGATGACGGTGGTAATAAAGTCCGCCCCAGGTGGAGACGGCCAGGACTATTCCTGGGGACAGGGGTGTGCGGGAGGTGTGGGCACTTCTGGCCTGGGCGGGGGGCGGGTCCCAGTGGGCAGCGGCCACTCTGGGTCCCTGTCTCAGGCAGCATTGCCTACAGTGGCCATGGGGGGCGTGGGCATGGCCGTGGCCGGGGCTGTGGATGGGTCGCCTCTGCTGCTCTGAGTGAGGGGAACAGGATGCAGGCTGAGGCCGAGTCAGGGGCCTCAAACTTCTTTGGGGGGAGGGGAGTGTCAGAGGGGAACCCTGCTGGGCAGGCACAGGCCCTGGGGCTTGGATCTGAGGCTTCCCCTCCACCTGCGTTTCCGAGGCAACCCCGTCTTCCCTGTGCCCCCCCACATGCCCTTTGGCCTGTCCCCTCCCGCCACAACTCCTATGCATCCCGCCTCCCTCAGGGTGGGGCTGGTCCCTCAGAGGCCTGGACCTGGCGGGAGGTGGGCAAGGACTGGAGGGGATGTGTCCCCCCTGCCCCACCCACACCCTGTGGGGCACTGCCTGATCTCTAGAGGCTCCGAGTGGGGCCAGGCTGGGCATGCTGGGTGGGCCAGGGCCCTGGGTGGGGGGGCGGTGAGGGGGTCTGGAGCCCTGAGCCAGATCAGGCTGGTGTCAGAGATGACAGGGGGCTCGGGCGGGCGCTCCAGCCCCTTCCCGGCCCGTGCGTGGGAGCATGATGCAGGAGGCTCCGCGCTCCCCTGGGCCGCCTTTCCCAGCAGGCCCGGGGCAGAGGAGCACACGGCCTCCCGGGCGGGCCGAGCCTGGCAGAGTGTCCTTCAGGAAGAGCAGAAGCACACAGACCCAAGGGCAGGGCAGGGACCAAGGGGTCCCCAGAGGCGGTGCCCAGCTGAGGTGGTGCTGAACAGGCTGTGCGTTTGGGGCTAAGCTTTGAGGCCTTGCCAGTCCTGACCCCGTATGTGGCTCTTCTTCTGGGAGGTGGTGCTGGCGCCTCCCCTACCCCACGCAGCCTGTCTCCCGCCGAGCCTTCCTCGGGGCCAGAGCCACTGTCCTGCAGGGGGACCCTGTCGTGTTCCCAGTGGGGCCCGTGACTCAGCCGGCCCTCGGCCCTCTCAGAACCGGGGAGGCTGTTGCCATGCCAACCGGGCAGGGGAGGAGGGTGGCGGCGAGGCCCCCTCAGGGGGAGGGGCTGACCAGGGCCTGGGCTCCCGCGGGTCCTCCCCACCTTCCCAGCACTGCCAAGCTGTGTCCACACTCAGCTGGCTGCTGGGCCCGTCACCCAGGCTGTCGGCCCCGTTCCTCCCAGGCTGGAGCCGTCCAGCCCGACCCGATGGCTACATGGTAAACCGAGGCATGTGGCAGGGCCCGGTGCCTCGTCCTCCAGCGCCGTCCGCACAACAGACCCCGGCGGAAACGGCGCCTCGGGTCTGGACCAACTTCCAAGCAGAGCACGTAGTGCTGGCCATCTGCTCGCTGACGCCCGGTGGGCGAGGGGGGCGAGCTCCCGCCCCGTCCCTCCCTCCCCTGCAGCCCTCACTTCCAGGGGCTCCCAGGGTCCCGCTGCAGCTCCTCTGTCCGTGTCCAGGGGAGACCGGGTCTGTGTGCGTCCCACCCAGCGGCAGCATGGAAAGCAGCCCTCGGCCTGTCACAGTCCTGCGGGCAGGGCCACTGGCCCCCGTCCCGGTCCCCAGGGCTTTTCTGCCCGGCTGCTCACGTGTCCAATGGAGACAAGGGCGCCGTGCATGGCTGCAGAGGGGACGGCGGGGTCAGGCCCAGCGGGCACACAGGCAGCGGCCGCTAAGTGCTGGCCGCAGATGCTGCTGCTGTGCACGGTGACGAGTGTGGACTTGCTGTCTCCCCGGGGCTGTGCCCGGGTCAGAAGGGCACCCAGGACAGAGGACTGTGGCAGCCGTAGGCCACAGAGCGAGCCGAGCCGTGCCAGGGCGTGGGTGACCGCGGTTTGCAGTTTGGGGACTGGCGCTGTTGGGCCCCGGCCCTCACCCTCCCTGCAGCTGTCGAGGGGCACCCGGCTGTGGGGGGAGGAGGGGCACGGCCATCCGGGGCCTGGGGGAGCCCCCAAGGCCGCCTGCCTCTGGAGCGGATGTGCTGAGGGCCCCGGGCGGGCGGGCCGGAGGCGGCTCCAGGAGCGAACAGCCGGCTGCGGCTGTCCCTGCGCGCCCGCCCCCCCAGCCCCCTGGCCAGCCGGTGGGCCTGGGGCATCCCTGGAAATCTAGGGGGGCAGGGCCTCAGCTCCGTGACGGGGAGCGAATGGCTTTGTTTACAGCAATGTGAACAAAAGCCTGTAGGCAGAGGGGCCCATCCCTGCCTTCCTGTCGCTGCCTGTCGTCGGGGCATCGCAGCTCAGGCCACCGGAAACAGCGGGGCGCGCTGGGCGGCTCAAACGGCAGGCACCTATGCGGTCAGTGTTCTGGGGGCCGGAGCGTGAGATCAGGTGTCACAGGGCTGGCAGCCCCTGAGGCCCCTTGTCCTCTCCCCGCGTCCTCACGAGGCTGTCCCTCTGTGCGTGCCCGTGTCCTGATGGCCTCCTCCTACGAGGGACCAGTACTATTGCTCGGGGTGACCTGGGAACCTCATCATAACCTGAACACCTCTGGAAAGACCCCACTTCCAAACAGAGTCACTTTCTTTTTTTAAAATTTATTTTTTATGTTTTATTTCTGAGAGAGAGAGAGAGACAGCATGAACAGGGGAGGGTCAGAGCGAGAAGGAGACACAGAATCTGAAGCAGCTCCAGGCTCCGAGCTGGCAGTCAGCACAGAGCCCGACGTGGGGCTCGAACCCACGAACCGCAAGATCATAACCTCAGCCAAAGTCGGACACTTAATCGACTGAGCCACCCAGGCTCCCCAAACAGAGTCACCTTCTGAGGGGCCGGGGTTCGGGGTTCCGTCGGGCATCGTGGAGAGGCACGCTTCACCCCCAACAAGTGGCATTTCAGGAGCGCGTGGAGAGCCCGATCTGAGCCGGCCACTGCAGTGTCCCCGGAAAGTCTGCTGAAGTTCCCATCCTGCCCTCCGATGTGCCGGGTGGCCCACGGGCTCGGCTCCCCTCCGGCCTGACCCCGCCCTGCCCACGGCCTCCACACCCCCTGAGTCTCGCCCCCCAGGCTGGCTGCAGCCCAGGGCTCAGGCCCCTTGCCCCACTGTCCCACCTGGATGTCCCTCCCAGACTCTGCCTCCCCTGCGGCGTGTCAAGTACACACACTTTCTTCCATCTGCCCCCACCAGCCAGGAAGGGAGATGGGGGGCCCCCACTCCTCTCACAAGACCCCAACCCCTCTCGGCTGGGCTGCGCACCTGAGGCCCCTGTGTTCACGGAAGCCTCCAGCCCCACACGCGCTCCATCCCTGCGTCCAGTCTCTGAGGCCGAGGCTTTCGACACCCGACAGGCTGCGGCCAAGCGCATCCAGCACCTTCCCCGCACTCGCAGCCTCATCCCCTGCCACCGCACTGCTACTTGCACAAGAGCAGCACCCCCTCTGGAACCTCAAGTCCAGATCCCCCGGCACAGCACCAGCTGTTTCCCCGTCCGCCTGACCAAGCAGCTTCTGCAACGTGAGTCTGAAACCACCCACATGGCCACCTTCTCACTGTCTGTGTCCGCCTAGCTCCCCCGTCCACACCGTCTGCAGGGGAAGTCTCCTGGGGTCTCCTGTCCCCACCCTTGACAAACCCAAGCCCAGATGCACACAGCACCCCCTCACTGCACAGCCCACGTGGGTGGGTGGGGGGCCTCGGGAAGGCTGCTTGACCCCCTTCCAGCCGAGTTCTGAAGGGGCTGCAAGGTGCCTGGGGGGCTCTGTCGGTTGAGCATCCAACTTGGAGCTCAGGTCATGAGCCTACAGGCCGTGGGTTCAAGCCCCGTGTTGGGCTCTCCGCTGACAGCTTGGAGCCTGCTTGGGATTCTCTCTCTCTGCCCCGCCACCCCTCATGTTCTCTGTCTCTCTCTCCTTCTCAAAATAAATAAATAGACCTTAAAAAAAAAAAAAAAGCACTGCAGAACCAGTGGACCGCAGGGGCCCGTGAGGCCGGCTGTGCTGGGCCAGGCCCCCACGGAGACGAGCCATTCCCGACAAGAGCGTCTGCATTTGAGAAGACGACCTGAAGGTGCCGGGGTGGGGGGTGGGGGGAGGGCGAGGAAGGCCGCAGCGCGTGGACAGGCGTCCACACAAGCACCGAGTGGAGCCGTGAGGGGTGTGCTGCGGCGGCAGGTCCGGTTTCTCGAAAGAACTTAGCACGTTCGTGGAAGTTGCTCGACACCACTTGTCACAGGGCGGGGGTGTCGTGAAAACCACAGTGAGATCCCAGAACACACCCGTCCGCCACCGGAAGGCCGACACCAGTCCTCGTGAGGTGGGGGCGGCTGGCCCTCGGCAGGGGGCGGGCCGGCTCCTTAGGAAGTCAGACACACACCCGCCATCGGACCCAACGATTCTGCCCGGGGGGACCATCCGGCGGAAAAGTAACACTGTCCCCAAAGACCTTCCTCAAGGGTTCACAGTATCACAAGGCCAGAAGTCACCCAAAAGCCCATCGGTTAGCGGGTGGACAGACCACTTGCACAGTCCTCTCCCCGTGGGACAGCAGGTAGCAATGAAGGGTGGCTGGCGGACCACACGGGCGTCCCTGTTCTGGGGCGAGAAGGCAGGGAAGAAGGGCGCCTGCTGTGTGGGCTCCTGGGCATGAATTTCTAGAGCAAAGTCACGTCCAGCAGGACAATCAGACTTCAGCCTCTGCAGGGGGAACAAGGAGCGGCCAGGGCACCAGGACATTCGGGGGTGGCGGGCGGTTTACAGGGCGGCGCGCTATGTAGCGGTCAGTGCGCCAAGTGTACGGTTACGATCGGTGCGCTCTGAAGTGTGCACGTTTTAAAAAATGATAAAAATAGTCGCAAAAGGACAAGAACAGACAGAGGTGTAGAAGCAGCTAGGACAGTGGGAAGAAGGCAGCTGTTGAAACTGGTGACGGATGCGGGGGGGGGTGTTACTGCACTTCAAATACTTGCATACGCAGGGCGCCTGGGTGGCTCAGTCCCTTAAGTGTCCGACTCGGGCTCAGGTCATGACCTCATGAGCCATGGACCCGAGCCTGCGTGGCGCTCTGTGCTGACAGCTCAGAGTCTGGAACCTGCTTCAGATTCTGTGTCTCCCTCCCTTTCTGCCCCTCCCCTGCACACGCTCTTTCTCTCAAAAATAAATAAATGTTTAAAAAATTAAAACAAAATGCCTAGAAAAGCTACTTTGCACCAGACTGAAGACGACGACCCCGTCACCTCCTTCACTGGCGGGGCTGTGGAGCTGGCGCACGCCTGATTCGGGGGCCGGGCTGGGAGCTGGTGGCCACGCTCCAGCAGCGCGAGGGCTTCGACCCCGGCGTTGCGGGACCCCGTCCTCCAGGTGAGCTCAGACGCGTGCAGAACGAGCGTGTGCAGCACGACGTGGGAGGCTGTGTCGGAGCCTGGAGCGCTGTTCAAGCCTCGGTGAAGGCTCGGGTCACCGTCGCCAGGGGACCAACTAAGCCACGGTCCCTGCGTTAAACAGGACACGACAGTCACAACAGTGAGTGTGTGGCACCGGTGGCCTCTGTGAGCCGCCACCAAGTGGAAGTCACAGAGCGCCCAGGTGGCAGCGTGGCACTCGCCCGCCACGGAAGGGGGAGACTGTAAGCACGTGAATATGCACTTGCGAAGTTACAAGATATTCTTGGAAAGATGTTAAAGAAAACAATAGGTAACTTGGGGATTCTGGTCCCTGCCGGACGGGAGGTGTGCGGGGGCCTGGCTTCATTCTGGGTCAGGTTACTGGGCATTAGTTACCAACTTACATGAACTAGCTCAATTCTGTGTGCTGTTTCCTTCCTTCATGCCTGTCCTTCGTTCTGTCCGTAAAACGTACACACCGGAGCCGCTCCCTCTGGCTCGTGTCCCCACCCACCCCACCTGTGCCTGCCTTTGGGCCCCCATTGTTACTCCTTCGTGGGCATTTTCCAGTGTTTCTGTAAATACCAATGTCCCTCTTCCCCAGTGTCACCCAAAAAGGCGGCACACCACATAAGCTGCTCTGCACGTTGCTTTTTTTTTTTCATTTAAAAATAGATTGTAGAGGGGCGCCTGGGTGGCTTAGTCGGTTAAGCGTCCGACTTTCGCTCAGGTCATGATCTCGTGGTTCGTGGGTTCGAGCCCCGCGTCGGACTCTGTGCTGACTGCCAGCTCGGAGCCTGGAGCCTGTTTCAGTCTGTGACTCCCTCTCTCTCTGACCCTCCCCCTGCTCATGCTGTCTCTCTCTCTCTCTCTCCTAGAAATAAATAAAACATTTAAAAAAATATGTAAAAATAGATTGTAGAGATCTTTCCCTATCAGTACAGAAACGTCCCTGACCCTTTCCCTTCTAAACTGCCACACCACGTTTTACTGTGGGGCTGTCATCACCTGGCCTCCTGGAACGGACCCCTGGGTGGTTTCCAAAGTCTAGCTGTTAGAAGCGACGCTCTAGCAAATAGCCTTGATGTCGTGTTGTTGGGCACACGGAGTATGAGGCACACGCTCCCGGCCGGTACAAGTGTTTGTGATCCCTTTGGAGCGCCAGATCACCCGCACAGCGGCCGACCGGGTATCTTCAGGCCCCGGCACCTGCTCCCTACAACCTTGCCAACCACAGCATGTTACCAAACTGCGGGATTTCTTCTTCTTTTTAAGTAGGATCCACACCCAGTGTGGAGCCTAACACAGGGCTTGAATTCACAACCCTGAGCCCAAGACCTGAGCCGAGTTCAAAAGTTGGACACTTAACCGACTGGGCCCCTGGGCGCCCCATACTGTGTGGCGTTTCCAAAATCCAATAGGTAAGGAAGCGTATGTCTGTATGACTTTAACCGGCAGTTTTCGTGTTATGGGTGAGGTTAAATATTTTTCCCTGTGTTCGTGGGTCTTTCGTATTTTGTTAGGTCTGACGCTTTGGTTATGTCTTTTGTTCCTTTTCCTATTGGACATTTCCACTCCAATGTCAAGGAATTCATCAACTTCTTTGGTAGTATTCTTATGGTTTTATACGTTTGATCCTTTTAGTTTTAACTGCTTTGTGTTCGGCGTATGGATCGAACTTTCTCATTATTCAGATGAGCAACACCCTTCATTAAAGCTGCCATCTCCACCGTGGCTGGCGATCGTGACCATGTGCAAAGTGCCGCCCGTGCCGAGGCTTGTCTGGGACTTCGTCCTTCACTGCCCTCCCCACACTCTCCTGAGGCCGTGTACCCAGCCGTGCCCGACCAGGGGCCACCACGCAGTTTGAGCTCTGGCAGGGCAGGCCGCTCATCCCTGTTCTTTTCCAGAGGTTTTTGTTTTTACTATTTTCGCTCATTCATTTTCCAGGTGAAGTCTAGAATCGGCTCATCCTGTTTGGGGGGAAAAGCCATGGACCCTGCAATCCACTCGAGCACAGCTCCTTCCCCGCGACTCCCCCTCACCTGCTCACAAAACCAGCCACCGCCACGCTGCTCTCCCGCCCTGCTGCCTCCATCTCAACAGCCCCGGCTCGGCTAACCACTCCCCGCTGGCTCCATCCACCTCCATCCGATCTCCGCACCCGCGGGCGCTCAGCCTCATCTGGGCTCTCTTCTCCATCAGTGCCTGCTCCTCAGGGCGCCTGTCCCTTCCCGTTGTGACAGATGCCATCTCTTGCTGGTGCCCCTTGAGCTGCCAGCAGCTGCCCTGAGTCCAGTCACGGATGCAACGCTTCCGCACACCTCCTGGGTGCCTTCCAGGGCACAGGATGAAACCTGGACCCCACCCTCCCAAGCCAGTTCTCTCCCAGCTGCCCCTCTTCCCGCAAACGAGAGCCACGGTGAGCTTGTCGTCAAGCTGGGAGACTGGGCTTTCTTTCTTCTACCTTACTCTCCAGGTCCCACAGAAAGTTCTGGGCTCCTGTCTGCACAACCTGTCTTGGGTCTGTCCACCCCCAATGGCAACACCCTAGTCCAAGTCACAATCATGGTCTACGGTTACCGGGGCGGGCTTCCAAGGCACCCCTGAGATCAGGTGCGGGTGTGGAATCCCCCCCACCCCCCAGGCTCCTCGCCCCGCCTGCAAGGACATCCGGCCCCTGCGTTCCCTCCGACCTCACCGCCCAGTACCCTGTCCTGGGCCTTTCCTGAGGTTTGGGGTCATCAGCCTCGGACCACGGACCACGTCCCACAGCGCGCTGTGTGCTTTCCCGCCCAGCCTGGTGATCGACGGCCAGAGCCCTGGGGGTCCAGCCAAAGGTCTGGGGGATCTGGGGATCCGGGGTCCGGGGAGTCTGGCGGTCGAGGGTCCGGGGTCCGAGAGGCCGGGAGTCCCGCTCCTCGCCCCTCCGGTCCCGGGTTACACTCCCCCTTCTCACTCTAGTCCCACCTGCCGCTGGTCTTTCATTCCGCCCGGGGAGGTTCTCGAGAGGACAGTCGTCACGCCCCGGCCTCCCCGAGCTGGCGGGTAGCGAGGGCGGGCGGCCGAGGGGCGCGGGGCGCACACCCGCAGACTCAGGGGACTAGCCACCCGGCGGGCGCCCGCAACCCGCCCGGAAGTGCCGGCCTGACGGCGCATGCTCGCCCCGCCTCCCGCGCGCTCCCGCGTCACGTGGGACGGCGTGCGAACGCGCCCGGAAGTCCCTCGGGAAACGCGAGCCGCTGGGCCGCGGGTTCCGCCCCGCAGCGCTGCGTCCTTGGATCGAGTTTGTGTCCGCCGACGCGTGCGCTCTCAGAGGACGGAATGCGCGGGGACGACGCTGGGCGCGTGGTCGGGGGGACGGGGACCCTGGGTATCCTTGCCGCGCCCTCAGGACCTGGCCGAGGGGCCCCGGGCGCCTGGGGACAGACCCAGAGCGCGCGCCCGAGGGCGGTTGCCCGGTCGGTGGCTCAGTTCAGGCCTCAGCGCCTCCCGAGCCCTCCGGCTGCACCCGTGAGGCTGCGCCCCTGCAGACAGCCCTGCAGGTGAGGGCCTCGCCCCTGAGGCCGCGCCCCTGCAGACAGCCCTGCTGGTGAGGGCCTCGCCTGTGCGGCCGCGCCCGTGCAGACAGCCCTGCAGGTGAGGGCTCCTGCCTCGTTCCGCCGGCGCCCTGCAGACAGCCCTGCTGGTGAGGGCTCGCCTAAGGCCGCACCCCTGCAGAGCCAGCCCTGCAGGTGAGGGCCTCGCCCTTGAGGCCGCACCCCTGCATACAGCCCTGCTGGTGAGGGCTGCGCCCCTGAGGCTGCACCCCTGCAGACAGCCCTGCTGGTGAGGGCCTCCCCTGTGCAGCCGCGCCCCTGCAGACAGCCCTGCTGGTGAGGGCCTTGCCTCTGAGGCTGCGCCCCTGCAGACAGCCCTGCTGGTGAGGGCCTCGCCTCTGAGGCTGCGCCCCTGCAGACAGCCCTGCTGGTGAGGGCCTCGCCCGTGCGGCCGCGCCCCTGCAGACAGCCCTGCAGATGAGGGCTACGCCGGTGCGGCCGCAGACCTGCAGATGAGTGGCCGCCGCGGGGCCTGGGCCTTGCTGGCGCTGGGTGGGAGGGCCAGGGATGCTCAGGGTCCGACCCTCAGCGCTGCCCAAGGCAGCTTGCATTTCCTGCCAAGCGCTTGCAAGCCCCTCCAGGCAGGGACTCTCCGCCCAGCGGGGCTTTGGGAAGAGGATGCTGGTTTGGCTCCTGGCTGGGCTCAGCCTGGGCCGGGCAGGACGGCGTGCAGACCAGGTGCAGGAATGGCTTGGGGGCAGCAGGGGATGGAGAGTTCCCAGCCCGTCTGCAGGGCCTGAGATCCTGAGCTCTGCTAGTCTGGAGGGCGCGAGGGCAGGCGCTGGCCTCGCAGGTTTGCTGCAAATCCGGGAGCCCTGAGTTCTACCTCCGACAGTGAACAACCTTCCACTGATGCCTTCTTCAGAATAAACTCCATCCCCACCCCCACCTCTGCCTTCAGGTGGTCTGAGTGCCTCTCTTTCCTCCAAACCTTCTAAAAGCAAGCTTGATTTACTTCCAAAACTTCCTGAAGCTTAAGCAGACACCCGCTCATTTGCTTAAAAGCTTTGTTAACCTGGGGCGCCTGGGTGGCTCAGCTGGTTAAGCGTCCAACTTGGGCTCAGGTCATGATCTCACAGTTTGTGGGTTCAAGCCCCACATCAGGCTCAGCTTGGAGCCTGCTTTGAATTCTGTGTCTCCCTCTCTCTGTGCACCTCCCCTGCTCACTCTCTCTCTCTCTCTCTCTCAAAAACAAATTAAGAATTAAAAAAAGCTTTGTTGACCCTAGTTTGGATGAATGGATCGCTGCTGGATCACTTGGTGCACTTTTGGCTTCTACTAGCAGAACTACGGACAAGTGCGGTCATTTGAACCAATGGGGCTTTGTTTTTCTCCTGAAACAGGAAACCTGGACGCAGGAAGGTTTCTTTTGTTTTGTTTTGTTTTTGTTTTATTTATTTTTGAGAGAGAGAGAGAGAGAGACAGCTTGAGCAGGGGAGGGTCAGAGAGAGACAGAGACACAGGATCTGAAACAGGCTCCAGGCTCTGAGCTGTCAGTACAGAGCCCAACGTGGGGCTCAAACCCACGAACTGTGAGATCATGAGCTGAAGTCGACGCTTAACTGACTGAGCCACTCAGGTGCCCCAGAAGGTTTCTGTTAGCGCAGCAGCCCACAGGGGTCGGCCAGCATCTCTGTCATCCTGTCGGCCATTCCCTCATGGTCACAGAGGGTTGCAACAGCTCCAGATGTTAGATCCACGTTCCAGGCTGGAGGAAGGTGGAAAAGGACAGTGACAGAGATGTCTGTCTCTTTCATCATGGAAACAATCCCAGATGCTCCCCAGATGCTACATTTCACGGGCCGGAGCTGCGTTAACATGACAACGTCACAGCAGCACAGTTGGGGGTGTTCACAGTTGAGAGAGAAGAGAGCAGGGTTAGTGGCTGGGGTGGACACCTGTCACCGTGGCTCCAGTGTCTTGAATTGTTCCCACATTGTGAGTCCTGTCTTCCTGCTCAGAATTCAGAGGCCCCCCCATGTGTGCATCCCCTTGTCCCCTTGCCTTTAGGGACAGATGTTGGACTCGGTGTGGGGCGGGGAGGAGGGGTGCTGCTGGGGCAAAGGTGGTGGTGTCAGCTTCCTGCTGCTGCAGGACATGGCAGTTCCGGGCTTGATGGAGGCGGCAGATCCCTCACCCAGACCCGTTCGGGCAGGGGGTCTGGACTCGTTCCTGGAAGCTTAGCCTGACTCTGAGCCACCTTACAGCTCCTTCTAAATCCCTATTTGCTTAACGTCTGTTGCCTGCACCAGTATGGGCTGGCTTGTGTCCCCTCAGACGTTATGTGGAAGTCCTCACCCCCAGGACCTGTGAATGTGACCTCATTTGGAACTAGTCTTCACGGACGTAATCAGTTGAGAAGAGGTGATCAGGATGGGCCTTAATCCGACACGGCCGGTGTCTGCAAGGAGAGCGGCATCTGGACTCGGACACGTGAGGGGAGAGGCAGACGCCGGGGTGGTGCCGGAATGGCGGCCACACCAGCAGCCGGGACGGTGGCGGGGAGGCTCCTGTCCGCAGCCTCCGGAGGGAGCGCGGCGCTGCGGGCACCTGGGTTCTGGACGTGGCCTCCAGAGGGGAGAGGGGAAACTTCTGCTGTTCTAGGCCCTCCAGTGTCCGCTGTCTTGTTCCAGCGGCGGGGACACTCGCGCAGCAAGCAAGAACCCCAGCTCGTTCCTCAAACAACAGAGTGGGGGCAGGGAGGGGGCGGAGGGACGAGTGACCAGGTGCCAAGGGGTGCAGTTTGCTGAGTGAGGAGGCTCCTGCGCCCGTAAGACCAAGCGACTGGCCCAGGCTCTTCTGCCTGTGCCGAGGGGTGGGCGGCAAGGAAGGGGGACCTGGGGGAGTCCTCGGCCTCCTGGAAGCACGGTGTTCACAGCGGGACGAGTGGATTCCACCGCCCATGGCCCCTGCCGCCCCGTGAGGGTCCGGAACACCTGTGAGCCTGTGGGAACCCTGTGCCCTGGCCTCGTCCTTGGTCCTCAGGGCCTGGATTCACCTCTGAGGTGGGCTGCACACTCTCCCTGGGGGAGTTCCCTGGAGGGGGAGGGGGTGTTTACAGTGTTTACAGAGGGGCCCGAGGGGCGGGGAGGGCATGGGGCTCAGGTCCGGGGCAGGTGTGCTGACCTTGGCTGAGCGGCAGCTTTAGGGGCCTCACCCGCATCAGCCCTTCCTGGGCCCCCAGGCGGCCGGGTGGGCGGGACCCCGGAAGTGCCTGCACATGGTCACATGCTTTTGAAAATGTGTAAAAGTTATATAGAAAATAAATATAAACATGTAAAATATGAACATATGAAAGTATAGAAATATACGCGAGTGTAATGTGCACACATACATGCACACACGTATATACGCATACATGTGCGCACATACATACACAATACGTACACACCATACACATGCTTGAGCTGCCGAAACACGGCACCTAGACGGGGTGGTTTAAACGACAGACCTTTACCGTCCCTGTGCGTGTTCGTGTCCTAGTCTCCTTTTCTTTTAAGGGCCCCAGTCACACAGGGTCAGGGCCCACCCTCATCTCGATCACCTTTGTGAAGACGCGTTTCCAGGAAGGTCACAATCTGAGGTGCTGGGGACCAGGGCTTCCGTGGTAAAAAAAGAAATTTAAGTTTATGTATTTATCTTGAGAAAGAGAGAGAATGCAAGCGGGGAAGGGACAGAGAGAGGGAGAGAGAAAGAGAATCCCAAGCAGCTTCCGCGCTGTCAGCCCAGAGCCCGACATGGGGCTCGATCCCATGAACCCATGAGATCATGACCTGAGCCGAAATCAAGAGTCTGACCCTTAACTGACTGAGCCGCTCAGGAGCCGCTTCAACAACAAATTTTTAAATTTCGGGAACATACACTTCAGCTCATACCTGTAGCACGTGTGCACCGTGCGTGTGCATAACTAGCTACACACAGACATGGAGACACAGATCTATTTGTGTGTGAGCTTTGTATTTAGCTTCTCCTTAAAGAGGGAGCTCCGGAGTGGGTGTTTCAGGCCGTACACACCTGCCTTTGCCGGTGTCTGGACCCCGGGGGGCGCTAAGCAGAAGGGTCTGGACCGGCGGGGGCGCTGCAGGGCAGGAGGGCCTGGGTCCTCATGCGCAGGCGGGGTGGGTGCTGCCCCTGGGGGGGGCCGCCGCTCCTCAACCAGGCCCCGGGGGTAAGTGGAGCACTTTAAGTTCCCAGGTGAGGACTGTGGTTTCCATCCAGGAAACTATGCGGACTGGGACTTCGGGGGGGGGAGGGGGGTCCCACGGAACCAGGTGTCTGCATGGAGAGACCCTCTTGCTCCTAGAGTTCGGGGGTGCTGGGCCTCCAGACGTTCTTAGCCTCTGGGGCACTCAGCACGGGGGGCTTTCTGCATGCGGAGGATGGGGGCTCCGGGCATCTAGGGGACTCAGTATCCCACGGGACCCTCTCAGCATCCCGAGGCTCCTCAGCAGCGGGGGTCTCCGCATGGGGGGTGGGTTCCTCATCATCCTCCCTGCATGGGGGGGCCCTCAGCGTCCTCTCTGCGTGGGGGGGCCCTCAGCGTCCTCTCTGCGTGGGGGCCCTCAGCGTCCCTCTCTCCCATGGGGGGGGCCCTCAGCGTCCTCTCTGCGTGGGGGCCCTCAGCGTCCTCTCTCCATGGGGGCCTCAGCGTCTCTCTCTGGGGGGGCCCTCAGCGTCCTCTCTGCATGGGGGGGCCCTCAGCATCCTCTGCATGGGGGGCCCCTCAGCGTCCTCTCTGCGTGGGGCTCTCAGTGGGGGGCATCTCTCATGGGGGGGCCCTCAGCCTCTCTGGGGGCCCTCAGCATCCCTCTCTGCGTGGGGGCCTCAGCGTCCTCTGCGTGGGGGCTCAGCATCCTCTCTGCGTGGGGGGGGCCCTCAGCGTCCTCTGCATGGGGGGCCTCTAGCCCCTCTCTGCGTGGGGGCCTCAGCCCTCTCTGCGTGGGGGCCCCCACGCCCCCTCTCGTGGGGGGCCTGCATGGGGGGGCCCACGTCCTTCCTCTGTATGCAAACTCACCCCTCTCTGCGTGGGGCCCTCAGCGTCCTCTCTGCAGCAGCATCCTCTCTGCGTGGGGCCCTCAGCGTCCTCTCTGCATGGGGGGGGCCCTCCTCTCTGCATGGGGGGCCCCTGCACCCTCCTGCATGGGGGCCCTCAGCATCCTCTCTCCATGGGGGCCCTCAGCATCCTCTCTGCGTGGGGGCCCTCAGCGTCCTTCCTGCGTGGGGGGCCCTCAGCGTCCTCTCTGCATGGGGCCCTCAGTCCTCTCTTGCATGGGGGCCCTCAGCGTCCTCTCTGCGTGGGGGCCCTCAGCGTCCTCTGCATGGGGGGCCCTCAGCATCCTCTCTCTGCATGGGGGCCCCAGCATCCTCTCTGCATGGGGGGCCCTCAGCGTCCTCTCTGCATGGGGAATCAGCATCCTCTGAAGTGGGGGCTCAGCGTCCTCTCTCCATGGAGGGGCCCTCAGCTCCTCTCTCCATGGGGGGCCTCAGTCCTCTCTGCATGGGGGCCCTCAGCATCCTCTCTCTCCGTGGGGGGCCCCTCAGCATCCTCTCTGCATGGGGGGCCCTCAGCATCCTCTCTCTGCATGGGGGTGGGTTCCTCATCATCCTCCCTGCGTGGGGGCTCTCAGCATCCTCTCTGCGTGGGGGCCCTCAGCCCTCAGCATCCTCTCTCTCTCTGCGTGGGGGCCCTCATGGATGGGGGCTCAGCATCCTCTCCTCTCTGGATGGGGGCCTCAGCGTCCTCTCTGGATGGGGGGCCCTCAGCGTCCTCTCTCCATGGGGGCCCTCAGCATCCTCTCTCTCTGGATGGGGGGCCCTCAGCATGGGGGCCCTCAGCGTCCTCTCTGCGTGGGGGCCCTCAGCGCGTCCTCTCTCCATGGGGGGCCCTCAGCGTCCTCTCTCCATGGGGGCCCTCAGCGTCCTCTCCATGGGGGGGCCCTCAGCGTCCTCTCTCCATGGGGGGGTAGAGCTCTCAGCATCCGCTCAGCGTGGGTGGGGGCGCTCAGCACCCTGGGGACCTCTCTGGAGGCCTCGTTCCCGCGATCAGCGCGCCACCTGGCGGCTCTGCGCCTCAAAGCACCCCGTGCAGGACCCTCCTCTCAGGCCGCGCTGGGGGCTCCTCCCAGCAACCCCCCTGCGTACCCCGAACGCGGAGCTGCGGGAAGGTGCCGCCCCCGAGTGCAGCGGGAGCGCGTGGAACCCGGGGTCCTGCCCGGCCGGGGGTGGGGGTGGGGAGAGAAGACCCTGGAGACCCTCCCCCCGCGCGCGGGCCCCAGGGGTGTGTGCGGGGCGGGGGGCGCGGCGGCGCCCTGGGGTACCGGAAGGGAGCAGCGGAGGGGAGCGAGGGCTGGTCGCGGGGGCTCCCGGGAGAAGGGGAGACGCCAGGGGGCTTCGGGCGGAGCTTAGGAGGGTCGCTGTGTGTGCGGAGGGACCAGGCCTGGACGCCCCGCAGCGGCAAAGGCCTGGGTGGGCGGCCGGCTGTGGAGGGAGGGGGGCGCAGAGGCGCCAGCGGGCGCGGAGGGGGCCTGCGGGGGCGGGGCGATGGCAGGCCGGGATCAGGTGGGGACCCAGCAGGGCTCTCTGGGCAGTTTGGGGCCAGCATGGGGGGTGCTGGAGGCGCTCAGGTACCCCCAGGACTGCTGGGGGGGCGGTGCCCACACTCGCCTGCCCTCTGCCCCTTCCTTGTCTCCATCTGCTCCACTCTCCCCCAAATAGGCACTGCAGCCTCTCCCCAAAAGCCGCTCCATCTGGGGTTTCCGAAGGGGTGATTCTCCGTGGCCACCCAGCCAGGTGCCCAAGGCACTGTCCCCGGTGCCCTCAGGCGCGGCCAGACTCCCTCCTGGAGAAAACGGCCTCTTCCCCGTCCCCCCCAAGGTGGCCTGCTGCAGAGGCGCGGGAGGTAACTTGCCTCACTTCCCCCGAGATCTGGGGGCCTGGGGCCTCTGTGAGCTGGGGAGGGGCTGGTTTTGGGGGGCAGGCAAGGGGGGAGAGAAGTGGCGGCCAGGGGAGAGGGCAGCACCAGGGAGCAGAGCAGCGCCTGACTCCACCTCCTCCCCTTCCCTCACCAGGGCCATGGGGAGGGAGGGGCTCCTGGCCTCAGCTGCTCTCAGGATAAAGCGTTTTTGTTTGTTTGAAAGAATATTTAAGCTTACGTCACGTGTGTGTTTTAAACTTACACGAATGACAATGCAGTAAAAATCACGCTGGGTCTTTATTTAACATGTTTTCTGTGAGGTGTGACTTACGGGCAGTGACAGGTGCCGCGGCCCCGGGGGACACAGTGGGTTGGGCCCCAGGCAGCCACGCCTCTGACCTTCCCGTCACACCTCAGCTCTGCCTGGGTTTCAGCTTCATCGGAAGGGACCTTCTGCGTCCAACTTCTCACTTAGTGATGCGTCATGCGACTGACCCACGCGTCGTGGGGAGTGACGGTGCCTCCTCACTGCTCACCCACGGGAGACCGCCCACCTTCCTGTCTGTGGACACGGGGCTGTTTCCAGTTTGGGGTGATTAGCAGTAAAACCACTCAGATTGTTTTGTCTAATTTTTGGTGGATATAAGCGTGCTCTGATTGTATTTTTCCTTTACTTTTTATTGAAGTATAACTTACATCTAATGACGGCACAGATAGTTACTGTCAGATATTTGTAAGATATCATTTATATGCAGAGCCTCTTATCCCGCTTTTTATTCTTTTTACAAACTTAAAAAATTAAGACATAATTCACATACCACAGGGGCGCCTGGGTGGCTCAGTCGGCTAAGCCTCCAACTTCGACTCAGGTCAGGATCTCACAGTTCGTGGATTGAAGCCCCATGTCGGGCTCCGTGCTGACAGCTCAGAGCCTGGAGCTGCTTCACATTCTGTGTCTCCCTCTCTCTTTGACCCTCCCCCACTTGTGCTGTCTCTCAAAAAAATAAAAAACATTAAAAAATTAATAGTAATAATTAAGAATAATTCACATACCATAAAATTCACCCCTTTACATTCTAGAGTCCAGTGGTTTTTAGTATTCACAAGATTGTGCGGAGACCACCCATCGCTATGATCCAATTTCACAACAATTTCACCCCCTAAGAGACACCCGGTGCCCATGGGCGGTGCCTCCCAACTCCCCACCGCCAACCGCTGCTCAGCTCTCTGTCTCTGTGGACTTGCCTGTTCCGGAAGTTTCACATAAACGGAATGATATGGCCTTTGGTGAGTGGCGGCTTTCACTTGGTGTGATGGTTCCGGGACAGCGGTGTGCCGGCCTGTACCGCCACCACACTCCCTGTTATGACTGCTTCCCGCTGGATGGACAGACCACACTTTGTGTGTCTGGTCGTCTGCCGATGGCCATTTGGGCGGTTTCTCTTTTTGGCCGTTGTAAATAGTGCTGCCGTGAGTACGCACGCCCGTGCTTTCTGTGGACATATGTTTCTCATTCCCTTGATTATATATCTGGAAGCCGGATTTCTGGCTCATGTGGTAGCTCTGCTGTTAGGCTGTTGCCAGAATGCCTGCATCCCTGACATTCCCAGCGGTGACGTGCGAGGGACCCAGTCTCTCCGAGTCCTCGCCAACACTTGTTATTGGGCGTCTTTTGGCTGATAGCCATTCAGGTAGGAGTGGAGTGGTATCTTCTTTCTTATTTTTAAAGTTTATTTATTTATTTTGATAGAGAGAGCAAGCAGAAGGGGCAGAGAGGGAGAGAGAGAGAATCCCAAGGAGGCTCCACACTGTCAGTACAGAGCCCGATGTAGGGGCTTGAACCCATGAACTGTGCGATCATGATCTGAGCAGAGATCAAGAGTCAGACTCTTGCTGCCTGAGCCCCCCAGGCGCCCCCAAAAGCGTGCCACTGACAGGCCTTATGTGGGCTCAGTGTGGCTGCTCCCCTCACTCAGCTCTCGCTCAGCCCTGTTCCATAGGCCTGTCTAGCTCTCTTCGTTTCGGTCCTGGGCCTGCCTTAGTGGACCCCTTCACTATTTTGTGTTTCTGATTCCCTGTAGCAAATGGACGAGAGTGTCCTGTTTAGAAGCTCGTTACTGGAAGGGAAGACAAGACCGATCATTCCTTAGGCTTCTCTTCTTGCCAATTCACCAGATTATTCTATTAATTCCAGTAGTTCTCACTAGAGTGTCTCAGATTGTCCGGGTGGTCAAGCACACCATCTTCAAAAAGAGGTGGCTTTGTAATTCCTCTTTTCCGCTGCCCCTGCCAGCTACCCCACTGCCGTCTATAGTCATAGGTAGATGGCTGTCTTCTCTTCTTCTGTACCGTCTGTTATCAGCGGGGCAGGGGGCCCTCCGGGAGGCGGCCCACCTTCCCCTGCAGGACAGGACAGGGTGGGGCTCCTCCTGCATCGGCCCAGCCTCCTTTGCTACCTGCCTGGTCGGATGTCAGCCGGACTCGGCGGCTGCTCCCTGCCACCCATGGTGTGGGGGGTGGGGGTTCTGAAGACCAGTCCATGCTCACTTGCGGCCAGGAGTCCCTGTCAGCCGGGGGGTGAGTGTAAGCCCCCAACCTGTAGGCCTGGGGGCTGAGAAGAGGCCCAGAGCCCACCGCCCCAGGGCCAGGAGGAGCCAGGCCAGCCCTGCTGCAGGGGGCCGGTCAGCCATCAGGGTCAGGATCAGGGTCACGGAGGCTCCCCCAGCCCAGCTCACCCGCGAGTGCAGGTGGCACGTGGCGCCCTCCCCCAGGAGGGGGTAAGTCATGTGATGCCCTCCCCCACCCCCCAACCCCCGGAGGAAAGGCAAGGCCAGGGCCTCGCAGGGGGCAGGCACCCAGGGGTTCTCAGTCTTGGGAGTGCTCTTCGCTCCTGCCTGGGCTCTGCCTCCTGCCACCTCTCCGCCCACCCAGTCTCTCCTCCCCTCCTTCCCCCCCTCCGCACCCTGCCCCCGTCTAGGACCGGCCTTACCGCAGGCACGAGTGCAGCCAATGTGAGCTGCCCGTCTCACCGTCCCAGCCTCAGCCCCTCCTCTCCGCACACCTCCCGGGACCTCGGCCCGGCTTCTGGAGCCTCCCTGCCAGCCTGACCAGCACGCCAGCCCATCCGCATGTTCCCGGAACCCCCGTCCCCGACGTGCCCCCTTCAGGTCAGGCTCTCTGCACAGGTGCGTCTGGGCAGAGCTGGGGCTCGGGGAGGGGTGAGGCCGGCAGGATCTCTGGAGGAGCAAGCCTGGCCTGCGCACGTGGCACAAAGCCTCCCTCGGTTTCCAGGGCTCCTCAACTGTCTGACACTGTGGGGGCGGGCCAGCACCCCCCTGCCCTTGGGGACCCCTCAGGGGGCCTTCAGGCCTTTCCAGGTGGCAGGACACGTCCTGTCCACACCCCTGCTCTCCCGGCCGCTCTGGGGAAAAGCCCGGGGCTGGAAAGGAAAAGCACACATTGGGCTCTGGGATCAGCCTCTGTGCTGAGGGTTGGGGAGGCCAGGGGACCAGAAGGTGACTGTTCTCCCCGGGATCCTTCTGAGAGGCTGGGGGCACATCTCATTATATGGTTCTGTGACCCCCCCCAAAGGAAAAGAAGGCACAGGAATAAAAATCTCATCTGTCCCCAGTTCCTGGAGTCGGCTGTTCTCACCCCCCCACCCGAAATCGCGTCTCCCCTTGCTCCTCCCTGCCCTGGCCGTTGGCAGCCCTGCCAGGTGGGGGCTGTTTCCGCCCCTTCCGCCGTCTCCTGGCCACTGCCCGGGCCCGTGTCCCACGTGGTAGTGCCGTGTCCCACCTGTGCCACCGCATAAAGCCACATCTGGTTTTCCGAAGGCAGGGTGAGGAAACTGAGGCACAGAGAAGTCACATGACTCGCTTCAAATCACAAACGGGTGGGGTGGAGCACGAGAGTGCCCATTCGCCCCCCGCCCCTCCCCCCACCAGACCACACAGGAGGCCCAGCCCCTCTTCCTGCAGGGGGAGGGAGCCGTCCCCCAGGGACACCCCTGGATGCTCAGACTCGCCCCTGCAGGGATACGTATCTGGCAGAGTTTGTCCGACGGAAAGGTCTCTATTAGAAACGGGCCCAGAGCAGAGTGGCCTGGAGGGGACATTCTCTAGTGCCTGGAGTCTGGGTAGGATGACAGAGACAAGGCCGGGCCACGGGCAGGCCAGCCCCGGGCGCGCGTAGGTTTCCTTCAGCCGCCCACGGGCTTCGTCGCCTCCACACGCAGCCATGCACACCGTCTGGGTAGGTAAAGTGGGACAAATGTGTGACAGCAGGCCACGTCCAGGGCTACAGGGCAAACAGGAGGGGCAGAGAGACGGCGGGGCCAGCAGGTGCTCCTGGGGGAAGAGGCGGTTAAGCTGGACAAAGGGGAGGGGTGGCAGCCAACAGCGTGTGCAAAGGCCTGAGTTGGGGAGGGGTGGCCCTGAGCCTGAGGCTGCTGATGTGGCCGGAGGGGAGACGGTGGGTCTGGAGGGAGAGGAGAGGCTGGCAGCTCAGGCTGGTGGCTTGGCCCTGAGGGTCCCAGGGAGCCCGCTTGCGGTTTGGAGCAGCCACTCTCTGCTGGGCGGGGCCAGGAGCCAGAGCACAGATCAGAGGGGGTGAAGGGGAGGCCAGGCCCCAATGCCACCTGCTGACCCTGGGTCCCAAGACCCGAGGGAATGGCTGCTGCCCTCGGGAATGGTCTCCAGGAGGTGGTGGGCTCTGACCCTGGATAAGGGGCGGCCTTGGGCCTTCTCAGAAGCCAGGCTTCTCCTCCTTCTCCTCCCCCAGTGGCTCCCCCGTCTCAGACGCGACCTCCCCTCCCACGAGTGAGGCCTGTGCAGACCCTGGTGTTCCTGCTGTGTCCGCAGCCGTCAGCCTTCCCCACCCGGAGTGGGGACTCCCGGCCGCGGACGCTCCTGGTCGGTAGGGTGTGGGGCGTCCTGGAAGCAGACCCCAAGACGAGAAGGAAGTGAGCGGTGAGAAGGAGGTGGATGGTGGGCGAGAGGCGGTGGGCAGCAGCCACGGTGAGCACAGGGGGTTTCTGCACCCACAGAGTGTGGGACAGAGCTCGGAGCTAGCCACCCCCCGCCCGGGTGCAGGGGCCACGGGGTGCCACCCCCCAGACTCCCAGGTGCAGGGGCCGCGGGGTGCCACCCCCCAGACTCCCAGGCGCAGGGGCCGCGGGGTGCCCTCCCCCCGACCCCCCAGGCGCAGGGGCCAAGGGGCACCCGCTTCTTCAGCTGCGGCTGCCAGTCTCTCCTCGTGCCGTCTTCCACAGCTAACCGGCTATGAGACTTCCATCCACCAAGTTCTTAATTTCACTTATTTTATTTTTAATTCTAGAATTTTCATCTCATTATTTTTTTGAGAGCTTCCGCCTCTGGTAGAATTCTCCGTCTTGTCATTTCTTGCATGGTTTAATCACAGTTATTTAAAAATCCATGTCTGGGGGCGCCTGGGTGGCTTAGTCAGTTGAGCGTCCAACTTTCGCTTAGGTCATGATCTCGCGGTTCGGGGGTTCGAGCCCCGCGTCGGGCTCTGTGCTGACTGCCAGCTCAGAGCCTGGAGCCTGTTTCAGTCTGTGCCTCCCTCTCTCTCTGACCCTCCCCTGCTCACGCTGTCTCTCTCTCCTAGAAATAAATAAAACATTAAAAAATTAAAAAAAAAATCCATGTCTGATAGCACCAATATCTAGATCATCTGTGGATCTGTTTTTTGCATTCTCTCTCTCTCTCTTTTGTCTTTTGTTCCTGTCCCCTGGAATGCCTGGTAATTTCTGAGTGAATGTTAGACATTGTGTAGGAAAGCTGTCTAAGATGGAGACAATGTTTGTTTTTTAAATTTTTTGAAAGTATTTGAGAGAGCGCGCGCACGTACAAGTGGGAGAGGGGCAGAGAGAGAAGAAGACACAGAATCCGAAGCAGGGTCCAGGCTCTGAGCTGTCCGCACAGAGCCCCACGCAGAGCTCAAACTCACAATCTGTGAGACCATGACCTGAGCCGAAGTCGGACGCTGAACTGATGGAGCCCCCCAGGCACCCCTGGGGACAATGTTGGATCCTAGTTGGCTACAGTGCCACATCCGGAGGCCTCAGCCAAAGGCCTGCTTCAGATGCTGTGTCTCCCTCTCTCTCTGCCCCTCCCCCACTCGAGCTCTGTCTCTCTCTCTCTCTCAAAAATAAACATTAAAATAATTACAAAAGAAAATATATCAAGATAGAGTATTTTTCTTTTCTTTTCCTCCTCATAAAATTTGACCAGAGAGCAAAAACCTTAACCAAGACGGTCTGATTTCCCTGGCGTGTGGCTTCTGGGTGGGAATCTTACACTCAGCTCAGCACTAGCACAGTTCCAGAACAGTCCTAGGGCTGCAGTTTGTCTCCCCCGAAGGAAGAGTGAGGCCGTGCACGCCTTGTTCCCGTGCTTGGGAGCTGGCTATTCTGGCCCCACCTCTGGGAGGCTGCCGCCACTTAGCTTCACTGGAAGCACTCCTATTTCTGCCTCATTTGATTTGGGTCAAGTTTGAGATCATAAAAGCCTTGCTACATTTTCAATACTCCCCTGTTTGAGCCACAGAACCAGGAGAAACAGTCGGCACGTCCGTGTTCGGTGCGACGCCGCAAACACTGAAGGGCAGCAGGACACGTGCTGAGGGTGTAAAGCAACGTCCCTGGTTTGGGGCAGGGAGGGGCGGGGCTGGCTGCCTGGGCAGGGGCCAGAGTGGGTGCCCGGCTCCAGGCCTTGGCTGTGGGGTGGGACTCACAGGTAGGTTACACATAAAATAGCATCTACAACTGCTGTTGTGACACATCGTAAAATATGTTGAATTTTAGTCAGGCTCGGTGCTCTCAGCCAGCTCAGAGCCTGGAGCCTGCTTCGGGTTCTGTGTCTCCCTGTTTCTCTGACCTCCCCTGCTCATGCTGTGTGTGTGTGTCTCTCTCTCAGAAATAGATAAAAAAATAAAAAACAGGCGTTTAAAAAGTAGGTTGAATTTTAGTAAAATTTTAAAATTGGACAAAGAGCCTGTGTGCATGAGTCAAAATACACAAAGGACATAAACGTAGAGTGTCAAAATAAATATACAAACATAAGATATATAAAGATAAAATATAAATCTGAGACATAAAACAAAAATTCCACTATGTGACTCAGAACAAGAAGTATTTTGGCTAATAAAAAATGATACTTCAGTATCTCAAAAAGTCTTTGATTAGAGCTATAGCAGAAGGCTTTTCTAACACTATTCAGTGAAAGACCAGATTCGGTCTTACTGCCTGTAGATGGGACGCACTTTATGTCACCAGCCCCCCCACCCCTGTACCTGCACCTGCACCAGCCCCCGCCCTGCCCCGCCCTGCCTGCACCAGGCCCCCCCGCCTGCACCTGCACACCACCCAGGCCCCGGCTGCACCTGCACCAGCCCCCGCCCCCCCCGCCCCCGCACCTGCACCTGCACCAGCCCCCCGCCCCCCCCGCCTGCACCTGCACCAGCCCCGCCCCCCCCGCCTGCTGCACCAGCCCGCCCCCCGCCTGCACCTGCCAGCCCCGCCCCCACGCCTGCACCTGCACCAGCCCCCTGCCCCCGCACCTGCACCTGCACCTGCACCAGCCCCCGCCCCCACGCCTGCACCTGCACCAGGCCCCCGGCTGCCACCTGCACCCAGCCCTGCCCCCCGCCCCGCACCTGCACCTGTACCAGCCCCCGCCCCACGCCTGCACCTGCCAGCCCTGCCCCCCGCCCCCGCGCCTGCACCTGCACCAGCCCCCGCCCCGCGCCTGCACCTGCACCGGCCCCTGCCCCCCACCGCACCTGCACCTGCACCTGCACCAGCCCCCGCCCCCCCGCCCCGGCCCTGCACCAGCCCCCGCCCCCACGCCTGCACCTGCACCAGGCCCCCCAGCGCCTGCACCTGCACCAGCCCCTGCCCCCCGCCCCCGCACCTGCCTGTACCAGCCCCGCCCCCACGCCTGCACCTGCACTAGCCCCTGCCCCCCACCCCCGCGCCTGCACCTGTACCAGGGCCCCCCCGGCTGCACCTGCTGGGGCCCCCGGCTGCACCTGCACACCAGCCCCTGCCCCCCCCGCCCCCTTCACCTGCACCTGTACCAGCCCCCGCCCCCACGCCTGCACCTGCACCCGGCCCCCTGCCCCCGCCCCGCTGCCTGTGCCAGCCCCGCCCCCACGCCTGCACCTGCACCAGCCCCCGCCCCCCGCCCCGCCCCCCGCCCCTGCCAGCCCCGCCCCCACGCCTGCACCTGCACCAGGCCCTCCCCCCCGCCCCCTGCACCTGCACCTGCACCACCTCTGCCCTGCCCCCCTGCACCTGCCACCACCCAGGACCGGCTGAGGCTGTGAGCTGTGGAAGGTGAGCAGAAGCACCCCTGCTGTGTGAGGGCCACCCTGAGAGGAGACCCCACGGCTGGGGGGGACATAACTCCCACAGTCCTTCAACACCTGCCCCCCAGGGGGGCCGCAGGGCTGTGGGCAGGTGTAATGAGCCTGGGCTCTCGGTGGAGTTGGGTTCTGTGCTCTGGCCTGAGGGCAGGAGAGCAACAGGGCCTCCTGACTAGACGCTCCTCTGGCTCCTCGGGGTCCCTGTCCCATCGCAGTGGGACGTGGACGGGGGAGGGGCAGAGGGAGCTCGAGGGCGGGGGGGCGGCAGAGGCTTGATGGGGCAGGGCAGTGGGGGTGGGGAAGGGGGCTTGGATATGCGGGGGGCACAGGAATGTGGGGGCAGCAGGGGCACAGGGCTGTCTTCCCTGCTCGTGGGCTCCGCTGCAGGGGTTACTCCTGGGGAGGCAGACGCTATTCCTCTAAGGAGGGAGGCTCAGAGGGGACCCGAGGGGGCGCAGCCTCACAACCGCTCCCACCCCACCCTCAGTCCTCAGGTTCACCCGTCCTGGGGCTCATGCCACTTCCGCCCCAGCCCAGAGCCCTGTGGCTCCCAAGCCAGGCCCTAGAGGGACGGATGGCCTCTGTCTCAGCAGGGCGTGGCCCCCTTCCGCAGCTGGGTCTCGGCTGGGTGAATCATTGAGCATGGACTCAATGCCCGCAGATAATGACCAGGTCCATCAGGCTGAGTCCCGGGGACCGGGTCTCCAGGAGGCCAGCAAGCCTGGGAGGGCGGCCAGGGGGCCTCCATGCCTCTGATGGGGAGTGGGGCCAGAGGGAAGGCTCTGCCCGGCCACCGTCTCCAGTCCTTGAGCGCGGCCCCTGCCCCAGCCGCCGGGACCAGCCCCACGGAGGGCTCCCGAGCGGCGGGCCGGCGGGATCGGGGCCCGCAGACAAGCGGCCGTTCCAGACAGGCCCACGCAGACACCGCAGATGTCGCCCGGCCTGGCCTCCAGGAAGGCCTAGCGCCTGGCTGCGGCTGATCGCTGGTGACCGGCAGGGCTGTGCAAGGCCCGCACTGACCGCTGGGAAGGGAAGGACTCGCACGGTGCCTTCGCCGGCTGTGCGTCGGACACCCCGGCACCCTCAGTTGTGTGCCAGCCCCGAGGGCACCTCCTGCTAGCAGCGCTGTGCCCAGCGCTCAGGCTGGAAGCTTTTAATGCCGCGACGCCAGCGGCTGAATGCAAAAGTCCCAAGGCAGGGGACAGTAAGCATTCCCCGCGGGGGACGAGGCGGCTGGGCTCCATCAGGGATTCCGGCCCGAACTCCGGACAGGGGACCCTGAGGCCCAGGAGGAGGCCGGGGCCAGCCCCAACCCCACCTGGAGGCAGCTGCGTCCAATGGCTTCGGAGGCCACAGGACCCTGGGGCTGGGGACAGGCAGCCCCCGTTTTCTCTCTTTGACCGGCCCCCGGTCTCCACTCCACCCCTGAGGTGTCTGCAAACTCCATCTAACGCAGCAGGCACCATACGTCCCTGCCGAGCCCGCCGGACGCTTCCTGGACCTGACACAGCGTGCGGGGCGCCTCTCGCCCGCTCCTCTCCCTTCCCTAAAGGATACGGCCAATGCTGTCATCTTGAATGCGGCTTCCTGGTTTAAAAACTTCAAGCACAGCCAAGGGCAGATGGTGGGAACAGGGTCTCCCACGGGACCACACAGCGTTGGGGGGGTCAGAGGGGCTGTGTGTTCATCTCGAATACCAAGGAGAGGTCCCTGGGCCGGCCCAGCATGCTGCCGCACCGCGCCGGGGCCCCTGGGGGACACACGTTCAGGCCCTTTCTGGCCTTGCTGTTGGGAGCAGGGTGGACTCGTGGGGATGTCCCCACAGGATGGGTCCCAGGGAGGACACCGGCTGGCTGGACAAAGCCTTCGTCCCCTTCTCCCCCCGCCCTGAACTGCAAACTCCCATTCTGGGGTAAGCGGGTGCCTGTGTCTCAGCCCCTTCCCTCCTGACCCTTTTCAAAACTGCCTAGTCTCCCTGGAGGGGGAGCCAGCATCTCGGGAGGCGTGCGAGTTACTTTTCTCTGACTACGGGCAGAGTTCAGCATCTTCCAGCAGATCGTCATTCCTGTTTCCTTCCCCAAACGCCCAGCCTGCCTGACCCGCTTCTAGGAGGTTGCCGACCTCACTAACCTCACTAACCTCGTGGGGCGGGGGGTTGGCCCGTCAGTGGGCATGTGAATTACAAAGTTGTCCTGGTTTGTCACACATCCTTTGACTTAAAAGGTTATTTCTATGCAAAATGTTGCAATTTGTAATTTAGTTATAAACTATTTTTCTTAACTGGTTTCTGCTTCTGTATCACGCTGAGAAAAGCCTTCCTCACCTCCACACTGTTGACGTCTTCTGTTTTCTTAGAATGTTTTTGTGGTCGTGGTTTGGGTTTTGTTTGTTTGTTTGTTTTTTGTTTGTTTTGCACTTACGATTCTGGACCAGAGGAAATTTATTGTGGAGGTAGGAGTCCGAGGTTTTGTTATTTTTTATTTATTCATATTTTTTTGCAGACAGCTGCCAGTTGTCCCAAACCCTTAATTAATGTCCTTTTCCTTGTGGCTTTTAAATGCCAAATAGTCATATGCTGAATGATGACACAGACCTCTGATCCGTGTGTGCAGTGGACTGCCCATAACAAAACGTTCCGGTTGGTTCTCTGACAGTCTGCCCTCTGGGACAACTAGAGCCTTCCGTTCCAGAACTTTCCAGGGGCCTCACACGTGTGCCCTCCCAGTGTTCGTCCTGCCGTGACTGGCTCATGTCACTCAGTGTCCGTCGTAGCGGAAACCAGGATGTCCTTCCTTTCTAAGGCTCAGTAATACTCCGCAGGCCCAGCGGGTCCATCAGCGGACATCTGAGCGCTGCCATCTTTTGGCTGCTGTGAGTAATGGTGCCGAGAGCCGAGTTACACATGCCCATTTGGGTGTTTGCTCAGAAGGGGAAATCCTGGATCGGGTAAACATGCTGCATTTAAGGTTTCGAGGCCGTTCTGCTTCCCACAGCAGCTACACCATTTTACATTCCCACCGAGAGTGCACAGGGTTCCAGTTTCTTCACGCCCTCCCCAGCGCTCATTTTATCTGGCTGCCCATCGATCTTTCTCGATAGTAGCTGGGCTCAGAGGCGGGGTCGTGTGGTGTGATGTGTGTGCACTGCCCTGTGACTCGTGACGCTGAGCGCCCCTCCACGTGCCCGTGGCCGTCTGTGCAGCTTCTCTGGGGACGTGTCCAACCCAGCACTTCCAGCCTATCGTTCTTGTACCTTTATTCTGCACGTGGACTTTAGAACTGGTTGATGTGGTTTAAAAGCAACATCTCATAGCTGCTTTTGCTGAGTAGTCTTCGATGTGTAGGTCAGTGTGGGTGGCCCTGCTCATCGCGCTTTCCTTCTCTGCTCTCCTCTGTGGGTCCCTGGCTCGTGTACCTCGTTCTTTCCACCCCATCCCCCACACCTGATGGTGCCGCGAGCCGCTGCAGAGCTCAGTCCCGAAGTCCCGAGCACTACCTGCTTGCCCACCGGGCTCTCCACCTGTGTCAGACTCTCTCGCCTGCCGACCCGAGCCCTGCACATCTGGTCCCAGGCTGTCCAGGTGACTACTGGGAACCACCCTGCCTCCCCCTCCCTCACCTGGAGGAAGTCAGGATCCTGGGAGGAGACAAACTCAAAGAGAGAAAAGGACTTTTATGAAGGGCCATTTCCTTCCTTGTGTGTACAAGGTGTGGCGAAGCTCGGGGTGGGGGCTGCTCCCAGAGCCCTGAGAGGGTAGGAAGACGGCACCGGGCAGGGGCTGTAGCCTCAGGGAGAGAGCTGGTCTGTGCCCAGCAAGGAGTTGGGGAAATTCCCAGCTTCTGGGCCGGGGGCCAAACTCACCCGGAAGCCAGAGGAGGTGGGGGATGGGGCCACTGATGTAGTCTGGAGCCCAGGGCAGGTCTGGGGGGCAAACTGGAAAACTCAGTCCAACCTCTTCCATCTCCTCAGTCCCCTCCTTTTCCAGCCCAGGGCCCCTGGTTTGATACCCACTCACTTCCCTGGGCACCTCTAACACCCTGATCTGGGCAGGTCTCAACTGGCACCAAACCCTCTTGCGGCGCCACGTTGTCCTTGGGATGAAGTCCAAACTCCTTGCTCACCCAGCTGCAGGTCCCTCCCGGGGCCTGCCTCCCCCCACCCATCTCTCCCCTCCAGCTGGGCCAGGGTGCTCTCCCTGCTCCCCAGGAGTCCTGTATGCTGGCTGCTCTCTCCTAGCCCTGCCCACCGCGGGTGGGTTTCCACACTCCAGGGTGTGTGCCTCTCTTCCCGCCCCCACCCCCAGGTCAGGGCCTGACGACTAGGAGGGCGCCCGACGGCACAGGCGCAGGGCGGGTGGGCACCGTCGCAGCAGTGAATGCCCAGTGGCTTCAGCCGTCCGGCCCCAAAGCCCAGGCTCGCCAGCACCGCGCCCTCCCAACCCTCTCCCCGGCCTCCGCCGGCTGGCGCCCTCACCTCCGCACAGGGCGCTCCCCGCACCTGGCAGGCAGGCCCGCGGGCCGGCCCTCCGCGGGGCTAAGCCCTTCCCGTCTCCCAGCTCCGGGGCCACGACGCCGGGGCGGTAAACGCGCAGCACGGAGCCAGCAGCCCGTGGGCCCGGCCCGGAGCGGTGAGCACCTCGCGAGAGCCCGGACGCACCCTCCCCTCGACCCACCGCCGGCGCCCACGACCCCTGCCCCCGGCCCAGGCGCTGGGGGCGCGGGAGGGAGGCCCGGGTGGGCCCGACTCCCTCCCCCTCCCCCAAGCCCCACCCGCATTTGGGCGGGCGGGGCTCCAGGTAGGGCCGGAGGGCTCCCGGCGGCTGAAGCGTTAACCCGCGGGCCCGGGGCAGGACTGCGGGCTGCTCGGGCCCTAGGTTCCGCCGGGCACGCAGGGGCGGGTCCCCAGCCAGCCCGGGCGGGACGGACACTGGGGAGGAGGGTCTGCGGGCAGCGGGGGAGCTAGTGGGGGGGCGGGGGCCGGGGCTCAGACGGAGACGGGAGGGTCTGCCGTGGGGGGCGCGGGGGCGCGGAGGGGAGCGCGCGGGGCACGAGGGCAGGGCCCACCTGGCCCGGGTCCCGCCCTAACCTGGATTTCCGGGGGCGGGCCGCGGGGCGGGCCGGGGCGGGGCCGCGGGGCGGGGCGCGCGCCCGCAGACGTCGGGGACCCGCGCGCCAGGCCGCGGGGCCGCCGCTCCGCCCGTGGGCTCGGCCGGGGCTGCCGCGAGCGTGCGGGCCGCGCCGGGCATGTCCTAGGCGGCGGCCGCCCAGCGCTCGGCCGGCAGGTGCGGGCGGGAGGGCCGGGCCGCGCCGGGCCGCGCCGCAGGTAAGCCCGGGGCCTCCCTGCGCCCGCACCTGCGCCTGCGGCGCCGCGCGGGGATGGAGGCGGGCGGGGGGCCGGGGCCGCGGGGAGGGGCGGGGGGCAGGTCCCCTCCGGGCGGGACAAAGGAGTGGGGCTGGCGGCCGGCCGCGGGCTCACCTGGCGGGGCCGGTCCCCTCCGCGGCGGAGGCGGCCCAAGACTGCGCCAGGCCGGGAGGGGCGCCCGGTGCGCGTCTCCGCGGCCTGGAGAGGGGCGCGCAGGCCTGGGCGCCGGGGTCCCCGCCCAGGCACCGGCTCGGCCATGGCTGCCCCGGCGAGCGCTGATTCAGAAGGCGCCTGTCCCTCCCCCTCCGGGCCCGGCCGCCGCTTGGCCTGGTCTCTCCTCCCGCGGTCCCTCCCTCCTCCTCGTTTCCCGTGTCGCCGCCGCCTCTCCGCTGCCCCTGCCTCCTCTCCCGGCCTGTTCGCGGCCTCCGTTCCGTCTGCTCTTTTCAGCCGCCCGCCCGCCCCAGCCCCTGCCGCTCCCGGCCCCTGCCCCCATCCGTTCCCTCTCGCGGCCCCTGCCCCCGGGCGGCTCCACCTTCCCTCCTCACCTCCTGGCTGGGGCGGCCGGGGGGACAAGTTTGGGGTGTTTATTATTCTCCCTCCTAGCAACGGTGGTGGCCAGCCCAGCCCCGACCCGGCCGCCGGTGTTTGGGAGCGTCCACCGCTCCCCTGGCCTGAGCCCTTTTAGGGTGGGCTGCTGGTGGCAGGGGTGGGCCGCCTGCGGCAGGCTGCATAGCCAGGCTCTGAGGGCCTGGCCTCCCTTTACTGTGAGCCGAGGCTGTGGCCTCCTCTGGGTGGGGTCGCTGCCTTTTGGAGCCGTAGCAGGTGATGGAAGAGTGTGGGATGTGGAGGCTGGGGAATGCAATGATGGGGTGGGGGCTCTCCCAGACAGGGCCTTGTCCCCCCCTCCCCCCGGCTGCCCTAATGAGGGAGGTCCCCTGGGGCGTGGGGGTCCCCACCCCGTTGGCCTCTGTCTCCTGCCCCTCTGGCTGGATTCTGAGGACGCTCCTGGGGCCCCAGGGAGGGGGCTCAGGTGGACGGGGGCTGCCGTCTGGGCTGAGTTTTCCCACGCCTTCCCACCTGCTTGCCCAGGTGACAGGAGGGTATGCGGTGGGACACATGGTCACTGGGGCCTTCCCAGACTGGCGTGTGCTGGTACCGGCCTTTCTCACTGTCCTCCCAGAAGGGAGCTGAGACCTGGGCCCCTGGGTGCAGGTTTCGAAGGGACAGGGCCTGGGGACCCATCTGTTTCCACCAGGGTGTCGGCACCACCCCCTCTCCCCCTTGTAGCCGCACCCCCGTCTGCTGACCTCTCGTCCAGGCCGTGTCCTTTAGTCACATCGTGGCCTCAGGACCTCCAGGGCTGGCCGCGCAGGCGCCCACCGGACGGGTGCCCCTGCACGCGCACTGTTCCCCACCCCCGGCTCCAGCCGCAGGCCTCCCCCGGCCTTGGGACCCGCATCTCCGCGCTGGTTGTCCCCCCGCCAGAACTCGGCCCGCCGGACGTGCACATCCACCTCCTGGTGCTGCTCACGTGTCCGCTTCCCATCGCCCCCCATCCCTCTCCCCTGCTGCCTCCCCTGGGACACTCACGCTTCCTCAGAGCCCCCAGCCCTGCTGCCTGCCCCCCGAGCCGGAGGGAGCCCCCATGCAGTGCACAGCCATCCCGGAGCCCGGGCGCGCAGCGCTCAGGGTACGATTAGCCCCAGCGTGTGCGTGTGTGTGCGCATGTGCGTGTGTGTGTTTCAGCAGTGTGCGTGTCTGTGCAGAGAAGAGGGGCCAGGACGCCTGCAGGCCTGCCCCAGGTGTGTGCGGTCTGTGTGCGCACGTGTGTCCCGTGAGTGCGTGTGCGTGTTTGGGGCCCATGCGCCTGAGCTGCTGTGTTGGCGCAGCTTGGCTCCGGGGCCCCCCAGGGGCGGGGCGCTGCGTGATGGTGACGGTGCGCGCTGGCTGTGTGGGGGCTTCCAGCTGCCCAGGGCCTGGCGTCAGGGTGACACTGGTGACCTCGTTGCCCCCAATGTGCCCGCACACCTGCCTTTGCCTCCCTGCTGGTCTTGACCATACCAGTCCCTTACACCCCTCCTCCACCAATGGCCCCAGAACCTTGGGCACCAAAGCACCTCCCTCCTGGGCATTGGAGGGGCCGCCGGATCCCTTGGCCGCCTGGCTCTGGCCTGGGGACCTCTGCAGGCTGGCTGTGGTGGCCAGCAAGACCAGAGTGACAGGCGTGTTGACGGCTCCGGGCCCCTGTCTTCCGCTGTCTCCCCCTGGCCCTCCTGCCCTCAGCCAGGGAAGCAGGACCCCGGTTCAGCGTGGGGGCCCTGGAGCGGGGGCCCAGGAGGGACGCCTGCCCAACGCCTCCTCCCCTCAGGGCCAGACGGGCCTCCCTGCGCCAAGATGAGTGTCACGTCCTGGTTCCTGGTGAGCAGCGGCGGCACCCGCCACCGGCTCCCACGGGAGCTCATCTTTGTGGGACGCGATGAGTGCGAGCTGATGCTGCAGGTGAGTGTGTGTGTGGGGGGCTCTGGGCTGAGAAGGATGGAGGGGGCTGAGGGGGGACACCAGCCGACTTGCTGCTGGAGGACACCTGGTGAGAGGCTCCGGGTGCGCTGGGTGTGGACAGGCCGGAATGTGCGTACGGGGCTGGCTCCCGTGTCCGCGCGTTGGAGCCTTCTGACCGGAAGATGCTTAGGCTTCTATAAGGTTCTTAAGGTGTTGGGGACCCACATTTGGAAGGTGCTGGAAAGTGCATCTGTCCATATTCTTGCTGGCTGGGGACCTCACCCGGGCCACGAGCTGCGTGGGGAGCCACAGGGCCAGCACTGACCACGAGAGCTGTCCAGGGCAGCCCTTTGAAGCACCCTGCAGGGGGAAGGAGGCTTTCTGGAGGAGCCAAGCCTCCGTGCGCTTGACAATCAGGAATTTCTCTCAGGCCCTGGGTTTTGGGGTCTGAGTTTGGCTTTCATGGGGCTCACGCTTCTGACTACTTGGCAACAAGGAGGAAGGAGGCGGATGAGCCTGTGTCACCCTAGCAAGGGGTCCTTTGCCCTGCCTGCCCTCATGGGTGTGACGGAGTCGTCTGCCGCAGCCCTGACGCCTTGTGGCCCCTGCCCCCAGCCCCTCAAGCCCCCTGCCACCCACTGTGGGACTCTCCGTGGGAAACAGGTGTCCTGGGTGCACACTGGCTGCTCGGGCCCTGGGTCCCTTGTGCAAACCTGGCTTTTGCTGCCTGTTCCCCAGGACGCGTGGGGCGGGGCCGCGAACTGACGGGGGTCCCGGCCATGTGCACATTCACGGGGGCAGCACACGTGTGGTCCTCCCCCAAGGGCAGGCCCGACCCCGTCTGGACACCCAGGCTTCTCCCCAAGGCCCCCTGACTGGCCTGAAGTTCCCACGTCGTGTGTGGTCTTTGGGCCTCTTGGGTGTTTTTGATCTGGAACTGTCCGTCCCCATGTTTCTCTTCACGCCGTTGGAGGCCGGAGAGAGCGAGTTGGTGACCCTGCACGGGGTGTGCACGTGCCTTCTGTAAGACCCTGGCATCCGTTGGGGCCTTTCGGGCCGCACAGCCCCACAGCCGCTGCCCCGCTGTGCCTGGTCCGGACGCAGCAGCCTGGCGGCCGGAAACCAGCTGCCGCGGCTGCACCAGAACATTCCTCATGGGCGTCGACGCTGCAGCCTCGCACCGTCCTCACGGGTCACGAGGGGTCTTGGTCTCCGGAGACCGAGTGCCAGTATAAACAACACGGCACTCAGTCCACACGAAGCCGTGGGCGCTCGTGTGGGTATGGACGTGGCTGCTGCTCGGGGCTGGTGTGGGACGTGACCCCCGCTCTGTCGTGGGAGGCGACCCGGAAGTGTGCTGGCTCCGGGCTCACCGCATTCGTTGCTGTTGCTGTGGCCCCGGGCGCGGTGCTGGGTGGCATGTTGATGGTTCTGCCAGGCTCCCTAAGGCGGCCCGGAGGGCCTCTTGGAGGAGACAGCGCCGGATGTGGGGCGTGGATCCTGGGCCTCTGGGTGTTCTTTCTGCCCGCTGCCTGGCTCTGTCCCCCCGCACCGGGCCTCCCTCTGCTGGCTCCTCCCCAGGTGTTGGTGGAGAGGCTTCTGGGTTCCGGGGACAGGGGGTCGGGGGCTCGGAGGGAGTTTGGGCCCGCTCCCTAGTTCTGGCGAGCCAGCAGTGGAGCCCGAGCGGGCAGCAGCAGGGCCTTCTCAGGCCTCCGTGCGGGGCCGGCCCGGCCTGGGTGCCCATGGCGCCCTCCTTGCTGGCCTCCGGCGCGTGGGGACACGGAGGCTCCAGGAGCTCGCGGGGGGTGCCGTCGCCCCTGCGGCCTCTCTCTCTGCCCGGACCCTGAGTGCACCGGGCTCCTCCGCCGCTGGCACCTCCCTGGGGTCCTGTCCGCACCCCGGCGTGGATCCCATGCCTGCCTGTCCCCAGCCTCCAGCCCCCACGTCCATAGTCTGCTCAGACACCACAGAGGCAGCCCAGCCCGTGTGCCGCTGAGCAAACCCGTCGTCCTCGGTCGCCTCCACCCGGGTCCCCGCCAGGGTCCCCATCGTGGTCCAGGGACAAGCCCTGACCTCCCCTCTCTCCCCTGTGCTTCGGGCCCCCGCAGGTACCACTCCACCCAGGCCCCAGCCTCGCCCTGCCCCGCCCGGGCTCTCCGGGACCCCCCGTGCCGCATCCCAGCCCCTCCTCAGGCGCCCTCACCTGCTTATCCTCGCCAGCCAGCCCTCCTCGCCGCTCCCTGCATTGTGCTCCCCGAGGGCCCGGGCTTTCCCTCTGCACTGTCCTTGCCTTCGTTCCTACGTTCGTGACTTAAGAGCTGTGATGGAGCTCTGCCACGTCCCGGCTGGGACGGCCACGCAGGGACCTTGCCCCCCAGGGTCAGCAGTCCGGGGGGGTCGCCGGCCACACACATGTAAGTGGGACCAGATGATTCCCTAGGGGAGAAACCCGAAAGAGGTGGCGCTGGGGACAGGATGGGGACCGTGGGGCCGAGCGCCCGGGAGGAGGAGGGGCGTCGGGGGCTGGCAGGGGTGCCAGGCAGGCTGGGGCCTCTGTACGGGCAGAGGGAGGAGGCGGGGAGCACAGGGCTGTTCGGAGGCTTGTGCTACAGATTAGGCACGAGGGGCTGCGCCTTGGACCTGGGGGCAGAGGCGGCCAGCCTGGCCACGTGCACCCGCGTTCTCCCGTGGCCTGCGGGTAGCTCACCGCAGCGTCCATGCCGCACAAGCCTGGCACAGAGCTGGTGCCCCTCCAGGGTGTGTTAAATAACACAGACATGAGTGTGGACGCGGGCCCAGGGCTGCCTGCTGTGGCCCCGTGGGGGGCCAAGTGCTGTCGTGCGGGCCCTGTGCGTGTGCACACGACGTGATGGGCACGCGCGTCTCTGTGTGCACGTGTTTGCATGCACGTGTGTCTGTGGTTAGGTGTCCTCTCTGCTTCTGCCCAGTTTGCCCAGCAGGAGCCTGTTGGGATTTGTCTGGTCAGATCCTCTGACAGAAACCCCAGCCCCGGGTGGGTGGGGTCAGGAGCCCCTGCACCCAGGGCGGGCTGAGCGTGTCCCCTGTGGGTGCGCGTGGGCTGGCTAAGGGCGTGCCCGGAGCCCTGCGTTGTGGCTGTGTTTGGGATCAGCCTGCCGGCAGGCTTCCTCCCACACAAGTCAGACACGGAGTCTGGAGGCACATCTTTAGTTTTGAAGTTAAACGTCGTTAGAGCTTTTTCCAAAAATCTAAATGTTTGCAGCTTCCAGGACCATCTTTCGGGCGCGCTCCACTGCTTCGTGTGCGTGGCGACGCTGCTCTCCCCAGGGCCTGGTTTATTCCTGTGAAGTCTCGGCTTGGGGGCCAAGGGGCCGCCTCCCCCTCCCACGGGTGGATGTTCAGCCTCTGAACACCCAGGGGGGTGGAATTGGGGTCTGCTTCGGGCATGGGGTGTCAGGGCTGGGAGGGAGGTTTCTAGAGCTGGGGTCCTTCCCCGCCTCCTCCCCATCCGTCCTGGTGCTGGAGCCTTGGCTGGGACTGGATCCAGGCTCTGGGTGCAGATGAGGGCACCGTGCCGAGTCTGAGGAGCGGGGGGCGGGGCGGGGTGGGGCGGGTTTGGAGAGGCTTCTGGGGCCTGTGGCTCACGGGACAAGACCAGCCTTTCCTCTCGAGCCAGCCAGGAGCACCGGGAAGTTTCTGCAGAAGAAAGATGGCAGGACCGGTGGGGGCTGAGACAGTAGGAGGAAGGTGGCTGTGGAGGGGACAGGGGGAGGGGCAGGAGGGCAGGGCGCGGGGTCAGGGGACCCCAGCTGGGGGCAGGAGGGCAGGGCGGGGTCAGGGGGACCCCCAGCTGGGGGCAGGAGGGCAGGGCGGGGTCAGGGGGACCCCAGCTGGGGGCAGGAGTGTAGGGCGGGGTCAGGGGGACCCCCAGCTGGGGGCAGGAGGTTTATAGGCCCCTGGGCAGGAGGGAGGAGTCAGGTTTGGGCTTGAGCTGCCTGGAAGGTGGCCAGGGACATGTCCAGGAGCTGGGGGTGTGAGGCCTGGGGAGGGAAGAGGGCTCAGGCTGGGGGGTCAGCCCAGAAGCCCCCCTAGGGGTTAGTCCTCAGCTAAGGTGGCCTCCAGGCCTGAGGGACAGCGTGCCCCTGCTGCTGCCTCGGGCTGGCCCCGGGTGGCACCGCCTCCTGGTGTGAGGGGCAGGGCCCCTGTGGCTCCCCACTTCCCAGTGCCCTTTCCGCGCCTGTAGCCACCCCCCCCCAATCTGATACCCAGCTGCGAAGAGGGCAAGACCTGGCTCCAGGCTCACTTTCCAGAGAAGGGGGCAGGTCCCTGTGGCACCCAGGGTGTCCAGCAGGCCTGAGGTGGGTAGCTGGCCTGTCCTCGAGCCCTGGGCTGAGCTTGGGAGAGGGTGCAGGAGGAGGCGAGCCCCCAGACCCACCAGCAAGCGCCAGGCCTCTCAGGAACCACGGCGGGAGGGGGTTACCTGGCCTGAGGTGAGGTAGGCCGATCACTCAGGTCCCCCAGAGAACGGCTGTCCTTGTTGACCCCACCTGCAGCCAGGGGCCCGAGGCCCAGGTGAGGGAGCGCCGGTGTCCCCCAGCAAGCCCTGTGCCGGGGGCTGGGGGCGACGCCCAGGCCAGGGCCAGCGGGGGCTGCAGTGCAGGGCACTAGGGCTGGCTGTGGGGGGGGGGTGAGTGCCCAGCATCCAGGAGGGTGGGGGTGGGCAGGAGCTGGCTGGCCTTGGGTGCCCACTTTGGACGAATGATTCAGGCCGGGGGGCAGAAGTGAGGCCTGGGGGGTAAGGCGGCAGGTTTCAAGGTTAGGCTCCCCCGGTCAGAGGCGCGCTGCTGTGGGAAGCAGAGCGCCGGCACCAGGAGCCTCGCCCCTCAGCAGGGGGCTTCTCCGGGCACGTGCTGGCACAGGGCTCCCCGTGGCTCCCCGGTTCCCTCGATGGCGCAGGGACGGCCCCGCAGGCTGCTGTGCCCTCTGGGTCGCCCTTGCAGCCCTGCTTCCTTCCAGAGGACCGCAGTCCTGCGCCCCCTCCCCTCCTAATGCCTCTCCACCCCAGGACCTCTGACTGCCACCCCCCAGGCGGCCGCCACCCCTCTGCCCCCCCAGGGCCTCTGACTGCAGGCAGGTCTGGGGCCCCGCCTGCTCCAGTCTGTTCTCCACAGCACTCTGCCCATTGCCAAGCGCAGTGACCTGGGGCAGGGCAGGGCCAGAGCCCACATCCACCCCACCCCCACCCTGCTGTGCCCTTGGGTGTCTGGATGAGGCAGGAGGCCCGGCCTAGGGGCTTCTAGTCTGTGGGAGGTGCTGGGGCCTGGCCTGGAGCCAGAGGGGCTGAGCAGTGGAGAGCGCCAGAGAGGAGGTGGGCTCCGGGGGGCCGGCTGTCTCGGGGAGGGAAGGTCTGGGGACTCACCTGTGAGATCGGACGAGCCTCGTCCATGGCGATGGGGACACTCGGGTCCTGGGCCGCCCTCTCACGGGCCCTGGGGGCAGGCGTGGTGCCCTGTGGAGGGACGGCCCGGCTGGCACGCAGGGCCACATGCCGTGTCCAGGCCGCTCTGGACACCTCCCGGGTTGGCCGGTCCCAGCTGGGTCTCCTCAGATGGTGAGAGAGGGACGCGGGGGCCACCCGGACGCCCAGGGCCTCCGGCAGCGCGGGTGGTGTGCCCCCTGCCAGGACCTCTGGCCTCGTGGCTGGGGGGGCCCAGCCTCCGTACCGCTGGCCTGGCAGCAAGAGGGGGACGAGGGCCTGCCTGTGAGCTTCCAGCCGCCCGTGCGAGGGGCCGGGTGCCCGTCCCGGGAGGGCTCCGAGGGGGTGGCAGCCTGGGAGAGGTGCTCAGTGTGGGAGCACCGGTGTGCGTGTGCGCGTGCGCGGCTGGGTGTGCTCGGGGCGTGTGAGCCGGGTGCGTGCGGCACGTGGCTGTGGGGCCTGAGAGGCGTCGTGTCTCTGTGTGCCCCTGGGCTGACCGGGAGTTGGGGGAGGCCCCCCAGCCTGTGGGCGCTGCCCCCCACCCGCCTGCCCACACCTGCCCTTGGAGGTGAACATCAGCAGGTGCCCGGTGACCAGAGGGTTCCCAGCTGGCGCAGGAGCGGCCTCTGGGGTGAGGGCTGCGGAGGGCTGGGCACAGGAAGAGGCCCCGGGGGCAGCGCTGGGGTGGGCGGACCCTGCCTCGGCATCTCGGCACATCCCCGTGGCCCGCTCCCGTGGCTGGGACAGCGAGCGCAGTCAGGCTGGGTGGGCTTTCTGGGCCGCACGTGCGCAACACGTGGGCGGCGTGGGTAGGACCCCGTGGGCTCCGAGGCCCAGCTGGCTGGTGTTGGTCTGGGGGGGTAGGAGAGGATGGGGCTGCTCCTGGGGGCGCCCCCGCGTCCGGGCCTCACCTAGCCGGCCGGCCGCTGACGGCTGCCTGTGTCCACAGTCCCGAAGCGTGGACAAGCAGCATGCGGTCATCAACTACGACCAGGACACGGACGAGCACTGGGTGAAGGACCTGGGCAGCCTGAACGGGGTGAGTGCAAGGGACCCGCCCCCCCCGTGGTGATCATGATGCCCTGTCCTGAGTCCTCCTCCTGGAGACGGCGCCTCTCTCCCACCCTGCCCTCCGTCATGGCTTGGCCCTGTCTTGGCTCCGCCCCTCTTCACCTTCCCCCGTGTGGGCCCCGCCTCTCACCTCCCCCACCCCCCCACCGTGGCCCCGTCCCTCCACTGCCCCGCCCTCACCTGGCCTCCTGGAACTGCTGCTCAGGTGGGGAGGAAGTCACCTGCAGGCGCCGCGGCCCCACGGCCCCCTCCCCTGGGCAGGGCTGCTCTGGGGGCAGGGGCCCGAGGGTGGGCACTGGAGGCCTTGGACCACCTGCAGGCTGGGGGTGGGTCTGCTCACGTGACGGGGCGTCTGCTGGGGTACCCTGTCCCGGGGCCATGTGGCCCCTTGTGGGCAGGGGGCAGGGGGGTTCCGGTGAAGGCTCTCTCCAGGGCGCAGTGTCTGTCCGGCGTGTCGTTTCTGTGTTTGCTGTGGAGGCTGCCCGCCCGAGGGCCTGTCCTCCGTCCTGAGCCGGGGGCCCCACAGTAGCCTGTGGCTGGCGAGCGCTGAGCACGGTGGCCATCCGCACCCAGCACACAGGGCGGGGGCTCGCAGGCCGTGCTGGGGTCGGCCCCCAGCCCCTCCTCGCTTGGGCCTACCCGGGTGCGGCTGCGCGGGCGTGAGCATGGCCTCCGCCCATGTGGGCTGCACCAGGGCACCGGCCCCCAGACCACGTGGGCGCTGAGAGGGTCCCGGGGCTGCTGCCTGGACGGTGCCCCCCCTCCTCAAAGGCCTGTGATGTCCACAAAGTTGGGGCCAACTCTTGCCCGCCCGCGTGACAGCAAGCACAGCCAAGGCCCGGGCGGGCAGGGCGTGTCTGCGGAGCCTCCCCACTGCCCCCGCTCCAGGCCTCCTCCTCTGCTCCCTGCTCGGGGCTCGAGGACCCCTCCTCACACGTGTCCAACCTGAGCCTGCTCTGCTCCGCCTCTAGCAAGGTGGCCACCCTCCCCGTGTCTGCACGATAGGGGCCTGGCCTGGGACACTCCCCGTGGATCTGCCCCCCGCCTGGCTCCCGACACGCCCCTCGCTTCCCCTGCCAGACTCTGGCACGCTCACCGCGCCTGAGCCACGCCTGTCTTCCCTCTGTCACCTTGGGCTGCCCCAGGGGCCCTCAGCGAGCTGGGCTTCCTCACTCATCCCGTCCCGGCGCGGCGGCCGGCGGCCAGCCAGCCAGAAGTCCCTGGGCCGGGGCAGAGGGTTCCGGGGAGCGGGTGGCTCGCACAGCCAGCCCAGCCCTGCTGGACGGCCGCCCTGCGGGTGCCCCGGCCACTGCCAAGGGCGCTGCGGGCCACCTGAGGGACCCGGATGCACGGTGAGGCCGGTCCTTCGGCGGCTGTGGTCCCTGCAGGGCTGAGGCCGGTGCACACGTGTCAGAGGGACGGCACCCGGCCCAGAGCAGTGGGGGAAGCAGGGGCTCCTGAGTTGCGGCCCTGCCTCCTGCTGACCTGGCGCTGCCTGCCCACACCCCGCAGACATTCGTGAATGATGTGCGCATCCCGGACCAGAAGTACGTCACGCTGAAGCTCCATGACGTCATCCGGTTCGGCTACGATATCCTTTCCAGGCTGCGCCCCTCCTTCCAGCCCAGGCCCCCTGTTGTCCTGGCAGCAGTAGGGGCCTTGCTGGGCACGGCGGCTCTGGGCTCGTGGCCCGCGGGCGTCAACCTGGGCTCCGGCCTGGCCTCTGCCCCGTTCCCCAGACGGAGGCCCCCGTCCTGGGGACCTGCCTCCCACCGGCTCTGAGCTGACGCTGGGCCCCAGGAGCAAGTGCGGCCTCCCAGGGACCCGGTGGCGAGCTGGGACACTGCCCAGGCCTGGCGTTCTGTGCCCAGAGCAGGTGGGAGTGGGGTGTTTGTCCTGGGGACCTGCGCGCAGCTGGAGCCCATCCTCTCTGCCCGCCCCGGCCGGGCCCACGTGGCCACACCTGCAGCCCCTGGCTGAGCCCTCCCCTCCCCACCCCTAGAGCACAGGGGGGCCAGGGCTGAGGGGTGGTCTGGGACGGAAGCCGGGAGCTAGCTGTGTGCCAGGGCCCCCGAGGCCATCACCTGCCCGCCCTGCCCTGGGCTGCAGGGGGCGTGTAGTGGGTGTGTTCACAGCCCTAGCGGGGTGAGTGCTGGGATCCTGAGCGGGCTGCGTCCTGCCTCTGAGTTGGGCAGCGAGGCCTGCAGGCCGTTGGTGCCCACGCGGGTGTAGGGGCAGCACACGCCCCCTTCTGAGCTGCCCGCCTCCTCCCTGCTGAGAGCGCCTGTACCGGAGGCCCGTGCCCTCCTCCGATTCTGCTGCTCCGGGTTTGCCTTGACTCGCGGCCACATTCCAACATGTACGTGCTGGAGCGAGTGCAGCACCGGGTCCCCGAGGAGGCGCTCAGGGTCAGTGCTCAGCCCAGCCTCCCCCCGCGAGGCCCCTGCACCCCGCAGCCCCCCCGGGCCAGCACCCCCAGTCTCTTGGCTCCCTTGGCCTGGCGCCGGTGCCGGGAGCTGCCCAGGCTGGTGGGGCCTGTCCTGCCGGACGGCCTGGTCTGACAAGTGGGGACGATAGTCACTCCCCCTCGGGCCGGGTGCTGGGCACGGAGAGGAGGCTGCTGTCCCAGCTGGGGGAGGGGAGGCCGAGAGGGGGTCCCGAAGCAGGCTACTGCAGGTGGAGACCAGGAGGGGTCAGCATTTGGGGACGGCCCTGTAGGGGCCCTTGGGTCCTCAGTCAGGGCTTGAGGGGCTCGGGGGAGGGGCACCACTGAGCGCGGCTGTGCCCTCTCCCCGTGCGCGTTTATGTGGGAGCCTTGGAGCACTGACTTGGGGGAGCCCCACCCCCAGCTTT